>SJXQ01013148.1:309396-435369 GCA_006408695.1 Aepyceros melampus | reverse complement strand
CTGAGGTGAAACCATTGTGGAACAGTGGTTTTTAAATTTAAGCAAGCTTCCTAAAACCCAGATTCCCAGGCCCCACCTCTAGAGATAGTGGTCAGGAGGTCAGAGGTGGGGCCTCTTTATGCTCAGTTTTAATAATCTCCTGAGTGAGGCTGTGCCTGCTGGTCTGTGGGCTACATTTTGAATAGCATGGTTTTAGAAGAGCTGTTGGTGGCATGCAAAACTGCTCTCAACCACTAACAAGGCCACTCCCAACCCTGAACTTTTAAATGGTTCTTTCTCTTATATGAGTTTTTCTCTCAAATTCACAATGATGCTGATACTCATTATTTTACAAGTAGCAAATGGAAATCGAGCCTCACTCAGCCTTGGTTCTCCAGAGACTGTCATACTACGTCCCAGCCCTTAGCATAGGAAGACCTGGAGCCTGCCCGCCCCATTGCTAAGGGTGCCCCTGCTTCCTGCCAGTCCCGTCCCCATCACAGACTTCTCTCAGGAACCACACTGCCTCCCTCCCTCTGAGTCACCCTGAGCAGACTTCCGTCTCCGGGTTGTGACAGCAGGCTTTCCTTGTCTACTCCATGTCTTGTCTTTTTTGCCACATCCCTTTTCTCTTCTTTCTTGTCTCTGGTCCCGTTTGTGATGACAAACTCCCTCATGAGGCTCTGGTTACAAACTCAGCTTTCTGCTCTAGAGTGAAATCTGTGACTTTGTCTCAGTTAAGAAGCATCTATTAAATTACTCACACACACACACACACATCTATATCTATAGATATGTGTGTGTATTCATGTAAAATAGTCCTTAAAAATATGGAATGTGGCTTATAACCCTTTCTCCCAACGTTACACTCCTCTTGTGTTAGGTTTCCAGCTGCTGGGCCAGCTCTTCCCTCAGACCCACACCTCCGTCACAGTCTCGCCGCAGGTCACGTGTGTGGCTTTCTCCAGCTGTTCTATGTACGGCTATAGCCCAGACCCATCAGTGCACCTGCCTCTTTTCCCTGCTTGCTTCTCCTCCTCGGCCTTGTCAGCCACTCACTCTGTTTCCTCTTTCTTGCAGCTGCCTCCCCCAGCTAGGCATGAAAGCTAGGCTGTTTGTCGAGCACTGTACTCCTTCTGCCTAGACGGTGTCTGACAACAAAGCAGGCACCCTGTCAGTATTCGCTGAATGAACTCCTCTGTTTTAATGTGCTGTGATTATACCAGACACACAGCTTTGCACCTGATCTTCCCTGTCCTCTTAAGAGTACAGGCACTGCCCACAGTCTGTGTAACCTTGAGCGAGGATTTTGACCTTTAAATGTGGTGTTTGGGAACTCTTTCTCCCTGTAGGTTGAAGCAGCGAAGAAGGCCTACCACGCAGCATGCAAGGAGGAGAAGCTGGCGATATCCCGCGAGAACAACAGCAGAGCTGACCCGTCCCTCAACCCTGAGCAGCTTAAGAAACTACAAGACAGAGTAGAGAAGTGCAAACAGGATGTTCTTAAGGTAAATCGTGCGGGTTTTTTGCATGTTGAGAGCACGTGCCTCACCCGTCCACGTGTCTGGTGTGTAACGAGCCTTTGTCACTGCTCAGTCAGATGCATGGACGGATGGCCGCATCAGTGAGGTCACCTGTCACCTCACCACAGCCCTGAGTGCTGCTTCAGGACAGGGCGGCACCGAGCACTGGGCAGGCAGGGGTGTGACTCCTGTGCGGGGTGGCCGGGGTGGCTGCAGGCAGGAGGAGGGAAGGACTAGCTTGTGAATGTCAACAGCAGGGAGCTGATGGGCGAGCTGGTATGGAGGGCTGTGAGGACCAGTGAGCTTGACAGTCAGGCCAAATAAGGGCTTGGGACATTGCTAACAGAGAGCTTCTGGAAAAAGCTTTAAGAGCCTGGGAAGGGAGGGCAAATGTGAGCAAGGGTTCCGGAGCCCTTGGCTCCCAGTTTGGCCCCTGGCCCCACTCCCTTCCTGTGCCCTCTTCCAAGGGCTGGTGGTGGCTGGAGGCTGTCACCATCAAGGGCCTGCCCTGCTGCAGTGTCCACAGAAGGAAGTCCCAGCCTGGTTTGGAGAGAGAGGTGAAGTTAGAGATGAGCTGAGCACTGAGCTTCAGGACTAGGGCATGATGCCCAGAGGGGAAGCAGGAGTCCTGAGCCTCAGAAGAGCCACTGAGGGAAATAGGGGAATTAGGCGGCTGCACGTCTGTTTTGTGGTGGAGGAAATGGAGAAAGCTCAGAGCGGCCGCCCAGCGGTTTGAGCATGGGAGAGCTGTGCCCTCTGCGAAGCTCCTCACTGCTGCCCCCAAGTAGGGGCAGAGACGCTGCTCCAGAAGCAGCAGGGCCGGGCCTGAGGCCTGAAAAAGCTCAGGGAAGGCCACTCCCTGCTCAGAAGGCCCTGTATTGTCATCAGAAACAGAAGAGCAGAGAGCAAAGGCCATCCCCCTATCCATGGTCAAAGCCCATTTCAGAGTCTCGAGAGTGAGAACGACTGTGATAAATGGGTGACCCCAGCCCCACAATCCCTCCCTTCACCATAGGAGGCTCTATCACGCTGATGGTCCCCTTCACTGTCAAAGTCATATGGGAGAGCAGGGAAGACTGTGTGGGTTTCTGACCCCAGGCACATCCCTGCAAGGGAAACATGCTAACTTTAGACTTGTCACACTGTCCCTCAACACCCTCGAGAAAATGCTACACCTATGTTCATAGTTTCTTTCTAGTGAGACCCCTGCTTGAGGACAGTTGGGGAGGAATAACTGTGTGTCAGAGGGTATCATCAGGGAGGAAGTTGGTGTCGTGGGCTGAAGGAAAGGGAACCAGGACTGTCAATGTCTTGGTGCAGCTCGGTGCCCATTGTCTGTCACCTTAAGTATCAGGATACTGTAAAGTAGAAGTATTCTGTTTGCTGAAAAGGAAAGTGAGGCTCCCAGAAAATGTTCAGCACAGGTCTCCGTGGAGCTCAGAGCCTTGTGATCCTGCCTTAAAGGCAACTGGGGAGCCCCTGCTGCTGGAGGCAAGACCCGGGACACAGCCCTTCCCCATGCGAGAGGGACATGGTCACTGGCTCTGAAGGACAGCCTCTTCCCAGAGGCTGCCTACTGGGTCTTACTCCAGCTGAGAGGCCCAGCAGATGCCAGGAGTATGGTTGTGTTTCAGAAGTGGAGGGGCTAGAACTTGAACTTGGAGTTCTGTCAGATTCTGGAGCTTGTGCTCCTCAGGTTTTGGAATCTAGGGAGGACAGGGGACTGAGACACTTTTGCCAAGGGTGCCTTTGGAGGTGGAAAGGGCCTCAGGATGAGCCTGGGAGGCCTGGCTGTGTGGGGGGCGGGGAGGACTATTCACAGTCCAGCCTAGGGGAGAGGGGAATGCCCTTCAGGAGCCATGTGGGGTCTGAGTCCTCTAGGCAGAAACTTAGGTGCAGAGGAGACAGACTGGGGTGCTTGTTGGTTGCAGGGTCACCCACAGTGGCAGGCTTCATGCTATCACCCAAGGAGTAGTCTAGCTGCTGATGGATTTGGACCTGGTGGAGGGAGATGAGGCCCCGGAGATGGACGGGGTGGTGCAGAGCCAGGCTCACTCGCTCTCGGGCAGAGGGGAGCGGGCTGAGTGGAAATGAGTCTTCATCTGCGCACCTGGCCCCTGTTGTAGAGCAAAGAGAAGTACGAGAAGTCCCTGAAAGAGCTGGGCCAGAGCACGCCGCAGTACATGGAGAGCATGGAGCAGGTGTTCGAGCAGTGCCAGCAGTTCGAGGAGAAGCGCCTGCGCTTCTTCCGGGAAGTCCTGCTGGAGGTGCAGAAGCACCTGGACCTGTCGAACACGGCCAGGTGAGTGCCCTTTGCCAGGGAGCGCGGGCTGGCGATGTCAGCGGATGGTGCTTTTTGTATGGAGCTCGGTTGCTGCTCTCCAGACTGGGAGGGGTGGTGGTCTCAGAGCCCGCCTGCGGCCCTGCGGGGTCCTGCCGTCCAGGATGGCTGGTTGCTGGCCCAAGTCTGATGGCCTCCTGCCACGCTCTGCCGGCTCTGGCTGCAGAGCTCTGTGTCTGGGCAGGGAGAGAGGGCCGCAGCTTGGACTGGCTGCAATGCCGTGTTTGAGATCAACCCGAGGACAACCCAGTAGTCCCCCAGCTGGCGCACCCAGCCGTTACTGTGAGGACCTTCACAAGCTCCTTTCCATCCAGAGCAGCTGCCTGCCAGCCTGCTCCTGGACTTCCAGGGGCTCGGAGCCTTGGGCAGCACAGTCCGCGAGCCTCACTGCTAAATGGAGACACAGGCCATATTTCTTCCCCACTTTCCTCGTCTTTGATCCCATGACACCTTCATCGGGGCAGAGGTCTGTGCCAGCCCCAGGCCTTGACATGTCATCCACACAGCCGAGCCGTTTAGAAATGCCCTACATGTCAGAGCTTGTCGTCAACAAGGAATTACCTTCTTTTTGTCTCCTTCTAATATTAAAAAAAAAAGAAAAGCGTTCAGTTGTTCAGCTGCTATGCCAACAAATAATGAGTCGTTACAAGTGTCTTTGCAGTCGGTGACATTATTCCCTATCTCAGTGATGAGGAAGTGGACACTAGGCCTGGTTTGGTCACTTGCCCAAGGCTGCCCTGCAGGCAGAGGCGGGGTGGGGCTACCAAGCTCCTCTGTGTGGAGTAACTGCCTTGCCTCACTTAGTCCTCCAAGCCACCCCGGGGAGCAGATGGTCTAATAGTGTCCTAGGGCCGCCGTCATAAAATACTGGTACCTGGGCAGCCTACAACAACAGAAATTTATTCTCTTGCAGTTCTGAAATCAAGGTGTCAGCAGGCCTCGCTCCCTCTGACGGCTCTGGTCTAGGGGAGGAGCCTTCCCTGACTTGTAGATGCTTCCCTCCAGTCACACGGCCATCTTCTGGGTCTTCACATCATCCCCTCTCTGTCCCTGTGTCCCAATTTCCCCCTTTTTATAAAAAGGTGGGTTTTTTAATTTACAGATTACCTCTGTAAAGACCCCATTTCCCAACAAGCTCTCATCCTGAGACCCCTGGGGTGACACCAGCAGTATCTTTTTGGAGGACACAGCTCATCCCATAAAAGGTGGGTTGTGCCCGCTGGACACAGTGGGCACAGACCCCAAGAGGGGGAATGCCTGCCAGCCAACAGACCAGAAGCGAGAGCTCTGGGGCCTGGCGTGGTGGTCCTGTCCCTCACAGGCAGCTTCCTAGGGAGGTGCACCGCTCTGGGCTATGGAGCAGAAGCTGGAGTCCCCCCAGCCAACGGCATGTGCAGCTCCCACAGCACTGGCCAGTCTTCACTTGCTGAATGTAAACCTACCAGCTTTTTTGAAGGGATGAGGAGCGACTTTCCTGACACTCGGTTGTGGACCTGGTGAAACAGAACCACGCAGACTGGGGGCCCTTGTGGCCTAGATGCCAGCACCTCTTATATTATCTGACACAGAACAAAGCCAGGTTATTGCCTCCTGGTTTGATTTGTCAGAACCTGAAGCTGTGGCTTCTACGCCACGGTTGTCATTTTCCCCCTTCTGTGTGCATCACAGCCAGATGACTGTCCAGCGCGCCAGGGCAGGCATCTGATCTGCACTGTGACGTCGACCCTGATGTGGCTGCAGGCCTTGATGCCGACTCTGGGCAGGCCCTGGGCAAGGCTGACTGGTGGCCTTCCCTTCCTTCCAAAAGAGTCATACTTTTCTCTCTGATTTAGCTACAAAAACGTTTACTGTGACCTGGAGCAGAGCATCAAAGCCGCCGACGCAGTGGAGGACCTGAGGTGGTTCAGAGCCAACCACGGGCCAGGCATGTCCATGAACTGGCCACAGTTTGAGGTAGGAGGACCCGCTGGCCTGGGTGGGAACTGGGCCCACAGCACCAAGTGCTGCACTTTATCCTTCCAGCTCAGTGTTGGCCTGTGCCCTGTTGGCGTGGCAGCGTTTGCACACGGCCACCTTGGAGACCAAGCGGATGGTTCGTGTTCCAAGGGGCTTTGGGCACTGCTGAGGGGCCTTCTGAGTCTCTGGCGAAGGTGCAGTTATACATTCTCTGTGAGAACTGTGACGGTCCCCTGTTGACCCTCGGCATTCCCTTCGTGAAGAAGCCCTGGCGGTCCCTGCCCAGCCCTGCAGGATGACCGGGGAAGCAGTGGCCACAGTGCTCCAGGCCTGAGGGCCGGGGACACCAGCTCAGTAGCTGCTGGCCCAGGGCGGGAGGGGCACAGTCTCAGAGTGTATATTCTTACACAGAGGGTCTTTTTCTGATTTCCTTATATAAATTCAGTCAGCTTTGGTGCGGGTTTAGCTTTCTTTTCTCGTTTTCATGGGTCCAAGCTATCCAGTGTCTTTACACACAAATGCAAGGTTCTGGAGCCCTCAGGATTCCTCCAGTCTGCCAGTTGGGTTCCCAGTACATGGGCCCCCGAGCGTCACAGAGAAGGCAGTGGCCACAGTCCCAGGACCCTGCCCTCTAGGGGACAGGGCTCTCTCCACATCATGGTAAATCAGGGGCTGGGGAAGCTCCACAGGGCCACCGCTGCTGCCTTCCCCTGGAGGGGCTGAGGCGACCCCTCTGCGCTGGGCTCCAGCCACCTGGCTTCCTCTGACTCGTCCTGGCCAGAGCCCAGGCTGCACTCAGACCTGCCTCACCATCTCCTCACTGTGGGATGCTGAGCAGGTCCTTTGCCCTGGTTGTGCCTCAGTTGCCCCATGTGTAATATGAGGATAACAGTGGTACTCGTCTTCTCTGTGGCCGGGGCTTCAGTAGCCTGATCCATACTGGGTCTTGCCCCAGGGACCCCCACACAGAACCTCGTCTACCCCCGTCCTAGCTTGGCATCTTTTCAGCCCTCATACCAGTGCCTTTTTTCTGGAGCTTCTCAAGAAAGCTTCTCCACATGATGATGTGGGTCCCAACAACTGAGCCCTCCCCCTGCCCCCAGCAGGGGCCAAGAGCAAAGGCCTAGAGACTTCCCAGGTGGAAGTGGTTCTGGAGGAAAAAGCACAGCCCCACTTCTCCTCCCCCTGGTGAGGGCACTGGTGTGCACCCCTGGGTTCTAGAGACCCCTTGTGATATGCACCCCTCCAAGCCCTGATTCCCTTAGGACTGCAGGTCCCTACCCAGGAATAGAATGGTCTGGAAAGGAACATTTGACAGGCAGCCTTGCTGGCATGGGCATCCTGACCAGAGCCCGGGTGGCTCTTCTCTGTGGGCCCCTTGAGCCAGGAACGCATGCCTGCATGTGGCACACGCCTGCATCTCTCACAGGGCCCTACTGGACTTTCTCTAATGGAATGATTTGTTTTTATTTTCCATGCCACAAGGATGAAGTAAGTTCCTATTTTATGGTTAACTTGTTGAATTCCAAACCTCTGGTGTGGTCAGCCCCTGTGGGTCTGTGTGTGGCATCCACGGCCTGGTCTGACAGCTGCTGCTGCTGCTAAGTCGCTTCAGTTGTGTCCGACTCTGTGCGACCCCATAGACGGCAGCTCACCAGGCTCCTCCACTCCTGGGATTCTCCAGGCAAGAACACTGGAGTGGGTTGCCATTTCCTTCTCCAATGCATGAAAGTGAAAAGTGAAAGTAAAGTCGCTCAGTTGTGCCGGACTCTTGGCGACCCCATGGACTGCAGCCTACCAGGCTCCTCCGTCCGTGGGATTTTCCAGGCAAGAGTACTAGAGTGGGGTGCCATTGCCTTCTCCGGTTTGACAGCATGTGCTAGATTTGTTTTTATTTTCCATGCCACAAGGATGAAGTAAGTTCCTATTTTATGGTTAACTTGTTGAATTCCAAACCTCTGGTGTGGTCAGCCCCTGTGGGTCTGTGTGTGGCATCCACGGCCTGGTCTGACAGCTGCTGCTGCTGCTAAGTCGCTTCAGTTGTGTCCGACTCTGTGCGACCCCATAGACGGCAGCTCACCAGGCTCCTCCACTCCTGGGATTCTCCAGGCAAGAACACTGGAGTGGGTTGCCATTTCCTTCTCCAATGCATGAAAGTGAAAAGTGAAAGTAAAGTCGCTCAGTTGTGCCGGACTCTTGGCGACCCCATGGACTGCAGCCTACCAGGCTCCTCCGTCCGTGGGATTTTCCAGGCAAGAGTACTAGAGTGGGGTGCCATTGCCTTCTCCGGTTTGACAGCATGTGCTAGTTAAAGAACCAAGGCCGCAGTGTGGCCTGGGCTGTGGTTGTCCACGTTAACAGCAGGCCCTTCCCTTCACGGTCGGCCAGCTGTCGATCACACTGGCCCTTGGAAGCCACCCTGTCAGGATAGATTTATATTCAGAAGGTCACTATGGGGACTCTGAATTCCAATCGAGTTCTCGGTCAGCTTATTTCAGTTAAAAAAATAGGTGACCTCAGTTTGGGATTGGGGGCCTAAGTCTGCCACCAACTGTACATGGGCAAGTCACTTTTCTTTCTGGGCCTTGGTTTTCTCCAGTGACAAATTGGCAGTTAGACTTGATGTTTCTAAGGTGGCTTCTGTAACTACATGTGAGCACAGCTGTGGGCTCGGTCATCCCAAATATTCAAATAAAGTGATTTGACAATGGATAAAGTGGGCCGGGGGGAAGAATTCATCACTCGTGTACACACAAGTGCTGTTCTCCCCGTTTCCAGAACAGTTGATGGAAGCCTGTCCACATGCTGGGAACAGTGAGCCTTCAGAGACATAAGCTGTGTGCTTTGTTGCCCCACACGCTGCTCAGGTGGGAGAGGACAGCCCTGGCTGGGCGAGTGCCACTCCTCAGGGTCCTGAGGGTGCAGGAGCCCCTGCACCTGATTCTGTTTGCACCCAGGGCCCGCTTCCCAAGCCGCAGGCTGGCTCAGGTCCTGCACCTAGCTCTCCTGCCTCACTGGGAACGTCTGTCAAGAGATGGATAGGAGGGTCTTTAGCACTGCATGCCAGCCCCTCAGAGGGACTCTGTCTGCTTTGGAAGCATGAGGAAACTTGGCAAGGCCTGGGGGTCTGGAGGCTGAGTGCCACAGGGCTGGGGTGGGATTGGACGGGGAGGACACCTGGGACTGGAATGCAGGACCCCTGAGTGTCGGCCCCAGTGTTCTCACCAGCTGTCTGCCCCTGGAGGCTGGGCCCCCGAGGAGTGCCCACTTTGCGCAGCAAGGGAGGGCCAGTGGCGGGCGTCACGGGCCTGGATCGCTGGGAGGCAGGGAGAGCAGATGCAGACTGCGTGGGGCCAGCCAGCGGCTCGCGGCCGCAGCGTTAGGCTCGTGGGGCCTCAGATGAATGAACTTCCTGACTCCTCTCCCCCGGTGCCTGTTGTTCAGGAGTGGTCTGTGGACCTGAATCGAACTCTCAGCCGGAAAGAGAAGAAGAAGAATGCTGATGGTGTGACGCTCATGGGCATCAACCAGACTGGTGACCAGGCTTCGCAGAACAAGCCCAGCAGGTGGGCACTGGGCACCTCCGTCCCTGGGAAGGCCCCCTGAGTCCTCTGCCAGGGCTGGAACGCCCCTACCCGGGGAGACTCCCCAAAGGGGCCTGGCAGGGAACCCCGGGGCATCTTTCCAGACACTCGGCTGGGCAGCAGCCAAGGGCCTCTCTTGGGAGAATCTTCATTTCACTCAGTGCCAGAGCTACAGAAAGATCTGGAGAAGGAGCATTTACCACAGCGCACTTTGGGCCCCTTGTGATGGAAAGAACTGATGCAGGGTGCTGTCCACTGCGCATCCCCAGCAGTACAGTCCCCAGCAGTGCAGTCCTCAGCAGGTGGAGGTGACTGGGGGCATCCTTCCTGTGGAGTCAGGGACCCTGGCCAGGTTTGTACTCACTTTCCTGTGCCGTAGGCAGGTGCCTGATTCGAGGGTGGGGCACTTATTGTCCCCTTCTCCAAATTACCCCTGCTGAGAGTGTTGGTTATTCTGAGTTTGGATCAAACAGGTGGCACTGAGGTCCTCAGCTTGAGGAGGGTCAGAGTTCCCAGCAGATGAGCGTTACTGTCCTCCGCAGAGCTGAGGCTGCCCTCAGGGCCCCAAGGCCTCCACGCCCTGCTGAGTTTAACACAACTCAGGCTCCAGGCCTCCTGGGAAGGGTCAGCATGGTTCCAGGGGCCTTCTGTGTTCCTGGGCACTGAAGCCCCCACCCGCACTCCCTGGGTTGATGTGGCTGTTCCTCACTCAGCTGCTGTGCCAGTGCCTGGGCAGGTGGGCTTGGCTAGTGACTGTAGGCATGAGCACGTGCCAGGGGTCAGGCCAGCACCTAGGGACGGGGGTAGGGTAGTCCATACCAGCCAGGGCTGCTACAGAAATTCAGCTGCCCAGCACCAAGCCCCTGTCAGAAGGTCAGCTGGAGAAAGGTGCCAAGGAGGGAGTAGGGCCTGGTGGTCTCAGACATGTGGCCCAGACGCAAGCAGCAGGCAGGCATAGGCCCAGTGCCCCTGGCCAGGCCTGAAACCTGTGTGGCAGTGGCTGGCCACTGGGGGGTCCCTCTGGTGGCATCTGAGGCGTGTCCTCTCCTTCCCTCTCCACCCTGGCTAAACCACCCACCCAGCACTTCGCGTGCCAGCTCCATGCTGACTGGCTAGGAGATAAGAAGTGGTGCTGGCCCGGGCAGCCCTGGCCTGTGGCTTAGTGGCCAGGCCTGCCTGCTCAGAGTACACAGTGGGGTCCCCAGGCTTTCCAGGCCTGTCTTATCTTGTTACCGTCTTGTTCAGTACCTATAGTCACTGCATTTCATCACCTGGCTGTCTTCGCTTAGGCCAGGCTGTAGTCAGAGTTCTCTTTGGTCCCCTCTGGGCCTGGCACACAGTAGGCAGTTCAGTTCAGTCGCTCAGTCGTGTCGGACTCTTTGTGACCCCATGAATCACAGCATGCCACGCCTCCCTGTCCATCACCAACTCCCANGCACTGGGGCAACCCTGAGGGAGGGGATGCGGAGGGAGGCGGGAGGAGGTTCAGGAATGGGGGACACATGTACACCTATGGCTGAGTCCTGTCAATGTATGGCAAAAACCACCACAATATTGTAAAGCAATTAGCTTCCAATTGAAAAAAAAAAAAAAAAAGAATCAGCTGATTTAGGGAATTCCCTGGCAGTCTAGTGGTTTGGACTCTGAGCTTCCACCCAGGGGGCATCAGTTTTATTCCTGGCCAGGGGAACTAAGATCCCACATATGGTTAAAAAAAAAAAAAAACAAAAACCAGCTGATTTAGAAGTAGGTATTACTATTTGGAAGATGTAAAAATAATAATAAGGAGTAACTAATTTATTATTGGTCTGTTTTGGGTCAAGCACTGCCTTAACTTGAATTCTATTCAATTTTTTTTAAAACCTTCTTGGGAATTCCCTGGTGGTCCAATGGTTAAGACGCAATGCTTTCACTGTAAAGGGCCTGGGTTAGATCCCTGGTCAGGGAACTAAGATTCCACAAGCTGTGCAGTACTAAAATGAAACTAAAATAAAATTAAAAAGTAAAAATAAAAATTAGAAATCTTCTTATGGGTCTTGATCTCAATGAAAGAGATAGATCGCCCAGAGTTCTTGGCTGCAGCCACTGATTCAAGAAACACTGATCTAATATCCACAAGAGCCACGCACGACTGGGCTACACAGCTCGGTGCGACTTCCCTTCCTTTATTGACTATGATATCAGGAGGGGGAGAGAGCAGTGAGTGAGTGATGGGGGGACCTCTGCCAGGCCAGGGGAGGGCCCACGTCAGCCTGCACAGGGAAAGGTGGCGTGGTCAGCCTGGGGACCAAGGCTCTTTTCTTCCAGAAGCAGATATTTAAGTGTTTTCAAGGGCCATTCAAAGTTAGCTAAGCAAAGAATCAGGGACTAGAAGAGGAAATTCCAGAGGAAGGACACAATTCCCCTCCAGGAAGCACTGGATCTGTTTGTGTGCTGAGAGATGTACCGAGAGGGGGTTTCAGCCCTCCTGACTGTCCAGGGTGAAAAACAACCGGCCCTCCCCGCCCCCTCTCCATCTGGTCCATACACAGTGATTACACTGTGTTGGCAGAGGGAGAGAGAGGGAGAAATTCCATCAATGACACCGATAAAGCTCATGATCGTGCCGGACCCTGAGAGGTACAGGGGTGTGCCTGGGTGTATATGCATATATCATCTTCTTAGAGAAGTGAACAAAGTCAGGGTCAGGTATTTGAGACTTTCTTGGCCTATAGGTTTTTTACTTTCCTCTGCAATTACTTTACAAGCCAGTAGAAAATTAAATGGGTGATACATGTAACATTGCTACCAAACCAAAGATCAAGAAGAGGACTGGGAGGTGGGGGGTATGTACCAGGTCACTCCCCCAAAAAGGCCGGGTTAGTTGACCACCCCCACCCTCGCCCCACACACCAGGTCTGAGAGTGGAAAATAATTGAGGTTTCTAGGAGGAAGGGCAAATTGTCCTGCAATATCTTGCAGGGACCCATTTATCACATTCAAAGAACAAAACAGACAACATTGCTCCCAAATGAATGGAAACCCTTGAATGTATCTGAGAATGAGGCCCACGTGGCTGGGTGCTGGATTTAGAGAGGAGACCCGCTGAGTTTGGAGCAGCCACCCTAGAAAGTTCCAAAAGTGATGGAAAATCGGAAGAAGTGGCAGCTAGAATACCCTGTGCTTGTGAATAGTGCCTCGTGGAGGCTCTGTGGGCTAAATCTCCAGGCTTTTGTAGGACTGAAAAAAAAGGTTCTAGGCTCTTATAACAATTTGAAACAGAGGTGAATCTGAGGTTCCTGTTGCCAACACCTTTTAATGAATAAAAGGTAATTAATGCTAATGAATAGTGTTAATTAGGCACCCACATACAAATTCCTCTGCCCCAGTTACTGGATGAGCAAAGACCTGTCCCCACATAGCTGACTACACCCTGAGAAGCGCCAGGAATCTTCCCAAATGAGATCAGAAGCACACCCAAAAACTGGACAGCAGAGATGAAAAAGCAGGATAATTATATCCATCATGGTTCTCTCCAGTAGGCTCTCTGAGAGGAGCGTATTAAGCAAGCGATTTAGGGAGTGGGTTTTGCTTACCAAGTACATTTGCTTTAGAAAGAATTAATTGGAGGGTTTGTTTCTAGATGGTTAACTATTTGACTGAAGAGAGAGGATGGAGCCGAGAAATTTAAGGGTGGCTAGGATCTTTAGCCAAAGAGTCCAAGAACCATTAATAAAACATCCCATTTGAGTACTCTTGGCTAGAGAATCCCATGGACAGAGGAGCCTGGTGGGCTACAGTCCATAGGGTCGCAAAGAGTTGGACACAAGTGAAGCAACTTAGCAGGCAGGCATGCAAATGAAAAGCATGCATTTGTACAAAAAGATACACTGAAATGCATTCTTGAAGAGTTGCTGGCAAATAAAAGGTAGAAGGCATTATGGGATGGCTCTAGAAATTCTATTGCCTGTTAATAATAGGATTTCCCTGGTGGTTCAGACGGTAAAGAATCTACCTACAATGTGGGAGACCCGGGTTTGATCCCTGAGTCAGGAAGATCCCCTGGAGAAGGAACTGGCCGCCCACTCCAGTATTCTTGCCTGGAAAATTCTATGGACAGAGGAACCTGGCAAGCTAGAGTTCACGGGGTCACAAAGAGTCGGACATGGCTGAAGCGACTTAGCACGCAGCACATTAATAATGCCAAGAATCACCCCTGTTTATTTGTCTTGGAATTCCCACATTCAGATCCCCTGTGTTCACAGGTAAGGTACTGTTCCTTTCGGCACAACACATGCTTGCCTTGGACCGTAGGAGAGGCTCTGAGCCTGGGTCACACGGCCGGGCCTCGTCTGTGTAAGATTTATTAAGGGATGGATGACAAACGGCACTCGGGTTTCTCCCCTCCCTTGGCCTGGTGAATCTGCAACCAGAAAAGCTAGTTAGGTGTCCTGCACAGTCAGGGGTGAGGGCTAATGGAGAAGAAGCAGGTAGACTGGCCTTGTGGGGTGCTTTTCAGAGTGAGGGATACTCTGAGAGCTTCAGGTGTTAGTCGCTCAGTTGAGTCTGACTCTTTGTGACCCGCCCCCCCACCATGGACTGTAGCTCACCAGGGTCCTCTGTCCATGGAATTCTCCAGGCAAGAATACTGGAGTGGGTAGCCATTCTCTTCTCCAGGGGATCTTCCTGACCCAGGGATTGAACCCAGGTCTCTAGCATTGCAGGCAGATTCTTTACCATCTGAGTCATCAGGGAAGACCCCCGCTACCGTCACCTGAGAGCTTCAAAATGTATTGTAAATTTGAGAATGAAATTCGTCACGGACTCCCACCCTGGTGCCTGCAAGGTAAGCACAAGTCGACTCTTTGTGACCCGCCCCCCCACCATGGACTGTAGCTCACCAGGGTCCTCTGTCCATGGAATTCTCCAGGCAAGAATACTGGAGTGGGTAGCCATTCTCTTCTCCAGGGGATCTTCCTGACCCAGGGATTGAACCCAGGTCTCTAGCATTGCAGGCAGATTCTTTACCATCTGAGTCATCAGGGAAGACCCCCGCTACCGTCACCTGAGAGCTTCAAAATGTATTGTAAATTTGAGAATGAAATTCGTCACGGACTCCCACCCTGGTGCCTGCAAGGTAAGCACACAGGATCTGGGGAGGGAACCGGGTAAAAAGAAATACTTTTCATAAAACCAGAGAATTGTGGGATCTCTAAACAGGCTGTCACAGACAACTGAGATAGTGCTCAATACAGAGACTCACCTGCTATTCTTATTTTGATTATTGCCCATGTCTAGGAATGGATCACATCAACCCCCATCACACAAAGAGCAGTTGAGATAGGTATTTTAGGCCCAAATTGGAGATTGCACTCACTTGCCACCAACAGTACTTTCATTATTTTAGCAACTGTTACATGAGAGACCCTAATTGTCTTCAGATGTCCTCTGTCCTCTCCTTCCTTTAATAATAGAACCCTAGAGTTTTAGCTGGGCACACAGTCACCTGATTAAGGACATTTCCCAACCTCCTTCAAAGTGAGGTGTGGCTCTGTTGCTAAACAAATCACAACAACAACAGCAATAATAGTATATCTTACAGTC
Source organism: Aepyceros melampus (assembly GCA_006408695.1). Classification (NCBI taxonomy): domain Eukaryota; kingdom Metazoa; phylum Chordata; class Mammalia; order Artiodactyla; family Bovidae; genus Aepyceros; species Aepyceros melampus. Next base: position 420,403 of record SJXQ01013148.1, on the reverse strand, counting down.
TAGTATGTGTTAGGTAACTATTCTAAGTGCTTTACATGTACTAACCTATTTAAATTTCACAATAACCCCATAAGGATTAGGAAACAGAGGTGCAAAGACATTAACTGACTTGGCCATGACTACAGATGGCAAGTGGGAGAACTGGGGACTTTTTTAACCCAAAAAGTGGGGCCTCAGAGATTGCCTTCTAGCTCACATTCAGCCCAATGGAATGTGAGTAGACTTTCTAGGTCATGCTCTCAAAGGGGAGAGGTTCACTCCCAATCTCTCCAACTCTCTTCCTGCCAGCGGGAAATCACCATCTTAAACTACAAGCTGGAAGCCACCTAGGCTTCCTTGGTGGTTCCGTGGTAAAGAATCCACCTGCCAGTGGGGGAGACACAGTTCAATCCCCAGTCCGGGAAGAATCCACATGTTGCGGAGCAACTAAAGCCCATGCGCCGTAACTACTGAGCCTGAGCGCTAGAGCCCGGGAGCACCTGCTGAAGCCCGCGCGCCCTGGAGTCAGCGCTTGGCAGCAAGAGGAAGCACTGACTGCAGTGAGAAGCCTGCGCACCGCAAACAGAAAGTAGCCCTTACTCTCAGCAGCTGGAGACAGCCTGCGCAGCAACGAAGACCCGGTGCCGCCAAAAATAAATAAATCCATCTTAAAATTCAAAAAAGAAGAAGGAAGCTGCTCATTGAAGATGGTGGGATAATTAGATGAAAGGCTGGGTACCCAACACTATATAACCTATTTGCCTAGACGCCTTTATGATCAGCTTGTTACAGGAGAGAGACAGAAATCTTCATCCAGTTTTAACCATTGTTGTTTGGGGAGAGAAGAGCAGTCTTCCTTATAATAAAACTGTAAGAGCATAACCTAATGAATCCACCTTAGGTCAAGAGTGAGGTTGTGGAAGGAAGGTCGTGTCTTTGAGCATCTACTGTATACCCAGTGTCTTCACATATCATCTCATTCACTCCCCCAAAGAAGTTCTGCAAATAGGCATGGTCAGCCTGTATCTGGAATGAGGAATCTGAGGCTCAGAGTAGTTAAGTAATTTGCCTAAGATCACACAACTTGTAGGTGGATGGGCTGAGATTTCAACAGCCCTTTTCCAGAAGCCTCTTTCCCACTATTCCCAGTGATGCTCTGGGGAAAGGTGACTCATATACGAGAAGCATTTCTACACCATCTGTATCATGACCCTATTATAAGTTGCTCCAAAAAGCCATCTGATCAGACTGGTACTCTTAATTCCATGTTGTAGACGAGAAAACAGACAAGACAAGCAATTATACCCCCAACATCCACAGGGGTCTAGATTTAGAAGTCGCAGCTGCAGAAATCCAAGGCTGATGATTGCTCTATAAAGAGAACCAATTTGAGAACTGAGAAGTCCTTATTGTTGAAACTTATGGAATGTCTTCTCATTTTTCGAGAATTTTAATGGTGGGGATAGAAGCGGAGGAGATCAGTTGCTGATGATATGGAAGTGTTGTGTTTAATTTGAGTTTTAGAGATTTTTCCTATTTGACTATTCAAGTTTTGTTGGTCACATCAGAACTTCTGAGTCACAGGGGACAGTTACATAAAGACCCCCAACCTGGAAGCTGGCTCTCTTATAGAGACAGAGGTGGTGGTCACTGAGGTTCTCAGCCACTCTGGCCATAGACAACCTTAAAGATGGCAGACTTGAAGACCCCCAAGTCCTTAGAAATGGTTTGCCTTATCTTGTGTTTCTAATAGGAAACCACTTTCTCTGTTCCTGGTTTATCTGTAAGAAATGGTGGCCAAAAGTTCTCTATGCCATTTCTCTTGGGTTAACAAGGGCAGCCAGACCATGCTGGAATCTACATCTCCCACCCAAATTCCCAAGGAAGGGGCCCAAGAGAGTAACTTATCCCCACGGCCTGCCCCCTCATCCAGTCAACATCCAACGGCTGGCGCACTGCAACCCTGGGGATCAGTGGGAATGGGGCATGCCCATGGAAATACAGCCACCAGATGACAGTGCAGGCATCCTCAAGTCTAGCTGCACACTGGTCATCTGGGGAGCTTAACAAACTTAACAAACAAACCCAAGGCCAATCCCCACCCCCAGAGACTTGGGTTTCATAGCTCCGGATGAGGAGGTATATGGAACCCTGGCATCACTGTTTTGGGGGAAATTTCCCAGGGGATTCCTTGTAGCCATAGTAGGGTGTTTGCAATGTATCTCAGCAAAGAGGAACATTTTCAGAAAGATTTTAAGCAGGAAGCTGTGTGTTCTGAAAAGTTGTTTGTTTCGCTGTGATTTGTCACTGGCTCCATTCCTCTCTTATGTTAAAGAAACATCGGAGATCTTGCTGCCCGTGGTCGCTAGAGCAGCCACAGCAGCACTGGTACCACAGGACCTTGGGCGCCACCCCAGACCTGTTGGGCTAGACTCTGCATTTTAACGAAATCCTTGGTGCTTCCGTGCACACTAGAAGCACTGCTTTAAGCCCTGGTTCTCAAACCTGGTTGCACATTGGCGTCACCTCAAAGTGAAAGTCGTGTCCAACTCTTTGCGACTCCATGGACATGGACATGGGGTGGGTAGCCTTTCCCTTCTCCAGAAGATCCTCCCAACCCAGGGATCAAACCCAGGTCTCCCACCTTGCAGGCAGATTCTTCACCAGCTAAGCCACAAGGGAAGCCCAGAGTCACTTGGGGAGTGTTAAAAACTACTGAGGCCAGGCTCTACCCTCAAGGATTCTGATTTAATTGGCTTGAAGTACAGCCTGGGTGGAGAAGGAAATGGCAACCCACCAGTATTCTTGCCTGGAGAATCCCATGGACAGAGGAGCCTGGCGGGCTACAGTGCATGGAGTTGCAAGAGTCGGCCATGACTGAGCGACTAAACCAAACATAGACCTCCCCAGGTGATCGTAGTAGACAGCAAAGTTTCTGAACTATGGTCTTAAGAGTCTTCCTTTCCCACATACCCTACCCCACTTTTCTCCCTGTACCCTCCCAACCCCCCCAAAAAAAAAACTAGAGGAGTAGTACCAAAGACGCCACATCTATTAGGATGGTGAATTCCAAGAAAGCAGTTATTTTATTTGTACTGTTTGTTTTAGGCTTAAGGATGGTAAACAGTTCCAGGAAAAATTACAGTCCTAAAGATTCGACTCGAACTTTTACAAGAATTGATTTGGCCTGTCTAATTCTCCACCCCTTCCCTCTTCAGAGCCGCACCCCTAGGTGTCAGCCTGGAGTTCTTGCCAAGCCACTGCTTGAGGACAGGGGCTGCTGCTGCTGCTGTTGCTAAGTCATGTCTGACTCTGTGACCCCATGCACTGTAGCCCTCCAGGCTCCTCTGTCCATGGGATTTCCAGGCAAGAATATTGGAGTAGGTTGTCATTTCCTCCTCCAGGGGATCTTCTCCATCCAGTGATTGAACCTGCAGCTCCTGCTTGGCAGGCAGATTCTTTACCACTGAGCCACCTGGGAAGGGAGAATAAATATTGGGCTTCCAGACACTCACCTCTGTGTCCACAGCACAGGACTGCATTGTTTTTTGAATTGATTTGACATCTCAACTCGGGGAAATCTTCCATTTTGCTTTGAACCTCAGACTCTGGAGAAGGGAATGGCAATCCACTCCAGTATTCTTGCCTGGAGAATTCCTTGGACAGAGAAGCCTGGCAGGCTACAGTCTGTGGGGTTGCAAAGAGTCCGACACGACTGAATGACTAACAAAGTAACACAACAGTCAGACTTCTGGGCAGCTCGATTTATGCTTTGCCCCTTCTCTGAGCAGTTAAACTGAAAAGCACTCCAGAGTCCATCAACCAGGGCAGATAGCATCAGAGGGAAATAATGGAAAACCATGGCAGAACAATTGTCCTTTTATACAAGGTGACCTTCGCTGGGGGAGGGGACTTCTTTGATTTATTATTCTCTAAATTAACCTCACAGGAAAGGGTCTGTGCTCTTCCCTGAATGCCCATCACCCCAATCCTGGGCTTTTCTATGTCACCTTTCAATTTCACCAGCTCCTTCCTTTTTCTTTTCTTGGGAAAGAATCATGTTTCCTAAAATGAGTTGAAGCAGATGTTGAAACCCAAAACCAGAGACCTTAACTCTGTAGGAGCTCGGCAGCCTTAGTGAATGATGAAACACCCGCAGAGTAGAGAAAACCTGAATGAACTGAGAGGCGAGTCATCTTCCCGAACCTGGCTCCGAGAAGCAGCCATCCGGAATTGTGAAAACAAGACGCCGTTCCTTAGATTCTCCTGAACCAGGTCTTGAAGTCAAAGGGTAATCTCCTGTGTGACAGGGTGGGTTTGGTGGACTTTGAGGTTGCCTGTCCGACGGTCAATCATACCCCTCCATCACTGTAGGGTGAGGACGGTGGAGAAATGAGTTTGATCTGTCCCTTAGCCCCACGGCTGGTGCCTGATTGGTTCAAAGCAGTAGGGGTAATCCTATTTCTGCATCCTGATAGGTTGGATCGAACCTCGGTCTCCTGCATTGCAGGCAGATTCTTTATTATCTGAGCAACCAGCGAAGCCCCGATTGGCTGGAAGAGAAGCCTATTGGGTGAAGGGGAGCCGGACTGAGGACCAAACCTAATCAGGGAGCAAGACTGAGCAGAAAAGCAGAGGTGCAGCCCTCGACTTGGCCTGGAGGAGTCGGCGCATACACAGCGCAGCGTCCTCAGCCCTGGGTCCAGAGAAATCTGTGGCGTGTGTTCCATCCCGCTTCTGAGAGCTTCTCAAGGGACCAAGCTTAGGTGCCCAGAGCCTGTAACTAACTTAACAATGCCCCCTTTATTGGCTGTCTTCCCGTCCCTTTATCTCTTCCCAGCTCTTTTCTCCTGTTCTCTTCAGATTCCACAATAAACTACTTATGCTAAAATCCTCCTCTCATGTCTGTTTCTGGGGGAAATCTAAGCTACAGCAGTTTTGTTCAAGTCGAACTTTTAGACCAAATGGGTAGCTTTGTCTTTATGGATGCTGTTGTGCTTTTTTAGTCCTCTGCTTGGATTATCCATTGTCCCTGGTCTCTGCTAGACAAACTCCTACTTATCCTTCAAGATCCAATTTCGGCCTGTCGTTCTGTGTTAGTTCTTCCTAGAAGTCTTAGTCATGGCCTCCCTCAGGCCATCATTGGACTGTGAACAACACTCCACTGTTGGAATGACCTTATTAGAGACAGACATTTACCTGGCAGCCTTTCTTCTGGACCAAGTACCTTGAGTGCCTTGAGTTCAGGCACCTTTTCCCCAGGGATGTGTACAGAACATGGCACACAGCTGTCACTCAAATATTTGTTGAGTCAATGTATGAATCCATGTCCTGATAGCAAGGTGGTTGTTTTACATCATAAGTTTTGGATGGTTTGCTACATAGCAGCAGCCAACCAGAACAGCCACATGAACTTCTCACCCTGTGCAAGCTACTTTTCACCTTGTGCAAGCTACTTGGGTTTCCCTGGTGACTCAGATGGTAAAGAATCCACTTGCAATGCAGGAAACCTGAGTTCGATCCCTGGGTCAGGAAGATCCCCTGAAAAGGGGAACAGCGACCCACTCCAGCAGTCTTGCTTGGAGAATCCCATGGACAGAGAAGCCTGGCAAGATACATACCGTCTATGGGGTTGCAAAGAGTCAGACACGACTGAGCGACTAACACGTTCACTTTCATACTACTTAAACTTTCAGATCCTCATCAGAAAAACGGGGATGATAAGATAGTACCTGCTGTCTAACTGGGCTTTTGTGAATCTAAGTGAAGAGATTCGTGCCTAACATGAAGTAAACGCCCAAGGAATACTTTCCTTGGGGCTCTCACTCACAGGGCCAAGCACTGAACTCATGATCCTGCAGAGATGTTTAATGACCAACACAGCTGGCTTTCCAACGTGATCCTTTTCAGCAGCTTCAGTTCTGAGACTAATTCCTCTCCCCAGAGTTGAGGTCTTCACCTGCCACCGGTGGTGTTTACTGGGCTGCAGGAGGCAGGGGCCTGTGGCAGACGGGCATTTCCCCACCGGTTCCCTGGCCCCACCCAAGGCCCAGAGGGCTCACTTGGAGGAAACAGACTTCCAAATTCCCTTAATCGCTGATTTTCACAACACCCTGCTGCCATTGTAACAGGAGCTGAAGCAGCCAGCCTGTGACAGCCTGGCAAAGGCCTCATCTCCCCTCTCTCCAATCACCTGCTGCAGCTCCCAAGTGGCTCAAGAGGGCAGACTCCAGGGCAGTCTGGTACCAAAACAGGATGGAAAGGATAGAAGAAGAGAAGTCACTCAGTCGTGTCCGACTCTTTGCGACCCCATGGACTGTAGCCCACTAGGCTCCTCTGTCCATGGGATTTTCTAGGCAAGAACACTGGAGTGGGTTGCTATTTCCTTCTCCAGGGGATCTTCCCAACCCAGGGATTGAACCCGGGTCTTCGCATGGTAGGCAGACGCTTTACCGTCTGAGCCACCAGGAAAGCCCAGGTAAAGGGTAGAGAGGAGAGCAAAGCGGGGCAGAGCGGAAGTCCTCCAGCCCAGCATCAGTGTCCTGATTGAATGTTCAGGGGGAAAATCAGAAAGGCTCAAAAAAGATGCAATCACTCACCCAAGGATACAAGGAAATAGATAATGCTCCCTGGAGGGATGGCCCAGTCATTCTCCTTACAAATAAATAGGTCTTTGAGAGCAAGTTCCTGGATGTTATCAAAGCAAGATTTTTTTAAATCTTTTGGTGGTAGTGGAGGGAATGGGACATAAGCTAAATACATTTGAATCTTCTTTTAAGTTATATTTATGTCAAGTGGTCTCTCCCATTCTCTCTCTTTTTTGGCTACAACTCAAGGCTTGTGGGATTCTAGTTTTGCAACCAGGGACTGAAACCCCCCCAACTCCCGCCCACCAGTCCCAGCAGTGAAAGTGCAGAACCCTAACCACTGGACTACCAGGGAATTCTCCAATGTCAAGTAGTCCTGCTGGGAAAATGTTTCTCTCACCAGCTGGGCCTGGGGCTGGGCTGAGAGTGGGGAGACACTAATTAAGGTCATTCCCCCAAATCAGAGTGGGACCCTGTGGTCCTTGCCCTTGTCCCACCTCATGTCCTTTGCCTGCCTTTTGTCTGTGGAAAACTTTAGTCAAATAATAAGTTTAATCAGAGATGTGAGAAATGTGGAAACAAAGGAAAACAGTCAAAGGAGGCCAAATAATAATGCAGTGATTAAGCAAAGTCAAGGACCTTTAGTTCTTTCTCCAGGGCTATAGATAATACTCTGAGCCATATCCTGTGAGCTGTCTTACAGATACCAAAACACCAGGTGGAGAAGTTAACTATATGATGACCAGGCTGTACCCAGGACATGAGCTGCCACAATTCTGAGAACTGGCCTCAAAGAAATGGGGACAAATGGACCCTGGAACTGAAGATTAACTGTACCTAAAGCAAGATGACGCTGGTCAGACCACGATGACCAGTTTCAAGATGACTGTCAGAGATGACGGTGCTGTTTCCGCATGGAACCCCCACCCCTGCACTCTGGGTATAAAAGCTCTTGCCCCACAGGTTGCCTGGGGATCAAGGGATGAAGGAGAGAGTCAGCCTTTGGACAGACTCCACCCTCCCCGCTTCCCCAGTTGCCAGCATCTGAAATAAAGCAAACAGGGTGGCTTGGCTGGTAAAGAATCCACCTTCAATGCAGAAGACCTGGGTTCAGTTCTGGGTTGGGAAGATCCCCTGGAGAAGGGAAAGGCTACCCACTCCAGTATCCTGGCCTAGAGAATTCCATGGACTATATAGTCTATGGGGTTGCAAAGAGTCGGACATGACTGAGCAACTTTCACTTCTTTTCTTTCCTTTCCACCAACCTGGCCTGTTTATTGGCTTTTGACCAGCAAGCAGCTGGACCCCACACACCTTTCAGTGACACCTTTGAACCCTGGAAATCACTGGTTTTGAAAGGAAAGACACTCAACCTTTTTGCCATTTTTTTCAAGTAGGTTGACAGAATGATTTCAACTCAGTTCTTCCTTTCTTCATATGGTTCAACCAAGTCTGGGTTCTAATAGAGACTAAACAGACATGTTTGTCTCTCTTGCTAGTGAGCAGTCAATATTTGCAGTATCTAAGGACTGCATACCGCAAGCAAATGCCAGCGGCTTGGACCTGCTTCGGACATGAACAAAAGCCGGCCCATCTTAACTATTGCTGGCCCCTTGATCTCCCCGAGCCTTATCTGAGAGGCAGCTGTGTAGTCAGGAGCACAGATTCTGAAGCCAGAACACCTGGGTCTGCAGTCCAGATCTGCCATTTCTAGCTGTGTGGCGTTTGGCAACTAACTTAAACTCTCTGTGCCCTGGGTTCCTCGTATATATATACATACACACATAAACACACACACACACACACACACACACACACGTATGTACAACTGAGGGCTTCCCAGCTGATGCTAGTGGTAAAGAACCCACTCGCCAATGCAGGGAGATGAAGAAATGCAGGTTCGATCCCTGGGTTGGGAAGATCCCAGGGGGAGGGCACACCAACCCACTCCAGTGTTCTTGCCTGGAGAATCCCATGGATAGAGGAGCCTGGCAGACTATAGTCCATGGGGTCACAAAGAGTAGGACGTGACTGAAGCGATTTAGCACCTATGCTTGTATAATTGAGTCACTTTACTGTTACTTTGAAATACTGTGAATCGACCATACTTTAATAAAGAAAAAAGAAATCCCTGACCTCTGGAGCTGACATTCTAATGCTGTTGGTTGTAGACTCAGAGGTCTACTTACCATGAAGGTCACGGCCACAAGCTCCTCTATTGCACAGGCCCTTCCAAAAGCTCAGTGGGGGTCCCTACCAATGCCTTTACATTTCTTGCCTAATTTTGTATTCACAATTGTATGTTTTCTTTCTTCAAGAGGACCCTCAAAACTGCAAAAGCCTGGGACTTCCCTGGTGGTCCAGTGGTTAAGATTCTGTGCTCCCAATGCAAGGGGCCCAGGTTTGATCCCGGGTCAGGGAACTAGATCTCACACACAGCCCAACTGAGAGCTCGCATGCCACAAGCAAAGATCCCGCACTCCCCAATAAAGATTGAATATCCTGCAGGCTGCAACTAAGACCTGTGCGGCCAAAAATAAATATATATGAAAAAAGACTAGGACCTGAACCTAATATTTTTCCCTACAGTGGCCTGGATCCAGCATCCAAGCCAGAGACAACCCGTATTTGTCAAAATATCATGTAACAAGTATTCAGGTGTCTTTTTTTTTTTTTCTCTCACAATGTACCTACTACTCAGGTATCTGCAATACACATGCAAATATAATTTCTAACCTGCCCCAGTGGAGTGCCTGTTTGGACGGCAAACAAGACTTTGCTCTTTCTAAACGCCTCTGTACACAGAGCATGCGCAGCCCACCTCACCCCAACCCCCAACAGCTGATTTGGGAAAACATGTATTTGTCAATAGGCACAGCCATTAAGAACCCACGCAGAAAATTTACTTTTAGGTCCTAGGTCCCTCTCAAAAAATGTTTGCTTTTTCAACTGGGAATATCTAAGCAAGTAGATTTTATTTTAAATGTGGACCATTTTTTTTTGAAAGAAGAATAAAGTTTATTAGAGCGGGGTGGAGGTGGGGAATCACTGAGAGTACAGCAAGCCGGCTTCCTGATAATGGGGGAGAGGAACTCCGGATGGGGGTCTTTGGTCTGCTTTAATAGCTGGGGGACAAAGCAATGGGATGGGGTCTTGCGAGTCATTTGCTGATTGGATGAGGCACATAAACATTCTATATATGAGGCAGGAGAAGAGTAGGACAAATACCTTTCCTCACGTAGGGTAGAAAGGGGCCAGGCCTCCAAACTTCCACAATGGTTACAGCAGGCAGGAAGGTCCATAAGAGTCTTGTTATTTTCTGTTGCTGAATTTCGAGACCCTTCATGCTCATCTTGTTCTTTTCTCTTACAGGCACCACAAGAGCCACTGTAATCAGGACTGCCCCCAGGATGTGGGCCATTTCTAAAGTCTTCATTGATTTTGCAATATTGCTTCTGTTTCACATTTTGGGTTTTTGGCCCTGAGGCATGAGGATCTTAGCTCCCCGACCAGGGATCCAACCCGCACTTCCTGCACTAGAAGGCAAAGTCTTAACCACTGGACCACCAGGGAAGTCACCTAAGCAGGTAGATTTTAAATAGTTGGTTTCATATCACTTATCTTGTGCTATTTATTGCCATTATGGAAAAAAAAAGTATAAAACAGAATTCCCTGTCATATAGATCTCTGGGGGAAATTACAAGCAAAATTGATTTACTCTTTAAGCCAGACAGCATATATAATCACCTGCTGCTGTTAGGACTGCAGTTTTAAAAACTTCTGGGAATAGCAATGGGTGAAAAAGGAAAGATTTGGATGGGAGCTTTCAAATAATGACTCCATTGGCTTTGGTTTATTAACTTTGATATTAAACTACTATATGGATAGCATACTTGTTCCAAGAATTAATTATATTTAACCTTCTCCATGTTCCAAATGCCCACACAACTTTCAAAAATTGTGCTGGGCAATCTTGCTTTTAAAAATGCCTTTCAAGTGTTGGGGGTAAGGATAGATTGCAAGCTTGGGACTGACATGGACACATTGCTGTATTTAAAATAGACAACCAACCAGGATTTATTCTGTGACACATGGATCCTGCTTAATACTCTGTAATAACCTAAATGGGAAAAGAACAGATGCGTGTATATGTTTAACTGAATCATTCTGCTACACACCCGAAACTAACAAACATTGCTAACCAACCTGCTCACCCTAATTCTACTGCAGGTCACGCTGGGTCTAGTGTCTCCCTACAGAGACGGTTGTTTCCTGAAGGATTAACTACCAGTCACCAACGGACCAATATTTCCGATTGAATTAGATGGACTAAGCCCATTGCTAAGGAGTTCATTCTATTTACTGAATCATGCTGGAGCCCAGTAGTGAATCAGCAGCTGGCCTTTGGTATGCTGGGGAAGAGATAAATGAGGGTTACAACCATATCCCACGCAGAGGAAAGCAAAGGAGATGAACGTGACCAAAAGCCAGGGAGCGTTTAGAGCACAGGCTGATTCCAGAGTCGGTTCTTATCTTTCCCGTTGGCTGCACCGGCTCGCCACTGCCCCTTCGGGCTTCTCTAGTTGCAGCACCCAGGCTTAGAGGTCCTGACTGGGGGTCAAACCCGTGTCCCCTGAGTTGGAAGGTGGACTCTTAACCACTGGACCACGAGGCAAGTCCTTGTTTTTTTTAATGGAAGTATAGTTGATTCACAATGTGGTGTTAGTTTCTGGTGTATGGCAAAGTGATTCAGACATACATACATATATGCACACCTGTACATATAAAAGGAATGTATGTGTAATATACATGTATATTCTTCTCCATCGTGGTTTATTACAGAATACTGAATATGGTTCCCTGTGCTATACAGTGCTACCTTGCCATCTCAGAATCTCTTTATTTAACTACATCTGCTACTGGGACTTCCCTGGCAGTCCAGTGGTTAAGACTTGCGATTCCACTTCGGGGGGGTGGGTTTGATCACTGGCTGGGTAACTAAGATCCCACATGCCAAGTGGTGCTGCCAAATAAATAAATAAGTAAAGTATACCTGGGGGCTCAGACAGTAAAGAATCTGCCTGCGATGCAGGAGACCTGGGTTCGATCCCTGGGTCAGGAAGACTCCCTGGAGAAGGGACTGGCTACCCACTCTAGTATTCTTGCTTGGAGAATTCCACGGACAGAGAGGCCTGGCAAATTACAGCTCATGGGGTCACAAACACTTGGACAAAACTGACTGACACACTCACACACAAGCATATCTGGATGTTAAAAAAATCCAACAACCAAAGTTCCAAAGAAATGCAATCTACCCTACAGTCAAAAATTATTAAGCTCTTTCAATATTTTCAGTAATATCACAGCTGGATACATAAAATTATTTATAGTGTATGAGAGCTGTGACTGGAGAATGATAATATTTTGATCTTGAAAAAAATAAAAATGATGCTTTATGAAATTTTAATAACTATCTAATCCTTTATGGAAAAAATGTAGACTGCTTGAGGAAAAGCATGCGAAGACTCAGTTTTAATTCAGTAGTTTGCTTTTATTTATCAGAGTAGTAGGAATAGTTTTGATGTATAAATTTATTCCCATGCTGAAGTTATTCCCAAAACATAAATTTCAGGGCCACTAAAAATGGAATAAGGTTTCCCTCTGATAATGAGGAATACTCAGGAACATTTTCACTGGGTAATTTGAGTCTTAGAGCTATTCAAGAAAAGTCTAAGTTTTCCTCCTCAAATTATTAAAGCAATAAAAATTTATTATATCATATTCTATCAATTAAAAAAATGACAGAAATGAAAATTAGTTCTTCCTTATTCCGCTCTCCAGAAGTAACCATCATTTTCATTTTCAAGTTAAGTGGGATTTTTTTTAAGTGGGATTTTAAAAAACAAATCTTTACAGCTTAAAGCATTATGCTTTGTGCACAAAAGTGAAAAAAATTAGTAACAGCAATGCAGAGAACTTTTTCCAAGGGGCAATTTCTCTTTTTCTTCTTGATGGCATAAAAATCAATTTCCAATCAGAAAGCTAAGATATAGTGATCCAAAAAAAAATCACTTAAAAAAATTTTATTTTGAAATTATTATAGTCTTATTATGGACTAACTATTTGCCTCATCAAAATTCATATATCAAAGCTGTAATCCCGAACGCGATAGCTTTAGAAGGTAAGTTAGGTCATGAGACTGGAACCTTCATAAATGGGATTAGTGGTGTAAGAGTCCAGACAGCTGGCTTGCAGCCTATCTGCTCTGTAAGGATACAACCCAAGGGAGGCCTCTCACAGACCCAGATCATGCTAGCCCTCTGATTTCAGAGTTCCAGCCTCCTGAGCTGTTAAGAAATAAATTTCTGCTATATACAAGTCACCTGAACTAAGAAAAGTCTCAAAAGAAGTTGCAAAAATAGGAGAGAGAGGAACTCCCCTGATGGTCCAGTGGTTAAGAATCTGCCTGCCAGCATAGGAGACATGGGTTCAATCCCTGGTTTGGAAAGATCCCACAGGCCTCAGAGCAATTAAACTGATACGCCTGTGCTCTAGAGCCCGCGCTCCACAAGAGAAGCCACTGCAATAAGTCCCTGCACCGCAAGTAGAGAGCAGCCCCCGTTCACTGCAGCTAGAGACAGCTTGCACGGTAGTGAAGGCCCGGCACAGCCAAAAGTAAATAAATAATTTAAAAAACAGTACAGAAGCACCAGGCGTCCTTCCCCAAGCTGCCCCTCAAAGTTATATCTGACATAACTATGGTGTACTATCCAAACCAGCAAATTGACTAGATCATTTCTTTTTGAAACACCAAGTATTTGGGGGGAATCCTGCCATAAATATGATGAGGCCTATTGGATTTTTTATATTCAAATAAAATTATTCTACAAGGTATCTATACAGTAGGAGGAGCTAAAAAGCCTCTTGCTGGAAGTGAAAGAGGAGAGTGAAAAAGTTGGCTTAAAGCTCAACATTCAGAAAACGAAGATCATGGCATTGGCCCCATCACTTCATGGGAAATAGATGGGGAAACAGTAGAAACAGTGTCAGACTTTGTTTTTTTGGGCTCCAAAATCACTGCAGATGGTGACTGCAGCCATGAAATTAAAAGACGCTTACTCCCTGGAAGAAAAGTTATGACCAACCTAGACAGTATATTCAAAAGCAGAGACATTACTTTGCCGACTAAGGTCCATCTAGTCAAGGCTATGGTTTTTCCAGTGGTCATGTATGGATGTGAGAGTTGGACTGTGAAGAAGGCTGAGTGCAGAAGAATTGATGCTTTTGAACTGTGGTGTTGGAGAAGACTCTTGAGAGTCCCTTGGACTGCAAGGAGATCCAACCAGTCCATTCTGAAGGAGATCAACCCTGGGATTTCTTTGGAAGGAATGATGCTAAAGCTGAAACTCCAGTACTTTGGCCACCTTATGCGAAGAGTTGACTCTTTGGAAAAGACCCTGATGCTGGGAGGGATTGGGGGCAGGAGGAGAAAGGGACGACCGAGGATGAGATGGCTGGATGGCATTACGGACTCGATGGACGTGAGTCTGAGTGAACTCCGGGAGTTGGTGATGGACAGGGAGGCCTGGCATACTGCGATTCATGGGGTTGCAAAGAGTCGGACACGACTGCGCGACTGAACTGAACTGAACTGAACAGAAGGACCTAGTAGCCACCATCACTATTATATGTAACCCGACATCAAGTCACTGTCCTAGATAGAGGTCAACGCAGAATATTTCAAGGGCTTTGATGGACAATGTATTGGTTTAAACATCATGTTTAAATAAGCTGAGGACTTCCCCTGCAATCCAGTGGTTAAGACTCCGCCTTCCAATGCAGGGGGTGAGGATTCAATTCCTGGTCAGGGAACTAAGGCCCTATATGCCTCAAAGTGTAGCCAAAAATTTAAAAAATAAGTTGAATTTAAAGTAATAAAGGCAGATTCAAGTCAATGTATGGCAAAACCAATACAATATTGCAAAGTAAAATAAATTAATTAATTAATGAAAAAAAATTAAAACATACAGAAAGCTTGAAAAAAAAATAAAGTAATAAAGGATACTGATGGAACAAATACATTTTATCCTTAGTGGTTATGAGACTAGAAATGTATTTTTCTTTAAAGTACTATTTCAATGCATCAAGTACACTTTGGAACTGCTTCAAATGGAAGTAAACAGCATACACAATCACAGAACTTACTGCACCAACATTTTAGCTATTAACAGAAAAGCCTGCCTCCCAGGCCACGTTGAGCATTAGTTCCTCAAAAGCACTGTTTAAATTTACTTTGGAAACACCTACACTTGGTGCATTTTTTCCTTCATTCTTGAGGGTGCCTTTAGGAAAATCCAAGAACACAAATAATAAGGTAATGTGGGTATTCCCAAGTACAGTTTTACAGTCAGTAAGCAGATGGTTTGTGGCCTGGAAAACATAATGACAGTATATTTTTATATGCCAGAACTACTGAACAGAACACAGCAGGTCAGAGGAATTTTTAAGATTAAAAAAAATCAATTTATTTATTCAAGAAATACTTACTGATGACCATCTGGTAGGCAGGCACAGGCCTGGGCACTGGATACACGATGCTGGATTTACCTTTTTTTTTTAATTCACAAAATTTTCCATTGACCCCTCTGGTAGGATCTGAAAAAAGGTTAAAGTGTTAGTTGCTCAGTTGTGTCAGACTCTTTGTGACCACACCGACTGTAGCCCACCAGGCTCCTCTGTCTAAGGAATTCGCCAGGCAAGAATACTGGAGTGGGATGCTATCCTCTTCTCCAGGGGTTCTTCCCAACCCAGGGGTCTAGAAAGCACCAAAATCAAAACTTGCAAAATGGGTGTGAGGTCACTGGAAAAAAATTCTAGAGATAAAAAGTGAAGTGAAGTCACTCAGTCGTGTCCGACTCTTTGTGACCCCATGGACTGTAGCCTACCAGGCTCCTCAGTCCGTGGAATTTTCCAGGCAAGAGTACTGGAGTGGCTTGCCATTTCCTTCTCCAGGGGATCTTCCCAATCCAGGGATTGAACCCGGTCTTCTGCATTGCAGGCAGACGCTTTACCGTCTGAGCCACCAGGGAAGATAAAGTGGAGTACTTTCTCAAGAGATCCTGAATATATGATATTCTTCATGTCTTAGAGAATAATATGTGGAAAAACATTCACACAAAGATTGTGGATGGACTGAAAAGTGGTTCAGAAGAATAAGACTACAACTGTAAATTTTATTACTCATATATATGTTATATCTACATACATGGTATGTATATATGTATAATATGTATCATATATACACATGATATATATGCATGAATCAATAAATATATTCTCCTACATAAATGCAAGAGGGATATATGATAAATCTATGTCTATAAGTTTATTTAAAAGGCCAAAGAAATCCAGAAAGAAAAGAACATCTTTTTCAACAAATGGTGAATGGATATCTATAAGAAAACAAAAATGAATCCTATCCCCTACTTCATACCACATACAAAAACTAATTGTATGGTTGAAAATTTTCAAAATAAAGTGATGGAAATAAAATATGTCTAAAACAGCTCTTAGAAGAAAAGTTATGACCAACCTAGATAGTATATTCAAAAGCAGAGACATTACTTTGCCAACAAAGGTCCATCTAGTCAAGGCTATGGCTTTTCCAGTAGTCATGTACGGATGTGAGAGTTGGACTATAAAGAAAGGTGAGTGCTGAAGAATTGATGCTTTTGAACTGTGGTGTGGGAAAAGACTCTTGAGAGTCCCTTGGACTGCAAGGAGATCCAATCAGTCAATCCTAAAGGAAATCAGTCCTGAATATTCATTGAAAGGACTGATGCTGAAGCTGAAACTCCAATACTTTGGCCACCTGATGTGAAGAACTGATGCATTTGAAAAGACTCTGATGCTGGGAAAGATTGAAGGCAGGCAGAGAAGGGGACGACAGAGGATGAGATGGCTGGATGGCATCACCGACTCAATGGACAAGAGTTTGAGCAAGCTCCAGGAGTTGGTGATGGAAGGGAAGCCTGGCATGCTGCACTCCATAGGGTCTCAAAGATTGGACATGACTGAGTGACTGAACTGAACTGAAAACAGCTCTATCAATCAATACAAAATAAAAATTCCAAGTGGTAAGGAGTCAGTGTCTCCTAATTTCATTGACAGGGCTTTTATTTTCTTTCTCAATTGTATATACGATAATAATGTATCTTACATTTCACAGAATTTCAGATTTGAAGAAATATAGTCATTTCTAGTGTGGAGGAAAATATACTCCTCTCTCCCTTGAGGGATGTGAATCTTAAGAGTGTATGGTGTTAAGTGCTATAATGGTGGTGGGTGGCAGGAGTACACCCCTAAAGTAAGCCTTACATTTTCGAGCCTTACAGTTTGTATTGGGCATTCATATTACAGTTGCAATGAATTATGCTGCTGCTAAGTTGCTTCAGTCGTGTCCAATTCTGTGTGACCCCTGAGACGGCAGCCCACCAGTCTCCCTCAACCCTGGGACTCTCTAGGCAAGAACACTGGAGTGGGTTGCCATGTCCTTCTCCAATGCATGAAAGTGAAAAGTCAAAGTGAAGTTGCTCAGTCGTGTCTGACTCTTAGCGACCCCAAGGACTGCAGCCCACCAGGCTCCTCTGTCCATGGGATTTGCCAGGCAAGAGTACTGGAGTGGGGTGCCATTGCCTTGTAATTTCTTAACTGTCTTGCAAGTAGGTCACATGATTAGCCCAGTGTACATTAATGAATGAATGAACACATAAAGTAGCTAGGGCCCACATCATTAAAAAGTCTACAAACAAGAAATGCTGGAGAGGGTGTGGAGAAAAGGGAACCCTCCCTATACTGTTGGTTAGAATGTAAGTTGGAGCAGCCACTATAGAGAACAGTATGACGGTTCTTGAAAAAACTACAAATATAACTACTGTATTATTCAGCAACACCACTCCTGGGCATATATTCAGACAAAAGTATAATTGAAAGAGATACATGCACCCCTACATTCACAGCAGCACTATTTACAATAGCCAAGACCCAGAAGCAACCTAAATGTCCATCAACAGATGAATAGATAGAATGTGGTACATATACACAGTAGAATATTACTAGGCCATAAATAAAATAAAATAAAATAATGACATTTGCAGCAACATGGATGAACCCAAAGATTATCATTTTAAGGGAAGTACATCAGATAAAGACAAATATTATATAATGTCACTTATATGTGGAATCTAACATATAATGCAAAATGACACATATACAAAACAAAAACAGACACACAGATACAGAGAACAGATGTGGCTGTCAAGGTGGACGGGGTAGGGGAGGGAAGGATGGAGAGTTTGAGGTTAGCAGATGCAAACTCTTGTATACAGGATGGATAATCAACAAGGTCCTACTGTACAGCAGGAACTATATTCAATACCCTGTGACCAACCATAATGAAAAAGAATATGAAAAGATACATTTGCTGTACACTCACTGTGTTGTACAGAAAAAAACTAAACACAACATTACAAATCAGCTATACTTTGACATTTTAAAAAAAGAATCCAGGACCCAGAAAAATTAAACGTCTTAACCTAAGATCATCCAGCAAGTAAGGGCTCTAAGACTTGGTTCTTCTGACACCTCTTCCTCCTAAACCATTTATCTTTGACTGACTTCCCTAAAAGCAGAGCCGGAGCTGAGGATGTCCTGTGCATATAATTTATTGAGGTTGTTATCTCAGGAAAAACCTGTAAGAAATGAAGGAAGGCAGGATAGGGCCAGGGACTGAAGGCCCATGAAGATGAGAGTTCAGTCAAAGTCCAGCCTCAGCCTGCTCACAGGAACCCTGGAGCAGCAGCAGCCACCTTGGGGCAGGGGAGCTGGGTTTATTTATTTAAACTACATCAGCCTGTTCGTGGCTTGTGGGGGGGGCACCCACCTTCTCATGCAGGGGGCAGGCATCTTTGAGCCAAAACTCAACTGCAGCTAGAGAATGGGGGTGCCAGCCAGGAAAGGGAATTTGGATAGGGCTACACAGCCTCCACCTACCAGTGGGAGGAACATTCTCTTTAAGATTCAAAAGAATATACAGTGGTACAATGGGAACTGTGTGTGTGTGCTAGTTGCTCAGTTGTGTCTGACTCTTTGAGACCCCATGGACTGCAGCCTGCCAGGCTCCTCTGTCCATGGAATTCTCCAGGCAAGAATACTGGAGTGGGTTACCATGCCCTTCTCCAACAATGGAATACTACTCAGCCATAAAAAAGAATAAGATTTTGCCATTTGCAGCAACATGGATGAAACGAGATGATCATACTAAGTGAAGTAAGTGATGAAGAAAGATGAATACTGTGTGATATCACTCACATGTGGAAGCTAAAAAATACAACAGTCTAGTGGATGTAACAAAAAAGAAGCAGTTCACAGTTTGTATGGAAATACAAAAAACCTCAAATAGCCAAAGCAGTCTTGAGAAAGAAGAATGGAACTGGAGGAATCAACCTGCCTGACTTCAGGCTCTGCTACAAAGCCACAGTCATCAAGACAGTACGGTACTGGCACAAAGACAGAAATATAGATCAGTGGAACAAAATAGAAAAACCAGAGATAAATCCACACACCTATGGACACCTTATCTTCGACAAAGGAGGCAAGAATATACAATGGATTAAAGACAATCTCTTTAACAAGCAGTGCTGGATAAACTGGTCAACCACTTGCAAAAGAATGAAACTAGAACCCTTTCTAACACCATACACAAAAATAAACTCAAAATGGATTACAGATCTAAATGTAAGACCAGAAACTATAAAACTCCTAGAGGAGTGCTCGCTTCGGCAGCACATATACTAAAATTGGAATGATACAGAGAAGATTAGCATTGCCCCTGTGCAAGGATGACACGCAAATTTGTGAAGCGTTCCATATTTTTTAATGAATACAGTATTGTAAAGCAAAACAAACTAAAAAATAAAAATTAATTTAAAAAATAAAATAAAATAAAACTCCTAGAGGAGAACATAGGAAAACACTCTCCAACATAAATCACAGCAGGATCCTCTATGACCCACCTCTCAGAATATTGGAGATAAAAGCAAAAATAAACAAATGGACCTAATTAAAATTAAAAGCTTCTGCACAACAAAGGAAACCATAAGCAAGGTGAAAAGACAGCCTTCAGAATGGGAGAAAATAATAGCAAATGAAGCAACTGACAATCAACTAATCTCAAAAATATACAAGCAGATAAACTGGTCAACCACTTGCAAAAGAATGAAACTAGAACCCTTTCTAACACCATACACAAAAATAAACTCAAAATGGATTACAGATCTAAATGTAAGACCAGAAACTATAAAACTCCTAGAGGAGTGCTCGCTTCGGCAGCACATATACTAAAATTGGAATGATACAGAGAAGATTAGCATTGCCCCTGTGCAAGGATGACACGCAAATTTGTGAAGCGTTCCATATTTTTTAATGAATACAGTATTGTAAAGCAAAACAAACTAAAAAATAAAAATTAATTTAAAAAATAAAATAAAATAAAACTCCTAGAGGAGAACATAGGAAAACACTCTCCAACATAAATCACAGCAGGATCCTCTATGACCCACCTCTCAGAATATTGGAGATAAAAGCAAAAATAAACAAATGGACCTAATTAAAATTAAAAGCTTCTGCACAACAAAGGAAACCATAAGCAAGGTGAAAAGACAGCCTTCAGAATGGGAGAAAATAATAGCAAATGAAGCAACTGACAATCAACTAATCTCAAAAATATACAAGCAATTCCTACAGCTCAATTCCAGAAAAATAAACAACCCAATCAAAAAATGGGCCAAAGAACTAAACAGACATTTCTCCAAAGAAGACACAGATGGCTAACAAACACATGAAAAGATGCTCAACATCACTCATTATCAGAGAAATGCAAATCAAGACCACAATGAGGTATCATTTCACACCAGTCAGAATGGCTGAAATCCAAAAGTCTACAAGCAATAAATGCTGGAGAGGGTGTGGAGAAAAGGGAACCCCCTTACACTGTTGGTGGGAAAGCAAACTAGTACAGCCACTATGGAGAACAATGTGGAGATTCCTTAAAAAACTGGAAATAGAACTGCCATATGGCCCAGCAATCCCACTGCTGGGCACACACACCAAGGAAACCAGAATTGAAAGAGACACGTGTACCCCAATGTTCATCGCAGCACTGTTTATAATAGCTAGGACATGGAAGCAACCCAGATGTCCATCAGCAGACAAATGGATATGAAAGCTGTGGTACAAAAACACAATGGAGTATTACTCAGCCATTACAAAGAATACATTTGAATCAGTTCTAATGAGGTGGATGAAACTGGAGCCTATTATACAGAGTGAAGTAAGCCAGAAAGAAAAACACAAATACAGTAGACTAATGCATATGTATGGAATTTAGAAAGATGGTAACGATAACCCTGTATGTGAGACAGCAAAAGAGACACAGATGTATAGAACAGCCTTTTGGACTCTGTGGGAGAGGGAGAGGGTGGGTTGATTCGGGAGAATGGCACTGAAACACGTATAATATCATATAAGAAATGAATCGCTGTTGGGAGCCACGTTAGGAATTACTGACAAAAGCGAGGCACAGCCCTAAACCCCCTCCCTTTGTTCTGTAGGCACAGACCTGGAATGAAGGAGTTAGGCTTTGTGATTCTGACTTGTTTTTTCCTTTCCTCAGCTGAGTTGACTGAAGAGAATATTAAGGTGCTTATTGTTTTTGAGAGAGCATGAGAAGGCATAAAGCCTTCTGCAACTGTGCTCAAAGAATAATTCATAAAGTTAAAAATTGACATTCGTTCAAGGACTTTTGCAGAAGAGTGTTCCAGGGTGAGCAGAGAGGCTGCAGCTTGAGACCATGGGAGGGATTGCTATCTGAAGCCTATTTGTGGGGAAGTGTTTATGGCAAAAGAGTTTGCTGAATTTAGGGCTTAGGAATAATTAAAATAGTTAGAAGCTAAAGATTTAAGGAATGTTGTAATGTTAGCATATTCTACTATAGCTTATAGAAATTAGGGACTTTAGAGATATTATTGAGGAGAAGGCAATGGCACCCCACTCCAGTACTCTTGCCTGGACAATCCTGTGGATGGAGGAGCCTGGTAGGCTGCAGTCCATGGGGTCGCGAAGAATCGGACACGACTAAGTGACTTCACTTTCACTTTTCACTTTCATGCATTGGAGAAGGAAATGGCAACCCATTCCAGTGTTCTTGCCTGGAGAATCCCAGGGACGGGGCAGCCTGGTGGGCTGCCATCTATGGGGTCGCACAGAGTCGGACATGACTGAAGCAACTTAGCAGCAGCAGCAGTAGCAGCAGAGATATTATTAGCTAGAAGCCCTTTTTAAGAAATAGTGAGCTTAGGATACTAGGGCCAAACAGGAATTAGAAAGATAAGAAATAAACTGAGGAATGTGGGATGCAGCCCAGATATTAGCATGAGTTACAGTGTATTCACAAGGACATATGAGAAAAAGTAGATAAGAGAGTCACTGAGGCAGAAACTCCTTTTGAGGGGCAACAATGATTTTTGGAGAAAAATAAAGCTGGGTCAATGGGAACTAAAAATATCAAACCTCTGATCTAATGCTTTTGTAAAAGTATAAAAGAGAATCATAAGCTTGAAATAAACAGGCAGTCCAAGAAAACTGAGAGCCTGCCTCAGTTTCTCGCCGACACCGCTCACCCCTTCAGGTTGAATCTCTGGCTGCTGGAGCTGGACTCTGGCAAATCGCCAGTCCAGGTTTATGCAGGATACAGGATGCTTGGGGCTGGTGCACTGGGATGACCCAGAAGGATGGTATGGGGAGGGAGGTGGGAGGGGGGTTCAGGATGGTGAACATGTGTATACCCATGGTGGATTCATGTTGATGTATGGCAAAACCAATACAACATTGTAAAGTAATTAGCCTCCAATTAAAATAAATAAATTTAATTTTTAAAAAAATAGAATAAATAAAAAAATACAACAACCTAGTGGATGTAACAAAAAAGAAGCAGAGTCACAGATACAGAGAACAAACATGGTTACCAGCTGGAGGAGGGGTAATAGAGGAGTTGGGAGCAGGACATACAAACCCTTGGATATAAGTTAGCCTCAAGGATGTATTGTACAACATGGGGAATATAGCCAATATTTGTAATAACTGTAAATGGAGTGTGACCTTTAAACATGGAATAAAAAAAAAAGACTCGAGGAGAGGAGGCCTGATTCAGCCCGCGTGGGTTACCCTTGGCTTTGTACTTTGGTCATGAAGAGTTAAGACATGAGTTTGAGGGACTTTCTTGATGGTCCAGTGGTTAAGACTCTGCATTTCCACTACAGGGGGCAAAGGTCCAACCTCTGGCCAGGGACCGATGATCCCGAATGCCATGCGACGTGGCCAAGAAAACAAAGATAAAGTCTGAGCCTGGCCAGTGCTGCTTCTTCCTGTTAAGAATGACAGCTACGCAGGACGCCAGCACTCCCTAGACTGCCTGCTCCCCGTCCTCCCGCTTCGTCCTCCCCTCCTTCTCTTCCTCCTCCTGCTCTCCTCCCTACTTCCGTCTCCCCTCCCCCTCCTCCTCTTCTTCTTCATCTCTGCCTTGTCTTTCTTTCTTTTTAAATTAGCAAGTGACTAAGAGCAAGCACAGCAACTAAATGAGACGCTAAGTACGAATATTATCCCCTCGTTGGTACTGCCCCCATTTTACATCCCCTGGATTTCCTGACCACTTCCCTGCACACAAGCTCCCTAGTCTAATTCTTTTGGTGGCCTGTCCTCTGCCTGCATTTTACAGACCTTCCCCAGGAGCCCTTAATCCCTGAGGCCCTGAGGCCACAGGATCAGGTCTCACCATCTACTTCCCCTGTGGGTTTCTTCTGGGAACACTTACAAATACATAACTTTCACATGAATCCTACTTTTCGGGTCTATTTATGAGAAATCCAACCTAAAACATTCCTACTTTACAGTCAGGGAAATGAGGAAGTAAGTTGTCCAAGCTATTAATTTAAAAAAAAAAGTGATAACACTGAGATTGAAACCTGGCCCTCTTCTGGTTCTCAAATCCACATACCAACCATTATATCCAATGTGGCTTCAAGAATCCAGGTCCTCATTGACATCTAGATCTCTGCGGAGAAGGCCAGTTCTGGACAAAATGTTGCTACGAAGGGGTCAGCCATGCCAAGCCAGTCACTTCTTCATCCACCATCCCAGGGTATGTTAAACTTAGTTCTTGAAAGTTAGTTTGTTAAAGTTAGTTGAATAGACCGTGCTATCTGTCCTCAACTCTCCTCCCCTCTGCCTGCAAAACCCAGGAAATTTTCCAATATCCAGCTACCAATGTCCAAATCCCGGTGATGATAAACTTTCCACTGTGCCATGATGAAAGGAGAAAAAAAAGTCAGTGTGTCAGAAACCAGCACGACATTGTAAAGCAATTATCCTTCCATTATAAATAAATACATCTAAAAAGCAAAAAACAAAAAAAGTCAATGTGGAAATTTTGCTCGATGCCAAATATATTCATTTAAAAAAAACCTTTTTTTTTTTTTTCAATTTTTGGTCATACCTCGAAGCATGTGGGATCTTAGTTCCCTGACCAGGGATGAAACCCCTGCCCCTGGCAATGGAAATGCAGTGTCTTAACCACTGAACCACCAGGGAAGTTCCCAAATATATTCAATTTAAAATACTCTACTTTGGGGTGATGTCTTTCCTTCATTTTGGGGGGTAGGAGGTGGGGAGGAGCCACTGGACCTGTGAGATCTTAGTTCCCCAAGCAGGGACTGAACCCAGGCCCTTGCAGTGAGAGCATGGAATCCTAACCACTGGACTGCCAGGGAATTCCCTTTTGACATTTTTAATGTTCAAATATCTTCTTTTGTACAAGATAATAGTAAAAATAGATAGACATTGATTTTTTAGAAAGTGGTCTAATGTAGCAAGATTAAAGTTGGTAACTTTGTAACTATAGATTTTTAAAAAGGTGATGGTGGGTGAGTTGGGGGGCAATTTTATTCATCTTGAAATCCAGTTATCTAGAGGTTAGTGTGTTGGGGAATGTACCAGGACCCACAGGTGTCAGGAAATTTTCTTATTTCAGCAGAATTCCTTCTTAATCATGACCACCAGTGTTAATCAGGATTCTCTTGATAGCAAGTGACAGAAACCCAATGATCTCAGATAAAAGGGGATTTTGCAAGGCTTTCATTATTTCAAGAAGGTGCTGGTAGACTTCACAGATGTTGGAACTAAGCACTCAAAAACCATTGTGACTAGGAGTTTGGGATTAACGGATATACACTACTATGCTAAACATAAAACAGGTAAACAGCAAGGTCCTATTGTATAGCACAGGGAATGCTACTCAACATCTTGGAGTAACCTGTGACAGAAAATATACATACACACATACATATGGATAATTGAATCCATTTGCTGTGTACTTGAAACTAAACAATACTGTACATTAACTATACTTCAATTAAAAAAGAACAAAATCTGCTGTGATTCTCCATGTTCCCAAGTATAACAGCTGTATACGGTTACAAAACAAACCACCTCAAAAATCAGTAGATTGAAACAGTAACAGTAGGACTTCCTGGCGGTCCAGCGGTTAAGACACTGCAGCCCACTGCTGTCCCTATGCTGGGGAACTAAGATCCCGAATGTTGTGGGGTGCCATCAAAAAAACAAGAAAAAAAAAGATTAAAAATAAAGTAAAACAACAACAGTCCCTTATTGCACTCGTAAATCTCCATGAGATAGAGTCTGGCAGAGAAAAGAAGGCTCCTTTCTGCCCCATGTGATGTCCGACTTGGCAGCTCAGCCAAAGGCTGGAACTCTGCTTCTAAGGCAAGGCAACTTGCTGCAAGCTGAGGGCCCCAGGGACGGGTCTCTCCACGTGGCTACTCACAGCAGGAGAGCTGGATTCTGAGGCAAGCCCAAGAGGGGGTGCTGGGGGGGCTGTGTTGTGTGTTGCCTCCTGTGAGCTGGCCTCAGAGTCAGAGGGAACCCCTCCACCCTCCTCCACCAGGGAAGGCAGTGACAAAGGCTCAGCCTATTTCAAGGGTTGGGATAGTTATGAACTTCTCCCTTTTTTTTCTTTTTTGGGTGCACCTTGAAGCTTATGGGATCTCAGTTCCCTGACCAGGGATGGAACTCGTGTCCCCGGCATTGGCAGATGGATCCTTGACCACTGGACCATGGGGAAGTCCGTAAACTCCTCTTGATGGGGAGTGGCCAGGCTCTGGAAAAGCGTGTCTCGTGAGGCATGTGGCCACCTTCTGGAAACACGATCTGCCACACCCGGCACTGTCATCACTCTGCAGTGAGTTTCTCCCAGGCCTGGAGGGCGTGGCCATCCTTGCCGCCCAGGCGCTCATCTTCAGCTCCACCATCTGAGAGCGGTGCACTCTTGCCTCTGGCCCAGTTTGGGGTGGATCTTGGTACCGATTATAGCGGGAAGAGATCGAATAGTGTGATTGGCTTATTTGGGGTCAGAGACCTGCCAATGACTGTGGCCTACAGGATGAGATCTGAAACAACATGGGCTTGCTTCCCTGGTAGCTCAGACGGTAAGAAATCTCCCTGACAATGCAGGAGACCCAGGTTCGATCCCTGGGTTGGGAAGGTCCCCTAGAGAAAGGAATGGTTACCCACTCCAGTATTCTTAGCTGGAGAATCCCATGGACAGAGGAGCCTGGCGGGCTGCAGTCCATGGGGTCACAAAGAGTCAGACGCGACTGAGGGACTAACACTTTCACTTTCCTAGCATGGGACCAGAGGCAGAGTGGGACATGCCGCAAAACCAACACAGGGGAGGAATGCTTTCCTGAGCTGACAGGCCATAGCTGCCCACTCCAGGGCTTGCTCCAAAGGCTCTCCCCTCCCCCATGGGGTGATGAGGAATGCAACCAGGGCCTAATGAATGGGCTGTCTGGTTACAACCCCAAGAGAGGACTTACAGTACTTTATAGGTCCAATTTTGATAATACAACAGGTTTGGGTGGAAGTTGTGGAGATTTACGTTTAAAGAAACAAACCCAACAGGCTTGGCAATAAATGGGATTCATTTCCTTCTGGAAGCTTCTGCCCTGAAGAGGTGCAATGTTTCAAGCGATCTGATCCTGAAGGCTGAGAGCAACTCACAAATGTTTCTCAAAACAGCTTCTTTGGTTGAATACCTCAGCTTTTGGATGCCAACTTTGCCCCCCAAAGTACAAAAAAACCACTTGAGCTCATCTGAGTAAAATCGAGATTCAGGGATAATCAAGACCTCCCACCACCTGGCTCCAGCTAAAAATCACAAGCCTCCATTTCCACTTCCAACATAAACTAGAACAGGTAGAATTTAAAATAATAGTTTTGAGAATTCCTTGGTTGTTCAGTGGTTAGGACTCTACACTGGTGAGGGCGTGGGTTCCATCCCTGGTCGGGGAACTAAGATCCCATAAGAGGTGCAGTACGGCCAAAATAAAAACACCCCATTTTAAAATGCTTTTCAAGGGACTTCCCCAGTCGTCCAGTGGTTGAGAATCTGCCCTTCCACTGCGGGCGCACAGGTTTGGTCCCTGGCCAGGGAACTAAGATCCCACATGCACCATGGTACAGCCAAAAAATAAATACATAGAAATAAGTGTAGGACTTCCCTGGTGGCGCACTGGATAGGAATCCGCCTGCCAGTGCAGGGATCACAGTTTTGATCCCTGATCTGGGAAGATTCCACAGGCCTCAGGGCAACTAAGCCTTCGCTCTGGAGCCTGAGAGTCGCACTACTGAAGCCGCGAGCCTGGAGCCCATGCTCTGCAGCAAGAGAAGCCCACACAGCGCAGCTAGAGACAGCCCATGCCCAGCAATGAAGACCCATGTGACCGAAATTAAATTCATTCATTCATTCATTCAAAAGTAACTTTAAACGCTTTTCAATAATTTTTCACCTGTGCTAGTTTCCTAGGTAGTGGATTAGGGACCTTTTTTGTTTTCTTCATCTTTTTCTGTATTTGAGGAAACCTAAGAAGCATCACTTTAGGGGAAACAAAATTCTTCCCTGGGTAGAGGGGTCCTCTCAAATCTGCCAGGTGAGGCTGGAGCTGTGCCATGGGGGACTGCAGAGTCCCGGCAAGGCTGAGCTTCTTCCATCCCCAGCCAGCCATCCCTGTGAGAAGGCGATCACAGCAACCCCCAGCCTGCCTCTTCCCTGCCCGGGTGTGCAGGACCAGGCTCTGAAATAAGAAGCACAGTCCTCCCCCACCTTCCCAGCACTGCCCTCCGGGTATTTGAAGGCCCTTATCCAGGTCATCCCACACCTCAGCCTCAGCTCTTTTGCCAAGTTAAGCAGACTCAGAACAGTGGGTGGAAATGCCGCCTGCCCTCTGGTCGGGAATGCTGCCTGCCGTCAAACCCTCTGCCACTGCGGCACCCCCTGATGCTGCTATGCCCAATTCACCTTCATTCCCACGTGCCAAAAAGAGAAACTTTAAAAAATGTCTAACGTCCACCAAGGCATCTGCTAAACCATTTTGTTGGTCCCTTGGAAGGAATGATGCTCAAACTGAAGCTCCAGTACTTTGGCCACCTCATGCGAAGAGTTGACTCATTGGAAAAGACCCTGATGCTGGGAGGGATTGGGGGCAGGAGGAGAAGGGGACGACCGAGGATGAGATGGCTGGATGGCATCATGGACTCAATGGACGTGAGTCTGAGTGAACTCCGGGAGTTGGTGATGGACAGGGAGGCCTGGCGTGCTGTGATTCATGGGGTCGCAAAGAGTTGGACATGACTGCGTGACTGAACTGAACTGAACTGAACTTTGAAGGCCTGGGCGACTCAGGAAGAGTCTATTTTTGTGCTCATTGTTGTGGGCGGCAGGTATCAACAGGAAAGCGAACCTATGGGGTGACATCAGTCACCGCAGACAATGGAGCGGCAGCCACCCCTGCAAAGCTTCCGGTGACGGAGAGCTAGGGTCTCCCCTCCCCCTACTGCCGCCTCCCGGCCTTTAGAGGAGCTTCACAGAGCAGAGGTCAG
Organism: Aepyceros melampus; assembly: GCA_006408695.1. Lineage (NCBI taxonomy): Eukaryota > Metazoa > Chordata > Mammalia > Artiodactyla > Bovidae > Aepyceros > Aepyceros melampus. The sequence continues at coordinate 391,769 of SJXQ01013148.1, read as the reverse complement.
AGGCACATCAAGGGGCCTGGGAACCCAGCAGCCTCTGATTTGTGAGGGCAAAGGGTCAGTGAGGGGAGACAGGGAAAGAGAGAGGGTTTCTGCTTCTGCTGACCCAGGCCATGCCCTTGGTCTGGGGTGTATGTGCCTCTCTGTGTGTGTGTATGCGTACAGGTCTGTCTGCGTGTATGTCTCTGTGTGTGTCTGGTATATCTGTGGGTATGTTTGTGTAACTCTGTGTGTGTGTGTGTGTATGCCTGTGTATGTCTGTGTATGCCTGTGTGTGTGTCTGTGTATGCCTGTGTGTGTGTCTGTGTATCTGTGTGTGTGTCTGTGTATGCCTGTGTGTGTCTGTGTATGCCTGTGTGTGTGTCTGTGTATCTGTGTGTGTCTGTGTTTGCCTGTGTGTGTGTCTGTGTGTCTGTGTGTGTCTGTGTATGCCTGTGTGTGTGTCTGTGTATCTGTGTGTGTGTCTGTGTATCTGTGTGTGTGTCTGTGTATGTCTGTGTGTGTCTGTGTATGCCTGTGTGTGTGTCTGTGTATCTGTGTGTGTCTGTGTATGCCTGTGTGTGTGTCTGTGTATCTGTGTGTGTGTCTGTGTATCTGTGTGTGTGTCTGTGTATGTCTGTGTGTGTCTGTGTATGCCTGTGTGTGTGTCTGTGTATCTGTGTGTGTGTCTGTGTATCTGTGTGTGTGTCTGTGTATGTCTGTGTGTGTCTGTGTATGCCTGTGTGTGTGTCTGTGTATCTGTGTGTGTGTCTGTGTATCTGTGTGTGTGTCTGTGTATGTCTGTGTGTGTCTGTGTATGCCTGTGTGTGTGTCTGTGTATCTGTGTGTGTCTGTGTATGCCTGTGTGTGTGTCTGTGTATCTGTGTGTGTGTCTGTGTATCTGTGTGGTGTCTGTGTATGCCTGTGTGTGTCTGTGTATGCCTGTGTGTGTGTCTGTGTATCTGTGTGTGTCTGTGTATGCCTCTGTGTGTGTCTGTGTATCTGTGTGTGTCTGTGTATGCCTGTGTGTGTGTCTGTGTATCTGTGTGTGTGTCTGTGTATCTGTGTGTGTGTCTGTGTATGCCTGTGTGTGTCTGTGTATGCCTGTGTGTGTGTCTGTGTATCTGTGTGTGTGTCTGTGTATCTGTGTGTGTCTGTGTATGCCTGTGTGTGTGTCTGTGTATCTGTGTGTGTGTCTGTGTATCTGTGTGTGTGTCTGTGTATGCCTGTGTGTGTCTGTGTATGCCTGTGTGTGTGTCTGTGTATCTGTGTGTGTGTCTGTGTATGCCTGTGTGTGTGTCTGTGTATCTGTGTGTGTGTCTGTGTATGTTTATGCCCTTGTGTCTGTGTGTGTGTGTATATATGTGTATATATATCTACAGATGATCATGCTAAGTGAAATAAGTCAGACAGACAAAGACAAATATATGATACCACTTTTAGGTAGAATCTAAAAATTGATACGCATGAACTAATTTATAAAACAGAAGCAGACTTAGAAAACAAACTTATGGTTACCAAAGGGGGAAGGGGCGGGGGGAGGGATAAATTAGAAGTTTGGGATTAGCAGATACAAACTGTTCAATATGACTAGATAAACAAAAAGGTCCTACTGTACAGCATGTGTGCTAAGTTGCTCCAGTTGGGTCTGACTCTTTGCAACGCTATGGACTGTAGCCCACCAGGCTCCTCTGTCCATGGGATTCTGCAGGCAAGAATACTGAGGTGGGTTACCATGCCCTCCTCCATGGGGTCTTCCCACCCCAGGGATCAAACTCGAGTGTCTTATGTCTCCTGCATTGGCAGACGGGTTCTTTACCACTAGTGCCTACCTGAGAAGCCCCACTGTAAAGCACAGGTAACTGCAATAAATATCCTATAATAAACCATAATGGAAAAGGAACGAAACTGTACCATTTGCAGACACATGATGGACCTAGAGATTGTCATACAGAGTGAAGTCAGTCAGAAAGAGGGGAGTCCCTGGGGGTCCAGTGGCTAAGACTCCATTCTCCTGCATGGAGCCTGGGTTTGATCCCCGGTCAGGGAACTGGATCCTGCATGCCGCAACCAAAGACCCTATGTGCCACAATTAAGACCTGGCGCAGCCAAATAAACATATATATTAAAAAATAAAAATAAATAAAATTAAAAATGAGCAAAGGATCTGAATACCAATTTCTCCAGAAGATATACAAATGGCCAATAAGCACATGAAAAAACACTCAACATCATAGTCATCAGGGAAATGAAAATCAAAACCACAATGAGATACTACTTCACGTCCACTAGGATCTCTGTAATCAAAAAAGCAGAAAATAACAATTGTTGGCAAGAACGTGCGGGACTTGGAACCTTTGTATTCTACTGGTGGGCACTTAAAATGATATAGTTACTTTGAAAAACAGTATGGCAGTTCCTCAAAATGTTAAACATAAAAGTTCTATACAACCCGCAACTTCACTCCAAGGTGTATAGCCAAGAAGATTAAAAAAGCTATGTCCACACAAGAAGCCATACACGAGAGTTCATAGCAGCATTACTCATAATAGACAAAGAGTGGAAACAATCCAAGTGTCCGCCAGCTGATGAATGTGGCATATCCATACAAGGGAATACTATCCCGCCATAGAAAGCAATAAAGCACTGCCGCCTGCTACAGTATGAATAAACCTTAAAAACAATTATGCTAAATGAAATAAGCCAGGTATAAAAGGCCACATATGGTACCACTCCACTTATATGGACTACCTAGACTAGGCATATCCACAGAGTTGGAGGGCTGCCCAGGTGGCAGTAGCGCTAAAGAACCCGTCTGCCAAGGGAGGAGACATACGAGATAGAGGTTCCATCCCTGGGTGGGGAAGATCCCCTGGAGGAGGGCATGGTTACCTACTCCATTATTCTTGCCTAGAGAACCCCATGGACAGAGGAGCCTGGTGGGCTACAGTCAGGGGGTTGCAGAGAGATGGACACAGCTGAAGCAACTGAGCATGCCCACAGACAGGGAAGGTAGATGCAAGCGGTTGCCAGAAGCTGGGAGCAGGAGAAGGGAGGAGTTGCTAGTGGGTTTCCACAGAGGGTTTGTCTGGGACTGAGGGATTTCCATGGTAGGTCTCTCAGTGCTAAGCCTGGACGTTTCTAGGCAAACCCTGAAGAGGGGGTTTCCCTATTTCGTATCTGTAAATGAATGTGTTAGCTTGTCACTAAGGTCCCTTCTAGCTCACAAATTCTTTGAGATTTCATTTGTGAAAAAACAAACAAACAAGCAACAATGCACATCAAAGCCTCAAGCCAGAAAAGCCTGTTTTTCTTTCCCCGTCAGGTAAATGATCCGCCCTGGGGCCAGCTTGCTGTCCAGACCTGCTGGTCATTCCCAGGGTGTCACAGCTCCCCCTGAGTGCAGAAGCAGCAGCATGGGTACTCTGTTTCCTAAAAAAGACCCCTGCTTAGTCTCGAATCCCAAACGTGTGAAATCAGGACATCTGCGTGTGGGACCCAGAGGACTTTTGAAAGAGCTGACCAGGGGATTCAGGTGTGCAGCCAGGTGTGAAAGCCAGAGGCTGTGCCATCGGACACCTGCTCTGCTCCTCCCCGCCAGGGCCTCCCACGACTGGGCCAAGGGCTGCCGGGAAATAACAGATGAGTCGGTCAGGCTCTCTCGGGAAGCTGAAATAAGACACTTTGGGGGAAAGCTTGAGCAAGGCAGGAGAGGCCGTAATAGATCACAGGTGAGAGGGTGTGGGGCGGAGGTGGCTGGGATGAGAGCAGAGGTCAAAGGAAATTGAGGAGGATCAAGAATAACTAAGCACAGAGGGACCCAAGCACGAGGTCACAGACTAGCGATTGCTGGTTCTGCTCGGCTTCCTTTCCAGGGTTTTCCTAACTATTTTTTGCGGGGTTTTTTTTTTCCCAAAATTTATTAAAAAAATTTTTTTTGGCCACATCACACAGCATGAGGGATCTTAGTTCCCGACCAGGGATTGAATTCTTGCCCCCTGCCCTGGATACTCAGTCTTAACAACTCGATCACCAAGGAAGTCCCTCTGCTGGCTTTTATAGTAAATCCTCTTCTTAGTGGAAGGAGATATTGTATTTTCTAAAGATTGCTACAACAGTGTCTCAGCCCACGATGCTCTCCTCAATGTGACCTCACCACTTCCCCATGGAAAGGTGGCAGGTAATTTCTGTCCCCTTGAATCTAGGGGTGACTTTATGTTGTAACCGCCAAAATGCAACCCAAGTACTACATGTGACTTCCAAGCCTAGGTCAGAAAAGCCACGGAGATTCCATCATCATCTCCGGGGACCTTCTCTCAGGGAGCCCCAGCTAAGAAATCTGACTGCCCTAAGACCACCATCTGAACAGGCCACGTGTATGCTCTCCAACCAACAGTCCCAGCTGAACCCAACCTTCCAGGCACCCCCACACTAAGGCGCCATACTGGATACTCCAGACAAGCCCAGCCAGCAGCTAGCCTAACTCACCTTTGGTTTAGTTTTCATCGGGCCTCCAACCACCAGCCTCCTACCACCAACAGGTGAAGCTTGCACTGTGGATAGAAATTGCTGATACTTTTCACAAATCAGAGTGGTTCCTAAAAGAACACAACACAATTATAAAGTATTAAAAGAAACTCATTGTTGTTGTTGCTGTTCAGTTGCTAAGTTCAGCTCTCCGTGACCCCATGGACTGCAGGACTCCAGGCTTCCCTGTCCTCCACTATCTCCTGGAGTTTGCTCAAGTTCATGTCCATTGAGTCACTGATGCTATCTAACCATCTCATCTTCTGCTACCCTCTTCTCTGTTTGCCTTCAATCTTTCCCAACATCAGGGTCTTTCCCAATGAGTTGGCAGTCGGCAAAAGAAAATATTAGCAACATATTTTTTTAAAGTTGTAAAATATACTTGAAATGAAAGTCATGTCTGACTTGTTGCCCCATGGACTATACAGTCTATGGAATTCTCCAGGCCATAATACTGGAGTGGGTAACCTTCCCTTCTCCAGTGGATCTTCCCAACCCAGGGATCAAACCCAGGTCTCCCACATTGCAGGCAGATTCTTTACCAGCTGAGCCACCAGGGAAGCCCTAAAATGCACATAAAACCGTTTAAACCATTTCTAAGTGGCATTAAGTACGTTCACATAGTTGTGCAATCACTGCCACCATACATCTCCAGAACTTTTTAATCTTGCAAACCTGAACCCCACATCCACTAAACAACAACTTCCCATTTCCTTCTCCCCTCAGCCCTGGAAACCACCATGCTACTTTCTATGAACTGGATTACTTGAGGTATACCTCATATAAGTGGAATTATACAGTATTTGTCCTTTCGTGTCTGGATTCTTTTACTTAGCATAATGTCTTCAAGGTTCATCCATGTTGTTGCAAATGGCAGAATTTCCTTCCTTTTTAAGTTCAGTAATATTCCATTGCATGTATATACAGAACTTTCTCTAGTCATTCACCCACTAATAGCCACTTGGGTTGCTTTCACCTTTTGGCTATTCTAAATAATGTTGCTATGAATCTGGATGTGCGTGTATCTGCTTTCAACTCCCTGAAGTGGAACTGCAGGATCATGTGGTAATTCTTGTTTAGTTTTCAGAGGAACCCCTGTTATTATTTTCCATAGCAATTGCACCACATTTTCATTCCCAGCAGCAGAGCACAAGGGTTCCAATTTCTGCACATTCTCACCAATTCTTCTTATTCTTCAGATATCCGTGGGATAATGAATGGGAAGTTGTATCTCACTGGAATTTTGATTTGTATTTCTCTAATGACTAGTGACATTAAGCATCTATTCATGTTCTTTTCATGTGCTTATCTTCTTTGGAGAAATGTCTGTTCAAGCCCTTTGCCCACTTTTTAACTGTGTTCTTTGGTTTTTCATCATCGAGATATAGGAGTTTTTTAAAAATTCTGTATGTTTACCCCTTATCATTATTATTATCATTTTTATTTTATTTATTGATTTTTGGCCACACTGCTAGCTTTCATTTTCACTAGTTGTAGGATCTTAATTTACCCACCAGGGATTGAACCCTGGCCTTGGTAATGAAAGCGCTGAGTCCTTACCATCGCACTGCTGAGCAACTCCCTTGACCCTTTGTTATATAAATGATTTGTAAACATGTTCTCCAATTTCATAGATTGCCTGTGAGCAATATTAAAAGAGCTAGGATGAACACAACATTGTAAATCAACCATACTTCAATTAAAGGAAAAAAAAAGAGGATCTTCCCTTTGTGATCCAGTGGTTAGGACTCTGTGCTTTCGCTGCAGTGGACACAGGATTGATCTTTGGCTGAGGAACCAACATCCCAAAAGCCACATGACCCGGCCAAAAACAGACCGAAAAAAGAGAGAGCATGAGCGAGCTGGGAAACAGCTGGGTACTTTCTAAGCATGATACCAATGCAGAAATAATAAAGGAAATAGTCAGTGGACTTGTCTATATAAAAATATGTGGTAGCCATGATTTAAAAACACCACAAACAAATATATCAAAAGTCAAGTGATGCAAAAACAATTTTTTGCAATATGCAGCAATATATTTTAATTTATTTATATATATATTTACAGCAAGTAAAATCCAAGAAGTCCAGTAAACAATAGCTAAACCCCAATAATATCAAACAGGGCAAAAGACACAATATACACTTACAAAAGAGAACTACACTGTCCCTTCTACACATGAAAAGCCTTGTGGAAACAAAGCTGAGATGGTGCTTCCATGAAGTCGCAGGCTTAAGGGAAAACACACCTGCAGGCCTGTCAAATTCAGCCCCTCAAATCAATGGACTTCTGAGTGTTGCCTATAAGGTGCTGACTACTTAATGTGAACAGCTCTATCCCTGACTTTTGCATTGCTGCTGTCTGAAGTCTGGCCACAAGCTCCTAGAAATGATAACCTTGTAAATTGCTGGGTTTTGGTCCTGAACATACCAACTATAAATTCAGTCACCTTGGTAATTTTGCAGTGCTTGGCTTTAATGACCTGTTATGCTTTTTATTTGAATAGCAGGTCCTTTGGGTGTCTCATATTTCTTGCAGGTAAACTTCTTTTCTTACTGCTGTTATCTGAGTCTTCACTTGGCCCAGAATCAATGAGATGCACAGTAAAATATCAAGGTACCATTTTCAGCTATAAAATGGGCAAAGTAGTTTGCCAAGATATTGTTCAATGCCAGCTGGGTGGGCAGGTAAGCTGGGCCCACCTACGTGACTGCTAACTTCTAAAATATACACTTTAAATCCTGTAATTCTAGTACCTGCAATTCAACAATGGCTATCATTAGGCTGCACATCCTAAAATTAGAAAGAAACAAACATTAAAAGATCGTCAACTTACAAACAGTCAAATACATTTTCTAAGAATATATAATACTCTGGGGTAATGCTCTTGATTTACCATAAAATGAAAAAAGCAGGATGAGGGTGGGATGAATTGGGTGATTAAAGATTGACATATTAATATATATACTATTGATAATATGCATAAAATAGATAACTCATGAGAACCCAGTGCACAGCACAGGGAACTCTACTCAGTGCTCTGTGGGGACCTAAATGGGAAGGAAACCCAAAAACGAGGGGATATATGTGTGGCTGATTCACTCTGCTGTACAGCAGAAACTAACATAACACTGGAAAGCAGCTATATTGCAAAAGAAAATTAATGTAAAAGTGGAATCATACTGGATGATGGAAATTTGTCACTAAAACATGATAAGAAAGCATTTAAATTACCACTCTTTAAGGAAAAAAAGAATTCATTTTAATCTGCTGCCATTTAATAACAGAACACACTCGAACTTCAATTACGTTCTTAAGTTCAATTAAGGTGGAATTATATATAATGTTGTGTTTTAAGGTCAGTTAAGGTGGGTGGAAATGGCAACCCACTCCAGTGTTCCTGCCTGGAGAATCCCAGGGGTGGCAGAGCCTGGTGGGCTGCTGTCTATGGGGTCGCGCAGAGTCGGACATGACTGAAGCGACTTAGCAGCAGCAAGGAGGGTGGATGAGGGAAAGAATCAAGAGGCGGAGAAAAGAGACCTGACATAGTGTGTGAGAATGGGAGAGACAGACAGATCTAGAAACTTAGGCAGAATGATCAAATGAGATAAGTTCATGGACACTGCTTCATATCCTCTCTCTCTCTGTCTCTCTCTCTCTCTCTCTCACACACACTCCAGGCTGTTGTTTCAGAAGGTTTTCTAGCAGAAACCAACAAAGAAAACAGCTATCTGAACTGCCAAGAACATAGGCCCTCCTGCAGGTAGCAATTGAAAGGATGTTCACATCAAATCCCTGTCAGAAGAGCAGGGCCAGGACTTTGCAAAGGACCTCAGAGGTGGCTCAGAAGTTGTGGGGGGCTGTGCACACTCCCCCTCCTCTGGGAGGCGGGGACTTGAGCTCAGGTTCCTGAATTATTTATCAGAGCCCTAATTTACAACAAACCAGTTTAAACACATTAAAAGGGCTGGGTAGGGGAGTAAGCAAGCACCAGCTGAAAGAAAGAACAAGCTGTTATTTACAAAGGACGCACACCCACAGGCGCATACTTGTCATGTGATCAGAGAAGCAGTGTACCAGCAAATTAAGCAAACGTCTTCTGCAAAGATCAAAAACAGGAGTAATTGCCCACGGCCTGCCCCAGTGTGAGCCGCTGAGCAAGCGATCCTGGCTTCTGTTGATACAGAACTGGCTCTGCAGAAAGAGCTTTGAAATGTTGGGTCAGGGACTTCCCTGGTGGTCCAGTGGTTAAGACTCCAAGCTTCCACTGCAGGCAACAGGAGTTCGATCCCTGGGGCGGGTGTTGGGGAGGACTAGATCCCACATGCCACATGATGCAGCCAAAAGGCAAAAAAAAAAAAAAAAGAAAAGAAATCTGGGTCAGGCAAGGTCTGTCCTCTCTCAAAAGCAGACTCATACTTTGAATTGCCCAGGTTTGGGAACTCCTGACTGCACGAAAACCCTCCAAGGAGTCTGTTTTAAGTAATAGGGAGCATCTCAGAGCTGTAATTAGCAAAGTGTCACCAACACAAGAGACTTAGCACTGGCTGCCTGGAAATAAAGCAGGGTTCCTTGGTGCAGCATGAGAGAAGCAGGTCAGTTAGCAGCTTGGCAACTCAGTCACCGCTGGAGAGAACCCAAGGATTGATCTGACACCCATGAGTGCCCTGCTGGGTGTATGTTGCAGGGAGCTGGGGCCTTTGATTCTCGCATGGCCACACCCTCCAGTAAGTCAAAGCAGCCCAAGCTCTCAGGTGGCTGCAAATAATGTAACAGAAGGCTCAAAAGGACCTCCCACAGGACTTGCCTGGAGGAACAGTGGTTAAGACTCTGAGCTCCCAACACAGGGGACCCGGGTTTGATCCCTGGTCAGGGAACTAAGATTCCACATGTCACAGTGAGGATTCCTCAGGCCATAACTAAGACCTGGCACAGCCAAACAAATAAATATTTTCAAGGGGGAGGACCTTGAACAACTGGTGGTACGTATATAAGCTGTGGTATGTATATTGAACTCAACCAAAAAAAGAACAAAATAATACCATTTGCAGCAACATGCATGAACACAGAGATGATACCACTAAGTGAAGCAAGTCAGGAAGAGAGAGACAAATTTCACAGGATACCACTTATGTGGTTGTTCAGTAACTAAGTCGTGTCTGACTCTTGTGTGACCTCATGAACTGTAGCCCGACAGGCTCTTCTGTCCATGGGATTTCCCAGACAAGAATACTGGAGTGGATTGCCATTTCCTTCTCCAAGGAATCTTCCCAACCCAGGGATCGAACCCGGATCTTCTACATTGACAGACGGATTCTTTACCACTGAGCCACCAAGGAAGCCCTCTTGATACACGGACATGTAGAATCTAAAATAGGACACAAATGAGCTCATCTATGGAACAGAAACAGTCTCACGGACTGAGAACAGAATGGTGGTTGCCGAGGGGGAGGGGTTGAGGGAGGGATGGAGTGGGTTGGCGTTGAGGGAGGGATGGAGTGGGTTGGCGTTAGCGGATGTAAGCTTTTCTATAGAGAATAGCCGAACAACAAGGCCCTACTGTATAGCATGGGGAACTGATTCAGTATCCTGTGATAAACCATAATGGAAAGAATATGTGCTGCTTCCTGTTTTCTGGCTGCACCTTGAGGCATGCAAGATCTTAGTTCCTCACCTGGGATTGAGCCCATGCCCCCTGCAACTAGGAGCGCAAAGGCTTAGCCACTGGTCCACCAAGGAATTCTCAGAAAAGAACATGTTTAAAAAGAATACATACATATGGCTTCCCTGCGGGTCCAGTGCTTAAGATTCCTCACTTCCAATGCAGGGGACTCCGTCAGGGAACGAAGATCCCGTACGCCATATGGTATAGCCAAAAAAAAAAAAGCACAGAAAAAAAAAAAAAGAATGTGTATGTGTGTTTGTGTGGGTGTGGGTTGGTGTGGGCGTGGGTGGGTGGTGGTGGTGACCTTCCCTGGTGGCTCAGACAGTAAAAAATCCACTGCAGTGTGGGAGACCTAGGTTTGATCCCTGGGTTTGGAAGATCCTCTGGAGGAGAGCATGGCAACCCACTCCAGTATTCTTGCTAGGACAATCCCCATGGACAGAGGAGCCTGGGGGGCTACAGTCCATGGGAGTTGCAAAGAGTTGGACATGACTGAGCGACTAAGCACACAGCGTGTGCACACACATACACACATTAATATAAAACTGAGTGACCTTGCCATACAGCAGAATTAATGCATTATATAAATCAACTGCTTCAATCAAAAAAAATAAGAGGACCTACGCACACATCTGTGAGTTGGATAATGGCAGGATGCACGGGACAGAATTATCTTCCTTCCCCCTTCCCTCCTGTCTCCTTTAACTCAGAAAAGTGGCCCCGGCACCAGCACTGGGCTTGCGGCTGTGACCCTGTCTGAGACAGGTGTAGGGCAGGATTGCACACGACGAGGAGATGTAGACTGCACCCTGGAAAGGGCCGAAACCTTTTACGGACATGTAAGGCAGAGCTGCACCGCCTGCCTGGACCGTGAGCTACCCGGTCCCCGTAGCCATGAGATCATAACAATACGCCAGGGCGCACGGAAGCCTGGGCCGGAAGGAACCCACAGAGAGAAGAAGGCAGGGAAATAGATGTGACAGCTTGTTGCTGCCGGAGCTTCCTTAGCAAAGATCAGGATTGGGTTTATTTTTAAGAGACAAATTCTGGTATCTACCCAAGATGGTTGTTCCTATTGTCTTTAATCTGGTGGCAGGAGCAGGAAAGAAATCAGTTTGGGGTAAGTACTGCTTCAAGCAGTAGCCGTTCCTTGTAGAGAGTTTGGACACTGGATGCTGAAAATGGACCAAGAAAGCCCAGCACCTCCTTGGCAGCACACCCAGCACAGGGGCTTCAGCTGTGTTTCCTCTTTTTTTTTGGCTGCACGTGCAGGCAATGGTACCCCACTCCAGTACCCTTGCCTGGAAAATCCCATGGACGGAGGAGCCTGGTAGGCTGCAGTCCATGGGGTTGCTAGAGTCAGACACGACTGAGCGACTTCACTTTCACTTTTGACTTTCATGCATTGGAGAAGGCAATGGCAACCCACTCCAGTGTTCTTGCCTGGAGAATCCTAGGGACGGGGAAGCCTGGTGGGCTGCCCTTTATGGGGTCGCACAGAGTCGGACACGACTGAAGCGACTTAGCAGCAGCAGCAGCTGCTGCAGGCATGATCTTCGTTCTTCAAACGGGGATGGAAACTGCGCCCGCTGCAGTGGAAGCGCGGATTCTTACCCACTGGACCGCCAGCGAAGTCCCGTCCACTGTTTTCTTAGAAACACAGATCATCTTTGTCAGCAGAGCTTTGAAACCCATTAAGATGAGACCTCAGAGAGCAGAGGGTGAAACTGGCCATCTCACTCCAATTCCTTAGAAAATGGACACGCAAGTCCCTCCCTGAGAGCTGTCCAGGTGGTCTTGATAAACAGAACTGCAAACCCTTACGATGTGTAGAACAGGGACTTCCCTGGTGTGTCAGCGGTTAAGAATCCGCCTGCCAACGCAGAGAACAAGGGTTCCATTCCTGGTTCCAGAAGACCCCACAAGCCGAGGAGCAACTAAGCACGTGTGCTCACGCTTGCAATAAGAAGTCCGCGCACCGCAAGCAGCGTAGCCTCTGCTCACCACAACCAGAGAAAGCTGGAGCACAGCAAAGATCCGGCACAGCCATAAACCTTAAAAAGAAAAAAGATAAGTAGAACAAATATTCCTCTTTGTTTGCAGTTCTGTTTGCCAAGACCACCTGGACAGCTCTCAGGGAGGGACTTGCGTGTCCATTTTCTAAGGAATTGGAGTGAGACAGCCAGTTTCACCTTCTGCTCTCTGAGGTCTCATCTTAGTGGGTTTCAAAGCTCTGCTGACAAAGATGGTCTGTGTCTCTAAGAAAAAAGTCGAGATTGCTTTTAAAAGACATCTATATCAGGGCTTCGCAGGCTGGCAGTCACCAGAATCACTCCGGGAGTCTGGGATGTGCTGGAGACCAGTGACTCTGAATCTCTCAAAATCAGTGTTTGAAAAGCCTTCCAGGTGGTTTCAGTATGGACGCAGGGCGAGGAACAGTGGTGTAGAGGGACTTACCTCCTGATCCAGTGGCTAAGACTCCATGCTCCTAATGCAGGGGGCTGGGGCTCAATCCCTGGCCTGGGAACTAGATGCCACATGCTGCAAGGAAGATAGAAGATCCCAGGCACCAAAAGAAAGATCTGGCGCAGCCAAATAAATAGATATTAAAAAGAAAGAAAGAAATAGCGGACAACCGTGATTCTATAACTTCAGTGGGCATACACCGCACTGGGGATTTCCTGAGACAGGAGTTTCATTCTGGCAGGTCTGGGAGGAATGAAAGTCTGCATGTCTAATGAGCTTCAGAGATGGGGACGCTATGAACCCCAGGCTACACACAGGATGACAAGGGTCTCTAGAGCTACCTCGATTATGGGCATTGAACTAAGAATTCTCATCAATAAAGTACAATTCAAAGCCAGGGATAAACCTTTGCAACATTTTGGGCAAAACCACTTTTCTTATCATGTGTGGGAGAAGACGGGGGTAAGCAATCAGAGCAGGTTGAGCAGAAATCAGAACAATTTTCCATATCAGTGCATTTTTCGGTAAACATGACTTCAACTGATGAATCAGGAAAAAAAATGTGGTATAACCTTACACTGGAATGTTATTTGGCCATAAAAAGGAATGAAATCTTGATACATACTACATGGATAACCCTTGAAAATATTATGCTGGGAATTCCCTGGTGGTCCAGTGGTTAGGACTCCATGCGTTCACGGCTCCGGGCACGGGTTCCATCCCTGATCAGGAACTAGGATCCCACAAGCCACATAGTGCAGCGGAAAAAAAAAAAATGCTAGCAAAAGAAGTCAATCACAAAAACCACATATTATATATTCTATTTACATGAAATGCTCAAAACTGGCATATTTATAGAGACAGAAAACAAAATAAGTGGTGGCTTAGTGCTGGAGGGATGGGGGAAAGGAGAGCGAGCGGGCATGGAGTTTCTTTATGAGGTCATGAAAATATTCTAAATATTTGTGAAATATTCTACAATTGACTACTAAAAAACCATTGATTTATACACTTTAAATGGGTGGGTTGTATGATATGTGAACTCTCAATAAAGCTGTCAAGAAATTACTGAAAGAAGATCTCTGCAGTGCATATAAGCAACTGAACATACAAAAAGTATAATATATTATTATATATGACATATATTATTTTCTTCATATACAATCTTTATTATATAGATATATTCTATATAGAATATAAATACAAAGATGATATAAAGACTTACAGGAACAAGTCTATTAAAAAAAAAAAAAGCAAACAACAACAGGAAAATAGAGAATATACACAGACAATTTACAAAACAGGGACCCAGAAGGCCAATATACACATGGAAGGAGGTTCAACTTCTTTGGAAGTCAAGGAAATAAACACTAATATATCAACTAGATATCAATTCAGTCCCACTGAGTTGGAAAAAGAACTGCAAAATTAGTATGATGACACTCTACGTGCCTGCTAAGTCGCTTTAGTTGTGGCCAACTCTCTGTGACCCTATGGACTGTAGCCCGTCAGGCTATATTCTTCCATTATTTTCCAATTAGTAAAAAACTTCAACAACTTATATGCCACCACTTGAGAAACAGATCACTTTATTGGGGTTTATTCATATCATGGAAAATTAGCACTTAAAAATGAATTAATTTGAGCTACCGTATGTAATATAATATTTAAAATATGATTCACCACCACAATGAGAAGCCCGTGTACTGCACTAGAGAGTAGCCCCCACTCACCGCAACTAGAGGAAAGCCTGTGCAGCAACGAAGACCCAGCACCGCCAAAAATAAATGAATAAATAAAATTATTTAAAAAACAAATGTGTTGATGTATGGCAGAAACCAACACAATGCTGTGATTGTCCTTCAATTACAAATAAGAAAAAAAATGAAAAGTTGCTTCAAAAAAAATAAAATATGATTCATGTTATCTCCTAGAAATAGTTGAAAGAGAGCGAAGGTACAGGGGAAAGTTAAGCTGGCAATTCGTATGTGGCTTGGACCTGGCACTCCATCACTACTGCTCTGTTACCTTGGCCAAGCCAGTCACAGGCCACGCCCCATCTGCAGGGGCTGGAGACTCGGCTCATGGCCAAGGAATCGGGGTCACAAGGGAAAGGAAACCAAATGAAACATGGTGGACTCCCAGGGCGGTCCAGTGGTTAGGACTGTGCACTTCCAGTCTCGGGGACATGGGCTCAGTCCCTGGCCAGGGAACCAAGATCCCACATGCTGCAAAGCCAAAACATTTTTCTTTTTAAAGAAAGAAACATGGATTCTGTCCAGGTCTTATCCCAGGCACCTCAGTTTTATTTTTGGGTTATTTGTCCCTGAATCCCTTTCCTCCATACCTCACAGACCACCCTCTTGGTACTCCAACCTTATAAGGGCTTTACTCAACACCATTCTTGTTTTCTTGTCTCCTGGACAACTCCAGGCAGAACAAGCAATTGAAACCAGGTATCAATTTGCCTTTTTCTCCCCAGGTTCTTTCCTTCTTGAAGTTCCCTAATGTGTTCAGGGAACTGTGAGAAGCAAATTATACATGTGATTTGATTTCTCAGAAACTTGACACTACCTACAGACAAAGAAATGGACGCCCGGAGAGATTAAGTAACTTGGCCAGAGACCCGTAGAGCCAGAACTTAAATCTCTACCCAAACACGTTAAGTCTTGAAACGAGGTGTTGACTCCACTTAAGGGCCCAGAAGCTAATTTTTTTTTTTAAGATTTTTTTTTAAAAATGTGGTCCGTTTTAAAAGTCTTTATTGAATCTGTGACAATAGTACTTCTGTTTTGCTTTGGGTTTTTTTTTTTTTTTTGCTACAGGCATGTGAGATCCTAGCTACCTGACCAGGGATGGAACTTGTACCCCTGCACTGGAAGGAGAAGTCTTGACCACTGGACCATAAGGGAAGTCCCAGGGGCTAGCTTTCAGAACTTGGTGATTTCTCTTTAAGAAAAAGAATACAGGGGACTTCCCAGCTGGTGTAGTGGGTAAGAATCTGCCTGCAATTCAGGGGACACGGGTTTGATCCCTGGTCCAGGACGATTCCACATGCCACGGAGCATCTAAGCCCACGCGCTACAACTGCTGAGCCCGCAAGCCACAACTACTGATGGCTGTGTGCCTGGAGGCTGTGCTCTGCACCAAGAACAGCCATCACAGTGAGAAGCCCTTGAACCTCAAGGTCGAGGAGTCCCGGCTCACCAGAACTAGAGGAAGCCTGAGTAGCAATGAAGACCCAGTACCACTAAAAATAAATAAGTAAATAAATTAAAAAGAAAAAGAATACATAGACTTCCCTGGTGGTCCAGTGGTTAGGGTGCTACACTTTTGCTGCCAAGGACCCAGGTTCGATCCCTAGTCGGGAAACTAAAATCCCACAAACCTTGCAGTGAGGCCAAAAAAAAAAAAAAGAATACAAATTTTAAGAAAACAAACTTAGGTAGAAGGCACTTGTGCAAGTAAGGGTCTTGAAGCTTGAATTTTATTCACTTCTTGATAAAACAGCTTCTAAATGGAAATCACACAATCTCCAAAGATAATGAACCAGCAAACCAGGGGGAAGATTAGAATGAAAGAGTTTTTTTTTTTTCCCTTGCTATGTACCACCCTCCTCGTTGAAACTTCTCTAAAGCACGGAAGGTGCATCCTCTAGAAGTATTCCTGCAAAGATATTCCTAGAGTCTTTCCTGAGAACAAAAATGCAGGTATTTTTGCTTTTGCTGGAATGTCAGTGTCAGAATGAGATGGAGAAGAAATCAGACATTTAATGAAGACGGACTAAGTGGGAGCCCAATGTCAGGGAAGGGAAAGAAATCCAGAAGCAACAAAATCCAGTCAGGTGTTTAAGCGGATACAGGACAGAGTCAAAAGTCAAACACACCAACTTACGGTCTGTTTTGAGTTACAACATCAGGATGAAACCTAGATATGGGACAACTGTGCAGCACAAACTCAGCTCAGCTCGTAAGAACAGCGTGACCTTCCCAACACTTGACCAAAGAGCCACTGGAACAATAATGCCTTTTTTTTTTTTTTTTTTTTATAAAGGCTGCCACTGCCTGGGGCAAACTGATTTCCAAAGAGTGACCTCTGGTGGACGGGAGGGTCATCGTTCACTGGAACTGAGAATTTCCTGACAAGCGTGGTAAACCCATTTCAACTTGCGTTTTACAAGTTTTCTGGGGTTTTGTTTCAACTTGTGATGTTTTAAATTTTTTTATTAATGTGTCTTGTTTCAATAATCCTCATAAACAGGTCACTCACAAGACGTATTTTGTATGCTTATATAAATTTCAGCACCACTATTACAACTGCTAGTAAACAGTTCTTTTAACAAAACTGTAGTTTTGAATAACAAAACTGGTAGGAGACACTTCTAAATTTTTTTTTCTTTTTTGGCCACAACATGTGGCTTGTGGATTTTAGTTCCCCTACCAGGGATTGAACTGGGGTCCCAGCAGTGGAAGCGCAGAGTCCTAACCACTGGACTGCCAGGAATTCCCTAAATTCTTGATAAATACAACATTGTGCATTTCTCAGATTTATTGGTTCTATTTAATTCTCTTTATAAAAGAATCACCAATATTGGTTATAAAATAATCACGAAATGAAAATGAGGTCAGAACCATAAATTGCAGCCTTCCTTTTGAAGGCTAATTTGGCAGGGTCTATTAAAATACAAAACACAAATCTTTGTGCCAATCATTCCACTTCTAAGACGTTATTCTCTAGATTTACTTACATAAGCGAACAGAGATACACATGTGAGGATACTTACTGAGGCAATTATCATAATTAAAGAAAACAATCTAAGTATTCATCTATAATAAACTATGGAATAGTCATATAATTAAACATGCAGATATTTAAAGGCTATGGGGAATCCGTATTTTTTAATATTAAGACTTTTAAAGGAAACTTTAGAACAGTATTATGTTTTAAAATCCCATACATGCATGAACAAGGGCTTCCCAGGTGGTGCTAGTGGTAAGAACCTGCCTGCCAAAGCAGGAGTTGCAGGAGACTCGGGTTCAACTCCTGGGTTGGGAAGATTCCCTGGAGTAGGAAGCGGCAACCCACTCGAGGTTTCTTGCCTGGAAGAGTCCACGGACAGAGGAGCCTGGCGGGCTACAGTTCACGGGGCCACAAAGAGTCAGACACGACTAAGTGCCTGAATACAGCACACACACAGGCATGAACACAGTATATTTATGCACATTTGCAGAAATAATTATTCAGTGATTGCAGCTTTAATCTTTCCAGTCACTGATTTTGCTTCACTATGAACAGCCATTACTGAAAGGAAATGACATAACCTTAAAGTTAAGGACACAAACTCTGAGGACTTCTCTGCTGGTCCAGTGGGTTAAGACTCCACATTCTCAATGGAGGAGGCACAGGTTTGATCCCTGCTCAGGGAACTAAGATCACTTGTCCCTTGAAGCAACAACAACAAAAAACACACACAAACTCTGAAGGCAACCTGCCTGAGTTCAAATCCTGGTTTTATCAACTACAGCCTATTAGGTAAGTTCTTTATTTAGCCTCTTTGTGCCTTAGCTTTCCCATCTGTGTGTGGGCTGATAAATTTTGAGGATTAAATTAATTCATATATACAAGCTCAGGCTTCCCAGGAGGTACTAGTGGTAGAAAAATAAAATAAAATAAAATCCTTCTGCCAAAGCAGGAAACACAAGAGACCTGGGTTCAGTCCCTGGGTTGCGAAGATCCCCTAGAGTGGGAAATGGCAACCGACTCCAGTATTCTTGCCTAGAACATTCCATGGACAGAAGAGCCTGGTGGCTATAATCCATGGAGTTGCACAGAGTAAGACATGACTGAGTGCATGCACATAGTGCTCAAGGCACCAGAGTAGTAAAGCTAAAAGTACTTTAACACCAGTATTTTAACATACAATTTTTAAAATTAAGTTTTCATATATTCAGGGAAAATGGTGGTCCTAGGAGCCTGGTAGGCTGCAGTCCATGGGGTCACTAAGAGTCATCTTAGTGAGCATCTTCACTTTCACTTTTCACTTTCATGCACTGGAGAAGGAAATGGCAACCCACTCCAGTGTTCTTGCCTGGAGAATCCCAGGGACAGGGGAGCCTGGTGGGCTGCCGTCTCTGGGGTTGCACAGAGTCGGACACGACTGAAGCGACTTAGCAGCAGCAGCAGCAGAAATTTTCTGTACTATCTTTGCAACTTCCTGTGAATCTATTGTATGGAGAAGGCAATGGCAACATTGATAAAATTATTTCAAAATAAAGGTTTTTTAAAAATTGCTTAAAAAAAGCAACTGATGTAAAAGATGGTCAAGACAGAATGTTAACTGAAAAAAAACCAAGATGCATAGTAATCCCTATTTTGTGTAGAAAAATGGGAAGGGGAATAAGTATATATTTGCTTATGTAAAATGAAATTCTAGAATAGCACATTAGGAATAAATAACTGGCTACTAAGGAAGTGGGCAGATGGATTTTAATTTGAAACGAAGTGACTGTTTCCCAAATATTATTTTAAAATAAGAGCAGTAACAATAAAGAATCACAAATAACACTTCCATCAAAGCATAAAAGCATTTCCATTTCCAACAAGTTGAATAACACCAACTTGACAAATTACAAGTACAAAGATGAAGATTCTTCCAATGGGCTCATTTGCACTCAACATGTTAAAATTCAAAGATTTTTTTTTTCCCTTAGTTTTTTGTTTTTGGTTTCAGGAGGTTTTTTTAATTATTAGTTTTTACTGGAGTGTAGTTGCTTTACAATGTAGTGTTAGTTTCTGCTGTGTAGAAAGTGAATCAGCTATATGTTCGATCCCTTTTTTTGGATTTCCTTCCCATTTAGGTGACTACTGATGCATGAGTAGAGTTCCCTAACCTATACAGTAGGTTCTCAATAGCTCTCTATTTTATACACAATAGCAATCATTCCATACTTTTTGAAGGGAGTTGAAGTCACTCTTTCAGCTGCAGCTACACAAGGGTTTTGGAGTTGACAGCTGGCATGTAGACAGTGAAAATCTAACGACTGAGCAACTGAACTGAACAGAATGACACTTCTAATTGGAAGCTTCTGAATTGAGGAAGATAACTTAAGGAGACTCTAGCGTAAGAAGCACATGTTGAAGACTTCCCTGGGTGGTCCAGTGGTGAGGGCTTAGGCTTTCACTGCGGGGGGCCCAGGTTCAGTCCTCAGTCGGGGAACTAAGATCTTGCCATAGTTCAGTTCAGTTCAGTCACTCAATCGTGTCCGACTCTTTGAGACCGCATGAAATGCAGCACACCAGGCCTCCCTGTCTATCACCAACTCCCGGAGTCCACCCAAACCCATGCCCATTGAGTCAGTGATGCCATCCAACCATCTCATCCTCTGTCGTCCCCTTCTCCTCCTGCCCTCAATCTTTCCCAGCATCCAGGTCTTTTCCAGTGAGTTAGCTCTTCACATCGGGTGGCCAAAGGATTTGAGTTTCAGCTTCAACATCAGTCCTTCCAACAAACAGCCAGGTCCAATCTCCTTTAGGATGGACTGGTTGGATCTCCTTGCAGTCCAAGGGACTCTCAAGAGTCTTCAACACCACAGTTCAAAAGCATCAATTCTTCGGCATTCAGCCTTCTTCACAGTCCAACTCTCACATCCATACATGACCACTGGAGAACCACCACCCACATTCCAGCACAGCTTCTATATCCCAACAAGGGATGCCAAAATAGATAGTAGGATGCTGTAGGGACCAGTGAATAAATTCGCCAAAATCTCTTGATATTTCTGTAAGTCCCATCTCGTCTTAACTCCGTAAATGTCTTTTTAGCAACTTAAGGAAAATTATGCTAGATGCTATGATAAATAACACTTACATCTCAGTGGCATAAAGAAGATTTTTATTTTAACTATCACAGTTCAACGTGAACTGAAAGTTGGGGGAAACTTTTCCACATAGTCATGTAGGAATCCAGGCTCTTATTTTAAAACTTTTTCTTTCTTTGGTTGCACAGGATCTTAATTGTGGCAAGCAGGATCTTCCATCTTTGTTGTGGCTTGCAGCATCTAGTTCCCCACCAGGAATTGAACTCAGGTCCCCTGCATTGGGAGCACAATCTTTAGCCACTGGACCACCAGCAAAGTCCCAGAATCCAGGCTTTAAGAGCCAACATATGACTTCCAGGTCATTCTGGAAATTGATATCCAATCAGCACAAGGGAAATGAGTGGAGACTCAAACCGAATGTAACCCCAGCAAGGTTTTTTTTTTTTTTTTAGAAGTTGGGAGTTATGTTTTATTTCTGGAAATTTTAAGGACTTTAAGCCAGGGAGACAGCATCTCAAGTGACCCTGAGAGAACTGCTCAGGTGAGGGGAGGAGCCAGGTTATACAGAAGTTTTTCGACAAAGGGCAGGTAGTCTTAATATCAAAAGGAAGGTAGGTTGAGTCACTCAGTCATGTCTGACTTTTTGCGACCCCAAGGACTGTAGCCCACCAGGCTTCTCTGTCCATGGGATTTCCCAGGCAAGAATACTGGAGTGGGTTGCCATTTCCTCCTCCAAAGAGGTATTTTTTTCTTCCCTATGTCAACTGGCCAGAATTCAATCACCTAGCTGCAGGGGAGGCTGGGAAAATGTAGTTTAACTGTACATCTCAGAAAAAATTTTTTAAATAATTTAGTGAATATATATCATTGTCTTGCACAAGTAGCTGCTGCTGCTGCTGCTAAGTCGCTTCAGTCGTGTCCGACTCCGTGCGACCCCATAGACGGCAGCCCACCAGGCTCCTCCGTCCCTGGGATTCTCCAGGCAAGAACACTGGAGTGGGTTGCCATTTCCTTCTCCAATGCATGAAAATAAAAAGTGAAAGTGAAGTCGCTCAGTCGTATTCTCCTCCTTTAAAGTTATTATTTCCTGTTTCTCACTGACCTTCACAGTAATCCTTGAACTGCATGGACATTATTCCCAATCAATGAGGAAAATGCACTTCAAAGACTTGGCTGACCTGACTAAATGGACACTAAGGCAATTTGAGTGAACTCTGGGAGTTGGTGATGAACAGGGAGGCCTGGCGTACTGTGATTCATGGGGTTGCAAAGAGTCGGACACGACTGAGCAACTGAACTGAACTGAAGGCAATGAAGCAGAATCCAAAACCCAAGTCTTCCCACAGCACTACACCTCCCATCCAAACTGAAGACACAACTTGCTCCAGTACTCAAATCCATCAGACCTTTAGTAAATTAGTAGCTTACACTTATAGCTCTCGTATATAGTTTATTTCCAAAAAAGAAAAAAGTTCATCAACTTATTTTACAAGCAGTCATAAAGTTATAAGGTCTATATAATAAAATTTTAATGGAGAAAATTTTTAATGGAAATATATTTGGGAGAATAACAAAATTGATTGTATACAATTAACTCTGGACAAATTTCAGACATTATTTTTTTCAAAAATTGCCTCTCCCTCTTCTTTCTTCTGGAACTCCAATCAGATGTATATTGAATTTTATCCTATCCTCTACTTAGCTCTTAAATTCTCAGATATTTTCTTTGCTATTTTCTGTTAATATCTTCATATCTATTTTCCACTTTGTTAATTCCCTCTGCAGCTCTTGTCAAATCTACTCTATAATCTGTCCAATGACATAATTTATGTTCATATCTAGATGTTCAAATAGGTTTGTTTACAAGTCTCCTTCTTGATGGTTTAATCTTCCTTTATGACCTTTTTTTTTCCTTTTGGCATTTGAGTCATTTCCTGCTCATTTTGTGAAGAGGCCCTGGGCTGGTGAATGTGAGGTCTCTATGTTCATTTGTCTTCACACCTGTCACTGAGTGAACCTCCAGGAGAGTGGTGGAGCACCTGGAAATTTGGAGACTTAATCCAGGAACCATTGCCCAGGCATGTACACTTCTTCCTAAAAGTACCTTTCAAAGCATCTCTCATTTTGCTCAAATAAATATCTGGAACCTTGGGCATGTAATTCTTCTGTTTAAAAAAAAATCTACTGACCTGCACTCATAATGAACTATTTTGTGATTATAATTTTAAAAGTACATACTGAATGGAGAATACTTATGGGAAGTGCATATTTACGGGAAGCTATGCAGCCTGGATCCAGAGAGATTTCTGTAGATGTTGCTGATTTTTGTTTCTGTTAGTTACTGGCATTACTGGCCGAAGTTTCGATTTTTATGTTAACTTTTTGCTTGTGATTCCTGGAAGTAAAAATTCAAACCCAAAGCCTGTTTGTGGTGCTGGCATGATTTTCAGCAGAGACCTTTTCTCTACCTGGTGCTCAGCTTTCTTGCTTGTGCCCATACACGTGCTTTCTTAATCC
The DNA here is from genome assembly GCA_006408695.1 of Aepyceros melampus. Taxonomy (NCBI): domain Eukaryota; kingdom Metazoa; phylum Chordata; class Mammalia; order Artiodactyla; family Bovidae; genus Aepyceros; species Aepyceros melampus. The sequence goes on along the minus strand of SJXQ01013148.1, from coordinate 368,801 downwards.
ATTTTTTTCCTGAATCGTGAGGCCCTTGGAGGGCTGGAGCATAAGCTTTACGGCCCGGACCACTAGGGATATGCTGAGCACTCCCAGGCGCTCTCCTGCAGCCACAGAACGCCCTCAAAGCCTGGCTGCCCTGGCCATCAGTAACCCCATCCGTTTCAGGATTCTGGCATTTCCTTGAGAGAGTCAATTCCTAGGCAGGTTGATAAGAAGTCCGGTGGTCCCCAAGGAGAGAGGGGTCTGGAATTCTCAAGAAGGAGGAGAGGACAAATGTGTTTTTTTTTTCCTCTACATTCCTTAGGATTATATAACAATAATGTATCCTGCTTGAGTACAGTTTCTGGAAAAAACCTTCTGGCTAAATGTAGATTATGGGAGTGGGTCTAGTGAGGTCTTTACAACCCCAGACATTCTTTTGATTCACTGTAATAAATAATTAAAAAGTATATAACTCCATTGTAACACTAGCAAGGGGGCATCCTTTCTGCCCCTTCTAATGTCTATGTCAGAAGCTTCCTCTAAATTCTATCACACAAAATCTCTGAGCGATCAAGCCTCACTTCTGGCCCTGGATTGAATTCTTCTCCTCTGGAGGCCAGGAATCCCGGCATCTTCTGTGTTTCAGCAACAACCGTTCACCCTCACATTTAATCCACTGAATGGGTGGGAGGAGAAGGCCTCCATCCTACGCTTGTAATTCCATAAAAATATCAGCAAGCAATGGAAAGGAACACCTACCGACAAACAGAAGCAGATGTATTTTTGAGGAATGCATTAGAGATGAAGCCCTTCTTTTAAAATTTGCCTTTTTATTGTTGTCAAGGTAACACAATTCAGGGAGAGAAATAAAAGAGACTACCTAAACAAATAAAACTATTACATAAGCCGATTTAAAAAAATAGGATCAGTAGCACAGGTTTGGGGGGATTCAATTTTTATTAAATCAAGCTTTTAAATCATATCCACCTACAGTCTGTAAACAAACACAGTACATGAGTAGGTAAAAGGCTCTTAGATTAGAGCTAGTGGAAGAAACTGAAGATCCCTTGGTACAGTGGCATCTCACCACTCCCTGGGCTGATGCCATGGGGCCACATGATAGCTAAGACTTAAATAAAAAACCAGGAGGAGTTTAGCTCAGTTCCACCTGCTAGGATGGGTTTCAAGATAGATATGGTTCCACATTATAGTAGGCTGGATTATCTCAAGGCAACAGTGTAGTTTTTACATTCACAGATTTGGCTGAAACAGTATAAATTAAGCTTCTTTTCTAGAGGTCTCCCTCCCCAATTACCATAATTAGTAGTAAGAAAGGTGAATTAAAATAAATGATGGACCACAGGTGGTTATAAAAATAGATAACTCGTAGAGTAATAAATATCTACAGTTAGCAAAGCATAAACTTATATAAAATTTACCTTTTTCATATGTGCAGAATATCATAAGTATGTTCAAAAGGTACAGTCAGAAGACTTCAGAAGGGTGAGAAGGCATTTATAAAGAAAAAACACTCAAATACAAAACCCAGAGTCGGAAGCTGAATGCAGATGAAGAATATACACAAGACAAAAATCCGAATCCTCACATCTGATGATGCTACTTGACAGACACCACAATTAGCTCACAGCCCTTTATGTATCTTAAAAAGTAACTTTGTTACTTATGTACAAACTTTTAAAAAGATTAATTATGAGACAAGCACAAATTGATTAACAGTGGCACTAAAATTGATGAAACATAGCATTTTGTGTGCTTTCATATTTTTCTGTGTATAGGAGTTTTTAAAATTCCCACCAAAAGAAATCTAGTTTATAATCATTGCGGGTATAGAAGGGGAAAAAGAAATCACAAGCTGGAAAATAAAAAAGGTCAAAATCTCAAAGTGACTAAAAATCCACAAAAATGTAAAAGACACTCATACATTTCCTTAACACTCATCCCCTACCATGTAAGGTAACCGCAGTGCTACCTGGAAACCAATCACAGGTACAAAGATACAGTAATTCCCGTTCTAATCCTAGAATTAAAAGCACTTAGTCCACACAGTGTGCGTTTCAGCGAAGTTGACATCCACTTGGCCGTACCTGATAGTGTCACCTTAAAGCTTCAGCAAAGACTGTGGCAGACCTGCACTCTATATAAAGGTGTGGAATGAACAATACCACAGGTGGTCATTCATTCTCATTTCTTGCAGACAGTGAAGTATACTTGCACTGTCCTGAGGTCGCCTCAGCCTGGAATAGTGTTCCTTGGAAACTTTGGTAAGTCTCCTTGCCATAAACAAAAAAAAATCTCCTTAATCTGTCTGGGACTTGCTGGGTTAAATAAGCATGTTCCATGAACACAGTCTATCCCTTCAGGAGGGGTGTACAGACATGGCTTTTCCCAAACCCACTGGATCTTGCCAGGGAACACCAGGACCACGACTGGATCCTGGGACACTGGTTCCTGTGGAACGTGGTTTGAGAAATGCTAATCCAAATAATAAATTTTCTACAGTAGTGGTTCTCAGACAGTAGACAGCATTGAAATACATGGAAGGCATGTCAAGGCAGAGATATAAGACCTCACTTCAGAGGCTGGGGTCGGGGAGGGACCTGGGAACCTATGTTTCTAAGAGACTTCAAGTGGAGCAAAAGGAGTGAGGTCCACACTGAGTGACATCCTTCTAGACAAGAACCCATGCAAGCCTCAACTGCAGAAAGCTGCCCACGCCCTCAAGAAAGCCTGGGGACAGCATTTGCTACGACTGATCAGCGGATATTTAAACCAGGCCAGTGACGACTGAGCCTCTGGATCTGGCCCTTCTCGTCAGATGACCAGGCATAGAGACTATACCTTAGAAGAGGAATAACAGCTGCCCCCTTTCAGGGGATCTGTGAGGCTTACAAGAAATGTGTGAACGAAAGTACAACCTGGCAAAAAGCATCACACAATGGTAGCTAATCAGAAGGACACAGCAGAACATCCCAGGTGAGTTCTCGGCCTTCTGCCACTGCTGTGCCTTTTCCAAAGTACATTTTGATAGCTGATGAAGAGAAAAGAGGCTAAAAGTGCAGAAAACTGCAATGAGTGGAATATATAAATGAGTGGATTACCTAATTAAAATACGTAATTACTTTAAAAAAAAAGATCAGCCTGCAATTGAAGTAGTTAATTATGCTGGCTCTGAGATAGTGCTTAAGTTACAGTATGTTGATCTTTGAACTCCCTCACTCATCTACTCTGCCATGTTAATGCTTGTTACATTTTAACCTTGAGAATGAGAAAAAAAAAATCCTCTGGTGAAACTCAAAACTTTTAGCTGCAACAGTTCCAATCTTGTATGCTACCATGGTGGGAAAATGTCAAAAGTGATTTTTAAAAAGGGCCTTTAATTTTAGTTCATAGAAACATCCATAGAATGAGAAAGGAACACACACTCACATGGTCAGATATGTGCGTCTAGATGTCACCCGGTAACATCTTACCAATGAACTTCATCTTGCAATTCAAAAGTGAACCTGGTAAAAATTCATACACATCCATGATGGGATGACAGTCAAGCATACATCTTTGTTGCCAAGTCCTGGTTTCCACCAATCTAAATGTCTGATACGAAAGGCTGGCCGTTTCCTGATAGGTTGCATGATTCACTCTATATATGCTCTGGATGGCTCTGGAGACAAGACAGCATCTCTTGAACGGGCCGGCCTTCATAGCAGATCTGGTAAACTGCAGTGAACAACGGGAACCTGTTTGGGGGAGGGGGGGATGGGAAAAGACAAGGTAAGCCATCTGGTCTACCTCACAGAACCAACCAGTCTTTTTGTCCTTCCCAACAGACTGCAGACTAACATGCTACTATTGAAAAACAAAGCGCCCTCCTTCATATCCCTTCCTTATGTGGTCTGCAGGGAGCCTCTACACCATGGCTATAAGAACCTGGTACAGCCTAAACACCATCCTCTGGTTGCCTGGAGTGTGCTGTCTACAGACCCGTCCCGGGGTACTCTTTACAGGGTGATCTGTGGTCACCGACATCAAGAGTTGTGGCTCAGGCTCTTGACCAAATCTGGAATGGATTCAGGTTTATGTCACTATTTTAAAAGGTTGGAGAATAAACTTTAAACGGTAGGGAGGTACTGCTCTCGCTTCTCTTAAACAAATCATCCAAGGATGAAGACGAGGCAGCCCACACAGCACCATAAATAATGGAGGCCTGGAACACTCCCACAAGAATCAACAAGGGGACTCATGATTAGTAAAATGCTGATTTCACGTGGGAGGTGGAATTTATTCTTCTGTTTCTTCTAAGATGCAAACACAGGTATAAATGACAGTTTGAAATGGATGAGGGAATGAAGGAGTGGGCTAATAATCCACTATAAGAAAAGGTAACATTATCCCAGGGGACTGCTAGCTCACTCAGCAAGTATTTATTTTTTTAATGCAGAAATCACTAAGGAAATAACTAAGTAATGTCAACAGGCTTTCAAACACATACACACTCCTAAAGTGAGCTTGAAAGAATCACAAGAATCTTAAAACCATTCTGAAAGTTATCTAGTTAAGCATTCTACAGTGAAAACATGACTTAAGAACAGGAAACAGTGCCGATAGGTTACATGTCTTTATGACAGTCTGTCACTGTGGGTTTTTTAAGGTGCAGAATGTTCTGGCATTTTTCAGAGTTAGCTAGACTTAATAAAATCTTTGATTTCACAGCCTATTAACTTTAGGCAAGTTTCACAACCCCTCTGTCCCTTTGCTCATCTGCAGAATGGGACTGGACACTCAGGATTGTTGTATTAAGTGACTTAACGTGTGAGGTAGAAAATACGACACTTGATACATGATGTGTGTAATAAACAGCAGCTTGTAAATGCAGCCACATTGCAGCCAAGGGTTCTAGACTATCCGAGAGGACAGGGCCCAAGCCTAGTTTTGTTCAGCTCTGCATCAAAATGGCCTGGCCCAGTGCAGGCAAGAGGCAAGTGCCTAGTGAGTGTTTGTCAAATGAGTTTTTGTGAATGGGAGTTAACGCCAGGCGATTTTAATTCCTTCCTTTGTCCTTCCATGACTTAACTTTCCTGTTCCTATGATGAGAACAACTTGTATGTTCCTCAAGCAGAGTGGCAGGTGATGAGTGCCACCCAAAGCCATTCCCAACTCCTTCTCTCCTTACTGAGGTTGGAAATATCCTATCTCAGCCTTTCTTTCTCACCAGAATTGGCCAAGTAAGCCAAGTTCTAGCCAGCAAGACAGAATACATCTGGGAGGGTTTCTGGGGAAGATCTTTCTCTCCTTGAGAGGCACTGGACGAAATATCTGCTAGAAAACCCTTGCTCCATGCCGCTGAGTACAGTCGTGAGCATGTGATGCCTGGAGCTGCCGCAGCCACCGGGAGGCTTTAAGGAATGGCCGGCCAAGAGGATCACTAAGATTCTCACCCAGAGACACTGAGACAACACCAACAACATCTACCTCTGGAATCTGTTATGAGAGAAAAATAACCATATTGTTCAAAGTGTTAATTGGCTGTTGCTCGTGAAGCCAAAAGTACTCCCAATTTTCACAACTAGCATTTTCAAAATGTGTTCTACAGATGAGATGATGACAAGTGATACAGGGTTGGGGGTACATTTCTATTGACAAGTAACTTGTTTAACCTCACAACCACAGTATAAGGTAGATAATATTATCCCTATTCCATATATGAGGAAACTGAGGCACAGTTTCTGATTTTTCTAGCTAACACTAAACCACTAGGCTATAACGCCCGTCTAAATGCTCTTTTCTATCATTTAAAATGTTATGGGCTTTCCAGGTAGTCCAGGGGTTAGGAACCTACCTTGCAATGTAAGGGACACCAGTTCAATCCCTGGTCTGGAAGGATCCCACGTGCTCTGGAGCACCTAAGCCTGTCACCACAACTCTAGAGCCAGCACTCTAGAGCCCTTGAGTGACAACTACTGAACCCAAGTGCTACCACGACTGACGCCCGTGCACCTAAAGCCTGTGCTCTGCAGCAAGAGACGCCACCACAAGCACAAGCCCGAGTACCCCAACGCAGAGCAGCCCCTGTGTGCAACAGCTAGAAAAAGCCTGCGTGCAGCAGCAAAGCCCCACCGCAGCTCAAATGTAAAATCTTTTTTTTAAAAAAAAGGACTTATTTCAGGACCACATGACATCCAAAAATAAAACAAAAGACTATAAAGCCAATTAGATCAGTTTGAGGAACTCTCTAAAGAAGGTTAAAAAGTGGGAGGAAGACATGGAAACCATTAAGAGAACGAAGACAGCCCACCGGATGGGAGAACATATTTGCAAATGATATGACTAGCTCATACAACTCAACAGCAAGAAACAAACAACACGATTACAAAATGGGCATAAGAACAGAACAGATATTCTTCCAAAGAGGAAATCCAGATGGCCAACAGGCACAGGAAAAGATGTTCAGCATCACTCATCATCAGAGAAATGCAAGTCAAAAGGGACATAACCTCATGGTTGTCAGAACGGCCAGCATGAAAAATAACACAAATAACAATGTTGGCACGAATGTGGAGAAAAGGGAACTTTACTACACCGTTAGTGGCAATGTAAACTGTTGTAGCCACTGTGGGAAACAGTACGGATGTTTCTCAAAACACTAAAAATAGAACCGCCTTATGTCCCAGTAATCCCACTCCTGGGCATATATCTGAAAAACACAAAAGCACTAATTTGAAAAGGTATGTGCACCCCAATATTCACAGCAGCATTATTTACAATTGCTAAAATATGGAAGCAACCTAAACAGCCATCAACAGATGAATGGATAAAGAAGATTTGGTACACAGAAACAATGGAAAACTACTCGGCCATAAAAAACAATATTAATGAATATAACCAAAAAGATGCAGACTCACATATAGAGAAGAAATCAGTGGTTCCCAGTTGGGAGAGGGAAGCAGGGAGGGGCAAGAGAGAGGTAGAAGAACGGGGTGTACAAACTGTTATGAATTCAATAAGTAAGCTACATGGATATATTTTGCAACATGAGAAATTTAGCCAATATTTTATAATAACTGTAAATGGAGTGTAAACTTTAAAAGTTGTTAGTCACTATACTGTATACTTGTAATATACAATGCTGCTGCTAAGTCACTTCAGTCGTGTCCGACTCTGTGTGACCCCATAGACGGCAGCCCACCAGGCTCCCCGTCCCTGGGATTCTCCAGGCAAGGACACTGGAGTGGGTTACCATTTCCTTCTCCAATGCATGAAAGTGAAAAGTGAAAGTGAAGTCGCTCAATCGTGTCCAACTCCTCGAGACCCCATGGACTGCAGCCTACCAGGCTCCTCTGTCCCTGGAATTCTCCAGGCAAGAGTATTGGAGTGGGGTGCCATTGCCTTCTCCGGTAACAAACAATGTTGCACAGCAACTATACTTCCAAAAAATAAACTAGTTAAAAAAAAAGTGAAGGTCTTCCCTAATGGTCCAGTGGTTAAGACTCCACACTCCCAATGCAGGGGGGCCTGGGTTTGAACCCTGGTCAAGTAACTAGATTCCACATGCTGCAACTAAAGCCCCTAAAGCTCCCACATGCTGCAACTGAGATCTGGCATAGCTAAACAAACAAAAAAAAATTTTTTTAATAACAAAAAGTGAAAGGAGGATCAAAGACAATGTTTCATTAAAAAATGGACATAAACCTATCAATCAAGTATCCCACTAATGGAGACTGAGGGCTTAGATGTTTCAGGCCTCGACAAGGCAGAGATATATGTGTGTTAGTCGCGCAGTCGTGTCTGACTCTGTGACCTCATGGACCGTCAGGCTCCTCTGACCACGGAGTTCTCCAGGCAAAAATACTGGACTGGGTTGCCATTTACTTCTCCAGGGGATCTTTCAGACCCAGGGATTGAACCTGGGTCTTCTGCATTGCAGGCAGATTCTTTACCATCTGAGACATCCTTAAGGCACAGAGATGTGTAGTATCATACATAAATGAGGCCCCAGCCCTTTACAGCACTGTTACAAGCTGACTGTACCCCAGCCCCCTCAATTCACCCAATGCCCCAGCACCTCAGAATGACTGTAGTCAGAGATGGTGCACTTAAAGAGGAAATTAAGTGAACAGGGTTCATTAAGATGGGCCCCAAACCAATATGGCTGGTATCCTTATAAGGAGATTGGGACAGACACCAGAAGACACGGGGGTAAGACGCCATCTACAGGTCGAGGAGAGACACTTCGGAGAGGCCAATCCTGCGGATAGATATCTGACTTCCGGCCTCCAGAACTGTGAGAAGAAATTTCTGTTGTGTGAGCCACTCTGTCTGAGACATTTTGCCTCGGGAGCCCCAGCAGACAAACGCCCGATACTCGTACGTGGTCGTAAAGACAGGCACAAGGACGCTGAAGAAAGCACATTTCATGACAGTGTTAAAACCCAGACAGCTTTAACATGTATCAAGGGGAGACTGGTTAGTAAACAGAGGTTCTCCCACACTGTGGGATGTTCTGCAGACAGTAAATGAGACCTCTGGCTGCAGATGTTGAACAAGCTTCCAAACATACCCTGAAGTGAAGAGAAGGGACAGAGCAGCTGTGGAGTCTGTATCTGTGACACAAACGAAAGCACCGTGTGGAAAGTTCGACGAACCCTGAGAAAGCGGCTTCTGTCTGTGGTGGGGATCAGGGCCCATTTTTCCGTGTGCGCCTTTTTGTATGATTGCAACATTTTTTTCTCCCACAAGCATGGTCCTCCTCCCAGACGTGAAAAATCAAAGTAAAATTGTAAGTTTAGCAGCAACAGTGTCTAAACCAGGAGTGTGGCAAACCACGGCCAGAAATACAAGGCTTGCCTGTGACAAGTTTTTGCCCCACCTGCAAGCTAAGAATGATTTTCACATTTTTAAAGGGCTATAAAAGGAAACAAAGACACACAGGCCTCTGTGTGGTCTGCAAAGGTGAAATTTTGTTATGTGATTCTCTGCACAAAATGTTGGCTGACTGCTGGTCTAAACAGTCATTTCAAAGTACAGGAAGTGATTTAAGTCTACAGGGTATGGGAATGGTTCTCTGAGGACACACCCAGGCTGCCCCATGGGCTGTGATGGTTGAGATGCTCATGAAGGGGGTGTCCAGGCAGGTCAAACTGCCAGGGAAAGGCACACAGGAGTCTGAGAAAGAGGCGCTTGGGGCAAGGGAGGTCCACTTCCACTAAACAGGGCTCACAGGACGTGCTGTTAGAAGCCAAGTTGGTAACTGGACTGAGATGCCAACCTAAGGCCTGTGGATTTCATTTTCAAAGAACAGGCAGTCTCTGAATTAGAGGTAACCACGGCAGTCATCTGGTCTACCAGTTTGAGTTTGTAGATAAAAGGGCATAGAACAGCTAAAAACATGACCTGCCCAAGACCACACAGCTGGCGAACCATAAGGCCATCGGCCTCCCCCTCAGCGCTCTTTCTTCAGCAGGAAAGGGAGTAGGAAAGGAAGGAAGACCAGGGTGATGATGGCTGGAACGGCAGAGAAAGAAATCCAGGTAAGAGGTGGCACCAAGTGAGAATGGCAGGACTTAAGCTCCGCCTGAACCACTGAGGGACTCGACATTCAGCCTGGGAGAGGGTAGGGACCCCAACCCAGCTGCGACCTCATTCAACACAGGCAGGACACGGTCCACTTCTCAGTTCAGTTCAGTCGCTCAGTCGTGTCCAACTCTTTGTGACCCCATGAACTGCAGCACACCAGGCCTCCCTGTCCATCACCACCTTCTAATCAGTTAGAAGGTCCGCTTCTAATCAGAAGGAAATGGGACATGACTACGGAGAGGCGGGCTTCTCCTGCTTGGTTACATCTACTTTACATCTACATCAGGCAGGCTCAGATCCCAGAACACCTGTTCCAGCCTGTATCATCCTACAGTTAGAGGGCACAAAAACTCACACCGGCCAACGTGTCAGTTCGGAATCCTATCAAAGGACTGGACCCTAGCCTCCCCGTGTGCTATCCTAGGATCCTAGAGTTCGATCTTGGTTGCACACAGGTGGTACTTTTTCCTTTTAAAGCAGAGTATGGATGGGTACACCTGAAAGGTGAGGAGATGGCAAGGTTCCTCATTGCACCTTAACACAGGGCGCCTCTGGTGCTAGAGTCCTAGAGGGACTCGCCCTTCCTTTTTTTCTGAATTGCTTGACATTTCATTAACAAGAGTGATCTTTTTATTAAAAGGACAGAGTAACCTTTATTTTATTTTAAATTTTTAATTAAAAATATATGACACATTGCTTTAAGCCATGTTAAGTCATGCTTAAGTCGTGCCAACTCTTTTGAGACTCCATGGGCTGTAGCTCCCCAGGCTTCTCTGTCCATTCTTTCCTGGCGAGAATACTGGAGTGGGTTGCCATTTCCTACTCCAGGGGATCTTTCCCACCCAGGGATGGAACTGGGTCTCCTGCTTGGCAGCCAGATTCTTTACCACTGAATGACCTGGAAAACCCATGTAACTCTTACCAAATACCACCTGACAGGGCAAGCTAGAATCTCAAACTCCTATTTTATCTTGGGTTGGCCAAAATTTTCCACTGATGGAAAAACCCAAGTGAACTTTTTGGCCAACCTGATACCGTGCCTAACAGCACTCATTTCCCTCCCTCATTTCGGACTTTGGGTAAATGCCTGTTTTCAGGGCAGGCAGACGGTTCCTGCCATAGACCCCCACAACACACGAAAGACGGCACTGCTCTGCTAACTCTCTGTCCATGCCTGGCGAATGACTGAGTCAAACACGGACTGTGCTCATCAGCGAGCAGAATGACAGCTGATCCTCTGGCCTCGCGGAAAATGGGGCACTTACTTGTCGAGCAGCCCCTTCTGTTTGAGGATTCGGTACACCTCGGCTGAAGTCTGAGGTCCTTGCAGCTTCTGTCCATTCAGCATCTCCTTCTCCAGTTCTTCGATGGTCTTAAAAACAATGGATGAACATAATCTCCTGTAACATCTAGAGCATCACTTAAAAAAAAAAAATTTTTGGCAGTGCCGCATGGCATGCGGGATCTTAGTTCCCCAACCAGAGATCTACCCCATGCCTGCTGCAGGGGAAGCTCCAGTCTTAACCACTGGAATGTCAGGAAAGTCCCTAAGGCATCACTTATTTTAAAAGCAGGGTAAGGGGAGGGGAGCAGCAGGCCAGGGAAAGGTAATAACACAAGGTAGAGGGTGCAGGACTGAAGCGCATGTGAGTGAAGGCAGCTGGGGGTGGGCAGGACAAGCCCCGCACACACAGCCTCCGTGCCCTGCACAGCGGCTCTTCCCCAGCCCGGGACGGCCCCCACCCCGGGTTACCTTGCCGGTCCTGGCGAAGGCCTCGGCCACCTTGCGGTTCCGGCCCCCGTAGCAGGTGGTGATGAGATCGGCCACGCCGCAGCTCTCCAGGAACGTGGCCGTGGACACCTGGCCTCTGCAGAAGATCCGGGCGAAGGCGATCATCTCCATGAGCCCCAGGCGGATGACGGCGGCCTTCGTGTTGTCGCCACAGAGGAGGCCGTCACAGAACCCGGCGCCTACCGCCACGATGTTCTGGGGAAGAGACAAGAAGTGGGGAGACGCCGTCATTCACACACACACTGCGGCAAAGTGTGCGGGGAGGCGGGACGAGCAGAGGCAGGGAGCTGGTCGGCTTCCCCTGGTCCCACAGGACCCAGGCTTCTACTCTTGTACCGAGAGAGAAGGAAGGAGGGACCAGCTCCCATTCATGGGGCAAACAGCCCAGAGCACTCTGGAACCTGGACTCAAAGGGAAGCATCGGCCAGAGAAAGGGAATGGCGCAGAGCCATCTGCAGTTAAACACTGTTTGTACACTTTTTTTTTTTTTTTAACAAATCAAAGGCTTTATCCAACTATAACATCGAAAGAAAAGTAGTCAAGTCATAAATGCAGGGCTTGATGAAGTTTCACCAACAACACACTCATGTAACCAGCACCCTGATCAAGGAACAGAAGGTAACCAGTGCCCCAGAAAGCCTGCTTCAGCCCCCCGACCCAGTCACCCCAGCACCGACGGTCACAGCTCTCCTGACTTCTAATGGCACACGTTTACTTTCCCTGTCCTAACACTATGTGAGTAGAATCATACAGGATATAATCCTTTGTGTCCATTTTCTCTGTCTCAATTCAGCATCACATCTGTGAGATTCAGCCGTCTTTTAACGCGGGACACACTTATTTCCATTGCAGCACTGTATTCCACTGCGCAAAATCAATGCAATTCACCGGTTCAGGTAGTTGGCACCGGGGTAGTTTCCAGTTTGGAGCTACTGCAAATAGCTCTGCTATGACACTAGGTATGTGGCCTCTGGTGATCCCAGGCGGGTATTTTTGTTGTAAGCATCCCTGGGGTAGAAGTACTGGGTAATGACGGATGCATACATGTAGATCAAGTTTCTTTTTTTTTTTTTTTTAAATTAATTTTTATTTTTTAGTTTGTTTTGCTTTACAATACTGTATTCGTTTTGTTTAGATCAAGTTTCCACCTCTTGTTTCATTTGATAATCCCTAAATTAGCATTGGTGAAGCGCTGGCTTATTATGTGGCCCTCTGCTGGACACCAGGCAACTCGGACACAGACCTGCCTCTTCAGAAGCTGATCGACTAGTTCGGGGATCAGCAAATTGGGGCCAAATGACTGCTTTTTAAGTCACATTGTACTGGGAACTTGGTACCCCTGTTCAGTAACGTATTGTCTGTGGTTGCCTTTGTGCTGTCAATGGATTTGAGTAGTTGTGCAGAGACTCACAAGGTCTGCAAGACCCACATTTTCTATGAGGCTCTTCTGGAAAAAGTTAACCACTCCCGACTTAACAGGAAAATAAAATGTGTGCACAAGTCACCGTGATGCTCTGTAGAAAGTGATATTCCATAAGAGGCAATGAAGGCCAGGTGTCAGTTCAACTCACGTGTGAGCAGGGCTGTGGGAAGCCCCGCTGGGCCCTGGAGGGGCGGAGGCTGCCCTGGGGTGGGGAAGCTGAATAGACAAGAGCTTGCTCTCAAGGAGTTGCAGTATCATTGGGAAAAGACATAGAAAAGCACATCAAGAGACAGAAGGATTGGAGTATGTGGAGAAGCTTCATTACGGAGCAGGGAGGCCTGCAGAGAGGAGGTGGCACTGAGCTGGGTCTCAGATCCTATGTAAAAGCAGACAGTCACATACGGCAAGTAATGCCTGGCACGGCAGTGGGGGACACTCTTTGGGACACCGGTCAAGCCCTCAGGTTTCTGGCCCTTTCTACATTACCAGTTTCCTCTTCAAAAACACTCAATGCAGGAAAAATACAAGTATTCTGTCTCCAGCTAACCACACAAGCATTTTTTTCCATAATGCCTGATGCCTGTATAGGGATTTGTGCCTTAAGAGATCTTAAAATATGAACAAATGGGAAATAAGCTCAAAGAAAATAAGCCCATTCCTCCTCCCTTCACCTGTTTGGACCCAGCCCTGGGAATTCCCCGGCTTCTGGTCTCTGCCCAGTGTCCCCTCTAAAAGGTCCAGCTGTTCCATCTCAAGTTGGCGGCGCTGAGGACCATTTCCTAGTTTGCTATCAGCATCTCTCCAGTTCCTTCACTCTGCCTCTCCTCTCACCTCTGCACACAATGTTGCCAGATGCCAAGTGCGCCCAGCCAGGGGTCAGCCTCCCCTCCCATGGCTGCACACGCAAGGCTGCTTGGGGCTGGAAGTTGCCGCCAGGGAGCGGTTGTGACCCTCAGACTGCACTGCCCATGGCACCCTTCCTGCCAGGGCAGCCCGATGGAGGAAGCCACGTGAGACGCGAGAGACACAGGCACGGCTTCCAGAGGGCCTCCGGTTGGTTCTCAGGCTGCGTGGCTGCTGGGTGACCCTGGGATACTCACTCCACCTCTCTGAGCCTTCCTGGCCTCGGTTGTTACATTCGGGGCTTGGGTAAGATCTCTCAAGGCCCTTCTGGTGATGGCATTCCTCCAAGGAAGCTGGCTCAGTTGTGGCCCTGCCCTGGGGCTGCAGACAGCAAGAAGGCCCTGGGGCAGCAGAGAAACCTAAGGACGTGCGGGGAGACTGACCGCAGAGGCCACGAGGCCAGCTGTTGGAGAGCCCACCAGATGGTTTTATGGAAGTTCCCATGGCGATGCGCCCAGGCCTCGGTTCCAAATGTCAGACTGCTACGATGGCTGGCTGATGCCTCCCGGGCTGTGCCCCTGGTGTCCCCCCTTTCCTCATGACACAACCCATTCGGGGGGTCACGTGACAAACCAGCTCCAGCCAACGTGTATGGACTAGAGGGGAGAGAGCAGGGACTTCCTTTCAACAAGGGGTTCCTGTACTCAGAGGAGAGAAAGACTATTTACAAAGTGCCTACAGTGAGCCCCCCAGGCCACCGCCCGTGCGGTCTCATCTGAATTCTCACTGGCAACCCCGGCAAGTATGTGTCTGTCCCCTTAGCTGGTTCAAATGGTAAAAGATCCACTTGCAATGCAGGAGAGATGGGTCTGATCCCTAGGTTGGGAAGATCCCCTGGAGAAGGGAATGGCAACCCACTCCAGTAGTCTTGCCTGGAGAAGTCCGCAGACAGAGGAGCCTGGTGGGCTGCAGTCCGCAGGGTCGCAAAGAGTCAGACACAACTGAGTGGCTAACAGTACACTTTAGCTGGTTCACAGGTTGACGGCTTGCCAAGAACATCCCTCTGGTGACTGACACAGTCGGGACTGCCCCCAGGGCCTGGCTCCACAAGCCCACTGTCCCCCGACTCTGCTCCTTCCACAGTGTAGCCACCGTGGCCTGGCCATTCCCACCAATCCTGGGGCCCGAGAGACCTTCCTGAGACACCCCTGCAACCAGATACCAAAAAGAACTGGCCCCTGGGCATTCCCTGATGGTCCAGCGGTTAGGACTTGGTGCTGTCACTGCTGGGGCCTAGGTTCCATTCCCGGTTGGAGAACTAAGATCTTACATGCTGTGTGGCAGGACTGGGGGAAAAAAAAGTATTAAAAAAAAAAAGGACTGCCTCCCAGGCCTGCAGAGAGACTTGGGAGGTAAAAGGGGGAGGCCTGGGAGGACAAAAAATTTATGGGAAAGAATAGTAAAAATAACAATAGCTTTCCTTAATGAACTGTTTCTAAGTGCTTCCTATATTATTAATTCATTTAATCTTCACAACCTTCCTACAAGGCAGGTTCTGTTACTATGTATAATGTGAGGTGAGGAGCCTTGGGCACCTGGGGTAAAGTAGCTTACCCAAGGTCCCACAGTCAGGACCTGTCAGGAGCTGGGTTTCGAACCCTGACAGCCTGGCTCCGTCATCTCTCCTGGGAGTAGATCACACGAGGCTGCTCCAGCTAGTGAGTGCAGCACACAGAGGGGCTAGGACAGAACTTTCTAATAGGAAGAGCTAACCCCAATCAACAGGAAATACTGAGGCGAAGGGTTGAGCTCTTGGTCACTGGAGGCATCCAAGGAGGAGCGGTATGGATGAGCCCTTAGCTGCAAAGCAGTGCTTCTGACCTTCTGTGTCACTCTGCTCAGAGAAAAGGCAGAGGAGAGTGACCCCCCACCGTGGTCTGGGGGCCCACAGGTAGGGACCACTTCCCAGTTTCCCCTGGACGTCTGACCTCCCCACCTCAGGGAGCAGTGGGCCACTGCAGAGTCAACCTCTCCTTCCTCAGGGGACCCAGGGCCAGTTTAATCACCTTACGATGGATCCTGAAATCTTTCCT
This sequence comes from Aepyceros melampus, assembly GCA_006408695.1. NCBI lineage: Eukaryota > Metazoa > Chordata > Mammalia > Artiodactyla > Bovidae > Aepyceros > Aepyceros melampus. The sequence continues at coordinate 353,086 of SJXQ01013148.1, read as the reverse complement.
CTCTCCCCCACCACTATCACTGTCAAAAGAAAAATAAACACACCGAGGCAGTCAGATCGTGTGTGAACAGTACCCAAGCAGATGTCCTCTGAGATCGCTCAGCTGTGAAATTTATCATTATCCGCTGTGCATTCAAATCTGCTTTAAACTATTCTGGAGCTAAAAATACCGTGATTTTCAAAAGACAGACGTGCTGAAGCCCTTGCCCATTTCCCGGGGGGTGGCAACACTCAGAGGCAGCCTTCCTGACATGTTGTCTTTGCAATCCTGTATCACAGCGGGTCGAGGGGCTCACTGTCTTTCATTCCCACCCAAACTGTAAAACTGGAGGAACAGCCCATGCTACCTGTAGGCTATGCAAACACTCCCACCCTCTCAGAAGAACTGCCCCACTAAACCCAAGTCAGAATTTTCTGAGTCCATCTGACTCTCCCCAAGGTCACCTTCAAGCGCATCTAACCTAGAGGAAACCTGCAGAGTGGAGGCTAACTAACTGCAGGCAAGGTACCACCTGTGGTTTGTAGGTCAAGCCCTGAGTAAGGTCATCCATGTGAGATGTCCAGGAGGTCCAAGGTCAAGTCCACACTCAGCCCCACAGGTTGGGCACCCTGACGAGATGTACACGTTCGATATCTGCTTGTCCAGCAGAGTGGCCACTAGACCTTGAGACTCACGAAAGACTCATGTGACTACTGAGTCTGAAATGGCACTACTGTGACTCTGACAGAGAATTTTGAAATTTTTAAAAAAGTGTTAATTTGCATGTAAATGAAAATAGCCACATATGCTACGGGGTTCTAGCTGGAGCCCTGGCTAGAGACTAGGTACCTGACTGTGACCCACAGCGCATTTATCACAGCCAAAGGCCTGGAGGAAACCCACACACCCTACAACTAGGGTGGTGAGCCTCAGCACAGACAGCCCTGCAGAGAACACCGTGCATCTGTGGCAGAGGTGATGGGTGTCTCTCCCAAAATACTCTCCTCTTCTAGAGCCTGAGTTTCCAATTTTCATGCAAGTGTACTTTTCCCAGGCGGTGGAAAAATTCTCAACCTCCCTTGCAGCAGGGAGTACAATTAAGTACTAACTGCCTATTAAGATGAAGCCAGGGACTTCCCTGGCAGTCAGTGGTTATTAAGACTCTGTCTTCCCTTGCAGGGGTTGTGGGTTCAATCCCTGGTCAGGGAGCTAAGATTCCACATGCCACAGGGTATGGCCAAAAAAATAAAAAATAAAGCCAAATGTCACACTGCAACTCCCCAGAATGCCTTAAAAGACTGCTGCCACATGCCCTTTGTCCTTATTTCTTTTTTCATCCTGTTGCCTGAAAGGCAGATGTGATGGTTGGAGCCCTGGTCACTATCTTAGAACATGAGGACAAAGGTCATCTCTCATGAGCTGGAGGGAGCCTGGGTCCCTGAGAATTTTGTGGAGTGGAGTTTTCATATGGAATTAGGATTTCTGCACAAGAAAGTTCTACCTTGTTCAGTCTCTATTATTTTGGGTCTCTGTTAATGAAACAATCTTGATAAACCATTTATTAAAAATAACAGGTTGAGCTAAATACTTATGATTTTTATACTTTTCCGTACAAAGAACATCCTAAAATTTACATTAAAAAATGCACCCCAATGGAAAGAAGCCAGACACAGAGGAGTACATACTGTATACGTGTATTATAAAAATTTTACAGTGAACAAAAGCAGATTGGTGGCTGCTGGTTTGGGAGGGAGGAGTAAAGTGTAAAGACATTTATGGAGTTGCCTGGGGTGATGGAAATGTTCTGCATTGGAGTGATGATGTTCAGGGTGTATATACCCAACTGTTAAAACCCATTGTATCATGTATTTAATCAACACAGTTTAATGTATATGGATTATGCTTAAATAAGTTCAATTCAGTCACTCAGTTGTGTCTGACTCTTTCCAGCCCCATGGACTGCAACACACCAGGCCCCCTAAATAAAGGTGATATTTAAAAAAGAATACTCACTTACCAATTAAGAGATTAATGTAGCTAAGAGATGAAGGACATTCTGAAGGGTGTAAGATGCACTGGTCAAAATGATTTTGTATAATTCCTTTGTTCCTTTTCTTTCAACATTGTAGGGAGCTGTTCTCTTCCTTTCTCTCCCCGCCTTACCTTGCCCCTTTTTTTTCTTTTTTGGTAACTCAAACGCCCTCATGTTTTTGAGCATGAAAAAAGTGTACTTAAAATTTTTTTTAGAATAGAGATGACTAAAGGTTGTGAAAGAAGTAAAACATCCAAAAAAGAATGATTATATGTGTACAACTGACTCACTCTGCTGTTTAGCAGAAATAAACACAATACTGTAAACCAACTATAGTTCAAAAAAAATTTTTTTTAAAGGTAAAACATAAACTACTTGAACAGTAAGATGCACTTTTTGTTTTAAAAGGAGGGACAGGCACATACTCGTGCTTGCTAAAAAGACTGGAAGGATAGACAAGCACTAACAGCGATTATCTCAGGATGCAGAGATCATCAGTCATTTTCACTTTCTTCTCTACACCTCTCTATAGTATGGGAGAATACTACAGAGAGGTATAATCAGGAAGAAAACAGAACTATTAATTATGTGATCAAGGGAAAATAGGCCCATGTGCCCTTGCTGGGCAGGCTCTAGCAAGAGAGGACTTCATTTCTATTCAATCGCCTGGACACAAATGGGAAAAATCAGGTCATCCAGAGTAACCGAAGAACCCAGGACGGATTCTTCACACCCGCGTTCACGTTCTGACTGAGCTAGTATTTACTACGTTTGAGTCATTCACTCTTTGGCATGCTGCCTCCTTATTGATCCGATGGGATGGTTAGCCTCAGTTACTGCCCAAGAACCTGCCTCTCAGTTTTTAAAGCTCCCAGCTCTGATGCAGGCTGGCAGGAAGGATGGTAACCACTCCTGGTTGAAAGGAAAGCCAGGGGCAGGATGATAAATGGTTCTCAATCCCCATCTGCCTCTGCCCCCAGCGAACCACTCTGTCATGGTAGCAGGAGGCTTCTTGCCAAAGAACTGAAAAGCCACGCCCAGTTCAGAAGCAGGGCCAGCATGTGGTTCCACCGCGGAAGCTTCTCCAGGGCCCTCAATCTAGGCTCTTTCTTCTCTCCCACCCCTTTCCCCTGCACCTTTGTTCTGGGTGGGTTTTCACAGCTTCTCCATCCACCACCCAAAATAACCCAGTCACTTCATGACAGTTTTCGAGCATATAGGCTGTGCTGAGCAGTGAGACCGCCCATTAGTTTAATGAAGGACTATTAAAAATGCATAAAAATCTCACCCAACAATAATAAAGAATGCAGCCAAAGCCAGCATCTTCAATGTGTAACAGGCTGCGAGCAACGTGAGAGTTACCTGCCAGCATTCGGAAAGATGAACGTGGGCTGCCTGGGGGCCCAGGTCTTTCGCTGGCTTCAATTTTTAAAACTCTCATTGTACGGAGACGTGACTACACATACTCACGCGACATTAAGTGGTTTTAAATTATGACTAGAAGAAAAGATGTACAATTTGCAGAGAGCAAGAGAAGGTGCCTTATGGACGGGTCTCCCTGCCTTCTTTTGATCTTTGCAATTTTCACCTGACAAAGTAAGGCGAACGTCAAATTAATTTCCTTCCCTCGGTGCTCAAATTCCTGAAAAGTAGCTTCTGCTACAGAAGAAATGACTCAAAAAGTGACTCAAAGGGGTTAGTTATTCATTCACAGGGAAGCTCTGTATTTTTCCTTGTTTTTGAGATGGCAGCCAAGGCAGCTCTTCTTCCAAGAGGAGAATGTTCAGAAGTTACAGCGCTGTTAGCTATGGCCCATTGTCAGTTCAGAGAGGAACTCCAATCATGACTTCCTTCTAAGATTTTTTTTTCATGTGGCCCATTTTTAACATTTTTATTGCATTTGTTACAGTATTGCTCCTGTTGCTTATTTTTTGTTTTTTGGCTGCAAGGCATGCGGGATCTTAGCTCTCCAACCAGGGAACCAACTGTACCCCCTGCAGTAGAAGGAGAAGTCTTAGTCACTGGACCACTAGGAAATGCCCCTGACCACAACTTTTAAAGGCAGAGGGTTACAAGTCAGGAGCCCAAGTCCAACATGGAAATTTCCCTTGACTCTCTCAAGTCACTAGCCAACAGAAGCTGCCTCAACCGTTAATCTGAGCTTTTCCCTTTACAGGCAAAGATTAAGCTATTCTTAGAAAAACCTGCCAGTAGCAGATTGCTTTTTCTTCTTTAAAAACAACAACCAACCATACATCAAACCCATAGATCATCCAGAGAGACCAAGTTCCTCTTCCTGCTCAAGATAACACGTAGGAGAAATGTAGGAATTATAGAATACTTGGCTCCCAGGTAAGACTCTCCAATCAGAGTATGCCCCTGGCTTTCCAAATGCTCACGCCGTCCACTTCCCAGAGAAAAAACTAGCACACTGCTCCCGGATTTACAAACAGAAGCTCACCATGACTGCGAGAGGAAATCTAACCACCCGGGAGAGGCTGGGGCCGAGCAGGAAGTGACAGACAAGGCTGCCAATTCACTGTTCTCCACAGAAGTAGGAGCGCAGAACACAGAGCTCATTCTTAGAACGGGGTGCAATGACGCTGGCAGTGGCTCTGCGTGAGGACGCCGCCCGCAAGCAGAACGACAGGGCTGCCTTACCTTCAGGGCACCGCACAGCTCCACCGTGTCTGCGTCATCCACCACGGTGATTCGAAAATTTGGAGTCTGTAGGAGTTCTTTGAAGAGAAGGCCATTCTCCATGATCTTGCTGCCTATTGAAAGGTTGGGGAAAAAAAAGGAAATTAATAATGGCCTCTCATCTTAACTTTCGCATCTAACACAGTTTAAAATGAGCTTTGGACTTTCCTGGTGGTCCTGTGTTAAGACTCCGTGTACTCAGAGCAGGGGGCACAGCTCCATTCCTGGTTGAGGAACTAAGATCCCCCATGCCCTGGGGTGTGACCCAAAATTTTTTTTTTAATTAATTTTTATTTTTTTAATTTGTTTTGCTTTACAATACTGTATTCGTTTTGCTACATATCGACATGAATCAGCCACGAGTGTACATGAACTCCCAATCCCGACTCCCACCTCCCCCCTCCCGCCCCACACCTCTCTCTGGCAAAATTTTAAAAAAAGTTTTTTTAAGCCAATAAAAAATCTTTTTAAAAAGACTTTTTTCTCATTACAAAAGTGACATACGTTCCTGATAGGAAATTTCATAAAGTCACAGGACTAGACATAGAAAATTAAAATATTCCACAATCCCACCACAGATAAAATCAACAATTTGGCATATATCTTTAACTTATCAAAATTGAAATATACATAGTTTTTCTCAATTGAGAACATACCATGGATTTCACAAACAGCTTTCTCCCACTTATGGCAAGAATAATTTTCAGTGATATCCTATATTTTCTGCATTATTTTATTAATAAATGTCTGCTTTGTATTTTATTACATACATGAATTATATTTTATCTAAGTGTCTTTCTATTGCTTGAGATCTAAAATTGTTGCAACTTTTTGCTACCATAAACACTTACAGGCTCCCTCCACAGGAAGTACCTCTCTTTCCACCAATGCTAGGCCTAACCTCCGGACGTGCCTGGACTCAGTGGATGAGACAATTTCCCCACCCTTTGGGCTCAGTCACCTGACTGGCTTTGGTGAAAGTGAAGTGTTAGCTGCTCAGTCGTGTAGATTCTTTTCGACCCATGGACTTAGCCTGCCAGGCTCCTCTGTCCATGGAATTCTCCAGGCAAGAATACTGGAGTGGGTAGCCATTCCCTTCTCCAGGGGATCTTCCTGACCCAGGGATCAAACCCGAGTCTTCTGCATTGTGGACGGATTCTTTACCACCTGAGCCAGTTATGTGACTGGCTTTGGCTGATGGGACTGGACCTGACACAGCAGAATTTGAAGCCCATTTGTGCAACAGCAGGGCTGGTTCCCATGTCCATCTGCCTTCACTGTGGGAACACACCCCAGCTGGCCTGCTGGACCTCAAAGAAGGTAAGACCGGAACACAGCACCGCCTCCCAGTGGACCCACAGACGTGTCAGCTGTGCTTATTTTGGATGCCACTAAGAATTCAGGATTATTTGTTACTTAGCATCACTATGGCAACAAGAACGGATACAGCATCAACAAACATGTTCAGGGACTCAGCTGGTGGAGGATGGAAATGCATTCAAGGGCTCCTTACTTCTGCTCCCCACTGGGACCATGCCTGGAATGATGTGGAGGACCAGTACTTTTCACATGTTACTTTTCTATTTATAGAGACTTTCAGTTCAAAACAAAACTAAAACTTAACACACAGAGCCTGATGTGAGATCTGCTCTGGTTGGTGGGGTGTGGGGAGGCGCTCAGCTCCGGAAATCAGGATGATAAAATTTGCCAGCTTGGTCCTGGCTCCCTCGTCATGCTCTCCACACAGAGCTGGCAGAAAGCTCCCCCGGAGACATGGCACTTGGGCTCTTCCAGCCTTGAGTTTCCTGAGCCTGTTTCCCAAGCTTGTCTGCACATTACAATCACTGGGCGATCTTTAAAAACACCAAAGGCCAGCCACACCCCAGAATCTATTAAATCACAAGCTCTGGGGTCAAGCAGGTATGACTAATTTCTGACATTCTCCTAGTGACTTCAATGGGCAGACAAGCTTGAAAACCTCTGATGTGATCTCCAACCTCATGAGTAAAACACATGGCACATTCAGCACTGTCATGAGGTTAAGTAAGAATGAGGTGTGGAAAATGTCTATTAGTTACAACAAGCACGCAAAGGTCTATATAATCACAACAGGATAGTGATATTTACGTGCCTATGATTGATTTGCCCCACTGACACACAGGAGGCCCCAAAGAGGTTTACTGAGTTGCCCTCGGTCACACAGCTAGTAAGAGGCAGGGCCCAAATTCTAACCCAGATGCTCTGGCTCCAGGACCTACACGACCTCTCTCTATGCTATGCTCCTCTCAGGGGCAGAAGAGAGGAGCAACAAACAGACATTACGATTAGAGCCACAGTCTTCCACTGCAGGAAAAAAACAACAGGATATTCAACAAAATTACACTCGGAAGTAATATAATATCAAAATGATCCAGGGGAGGCCTTCCCCAGTGGGCCAGTGGTTAAAATTCCACCTTTCAATGGATGAGGTGTGGGTTTGATCCCTGGTCAGGGAACTAAGATCCTGCATGCCAAAAAATAAAACAAACAAACAAACAAAGTTCAGAGACGAGTAGAGAGAGGATGGGAAACAGATGAATAAGGCTACCCAGCTGCTGCTGCTGCTGGTAAGTCGCTTCAGTCGTGTCCAACTCTGTGCGACCCCATAGACGGCAGCCCATCAGGCTCCCCTGTTCCTGGGATTCTCCAGGCAAGATTACTAAAGATGGGCAGCGTGGAGTCCTAATACAGTTCTCTCTACTTTTGTTTGGTTTAAGGACATTTTCCATCATAAAATGTTTAAGACAGCTACACCAGATACTTAGAAACATTTTCTATTCTACAGGCCATTGCTATGATGTCATTTAGCTGAATGCTCGTTCGTCCAAATATTAGAACCCCCTCTGTTTGCGCAAACTGTCCTCTTCCTTTTATAAACAGCCCTCCAGACCAGCAGCGCCGTCCCGTCACCTGGGCTGGGTAAGCCAGCCCCAGGGCCATGCCACGATGCAGTCATGGTCTTTCTCTTCTGTCCCTCCTCACCGTGAGCCACTGCCAGGTGCCTGCAACTCGAAGGGGGCTCAGGAGCAGCACAGACAGGCCCCCACTCCCGCCACTACGCTACTTGGATCGAGCCAGCAGCAGCTCTGAGTAACCGGACACCCGGAGGGGAGACGAGCGTTCTCCATCTGCCACTGATACAAGGTGGCGTCTGCTGGTGCCTCTGTGCTGCCAATTACGCACGGGGTTCATTAGAGAGGTGAGCTTGATTTAAAGGAGCCTTACATTCTCTCAAACGCACCTTTTGTTTATTTTATTCTCTTCCATTATGGTTTATTACAGGATATTGACTCTAGTTCCCCGTGCTATATAGTAGGACCTTGTTGTTTACCAGTTTTATATAATGGGGTATATATGCTGATCCCAACCTCCCAATTTATCCCTTCCGCACCCCTCTTTTCCCTTTGGTAACCATTGTTTTCTATGTCTGTGAGTCTGTTTCATTTTATAAATAACTTCACTTGTGTCATATTTTAGACTCTATATCTATATATTTGATATCATGTAAGTGATATCAAATGATATTTCTCTTTTTCTGTCTGACTTCCTTCACTTAGCATGATCATCTCTCGGTCCAATCACGTTGCTGCAAATGGCATCAAATGTTTACCCTTTAAAATTTTTAATCTTCTAAGTCATGGATAAGAAAGCATTGATCATATTATTATGACCAGTCTTAGGCAGTGATGAGGCAAGAAGGGACCCAGGACATGTGATCCAGAACAGGGAATGCCCATCAGCCATGTGGAAGGGCTTGTCAAACTCAATATGAACCAAAAGACAGGAAAATCCCCCTTCTCTTCCACACCAAATTTTGGAGATAATCAACCTATTTAATAAGACTCCTTCACATCCTACATCTCAGTCCATAATTCTCTAATGTTTGTGTACTAAGAAGCTCCTTCCACAAAGAAGGGGTTTATGTATCCTTGACATTTAGCACCACAATTGATACAGAACAGACTCTGAACAGTATTTGCCGGCGGAGCAGACATCTCAAACTCTGCGGTCATTCCCACAAAGGGGGCTCTCACCACCAGGGGGCGCCGTGGCTCACAGTGCCCGTTCGACCCACGTGCCCGGCTTGCTTTCACGGCAGCCGGGATCCAGCCCAGGATCCTCAACTGCACTTAGCGGCCAGGTCCCTCTAGACCTCCTTTAGACTTGCAATGTCTCCTACGACACTGACATTTTTCAAGAGTGTGGGCCAGTTGTGGGACTTCCCTGGCGGTCAGGTGGTTAAGACTCTGGGCTTCCAGATGCAGGGGGCGAGGGTTTGACCCTTGGCTGGGAAACTAAGATCTCACGTGTCACAAGGTGCTGCCCCCCAAAAAGAACTGTGGGTCAGTTGTTTTGTACCACGTCCCTTCCTTTGGCCTTGTCTAATATTTCCTGTTGATTAAATTCAGGTTATATAAGAAAATTTAGAAAATATCACTTTCCTGTTCTATCTCACTTTGAGTTTTTATCTAATTTAAGTCAGATCACTCTTGCCAGTCATGGTCCAACCCACAGAAGGCAGCAGAAGCAATGCGTAAACGGAAGCCAGAGAAACAGATGTGACTTCTGTGCGTTTGTCTGTCTTTACAAAGTAAAAAAGCCTGATGCACCCAAATGGGAGCTTTCCTATAACAAGGCTAAGAAGCAGGCAGAAATCCTAGCCAAAATCTATCAGTTTAAATTTGGAGATGAAGTCTGTCTCAATCCTACAGAATGACTGGGGTTAATTGGCCAATCCCAACCAAATAACTAGCAAATTGATTACTAGCAAATAGGATTAAGCTGGAAAAAGTAGCTAATAATTATTTTTGAAAAATTAAAGTGATTACATAACAGTTTCACAGGCTACATTAAAATCATAGATGAATAAAAGAACTAAAAGAATAGAATAAAGAAAAGAATAAAACCTAGTACAGCCTAGCATACATATGCAATTTTTTTTTTTTTAATGGAAGGATACTTAGGAACTACCGACAATGATTTCCTTTGAGAAGGGGGAGTAGGTCTTAATTCTAATTCCATACCTTCTTGTACTGTTTGAATTTTCTTTAGTGCTTGGCTGCTTCAATAGTGTCCAACTCTTCTGTGACCCTGTAGACTGTAACCCACCAAGCACCTCTGTCTGTGGGATTCTCCAGGCAAGAATACTGGAGAGGGTTGCCGTGCCCTCCTCCAGGGGCTGTGCCTGACCCAGGGCTGGAATCCATGTCTCCTGAGTTTCCTGCATTGGTAGGCGGGTAATTCACCACTAGTGCCACCTGGGAAGCCCCCGAATTTTCTTAGCTGTGCTTATTGCTTTTATAAAGATCAACCTGGGTAATGTTATTATAGGTCATTTTGTTTCCTTTCTTTTACCATTTGTGACACCTCTGCTCTCCAAAATTATTATTACACACACACACACACCCCCCTCAAGTGCCCAGATATATGGGATTGTCAATGGAATGCTATGCAGCTATAAAGATATACGCTGATTGAAGTAAATAAGCAATTATCAAAAGAGTATATTAACAACTGCACCCATGGTTCAGCACAAGTAGAAAAAAATAACGAAAATTAAATGAAATGGTTTTCCTAAATCAGAGAAAGACAAGTATCATATGATATCACTTATATGTGGAATCTAAAAAAAGAATACAAATAAACTTATTTATAAAACAGAAGCAGAGTCACAGATATAGAAAACAAAGCAATGGTGTGTTGGGGGGGATAAATTAGGTGACTGAGTTGGGCCTAGACACACTATATAATAGGTAACTGACAAGAACCTGTTATATAGCACAAGGAACGCTACTCTATACTCTGTAATGACCTGTATGGGAAAAGAATCTAAAGAAGAGTGGATATAAATAAGTGATTTACTCTGCTGAACAGTAGAAATGAACACAACACTGTAAATCAATTATACTCGAATAAAAATTAAAAATCAATGTGCTGTGCTAAGTTGCCTCAGTCATGACTGATTCTCTGTGACCCTATGGACTGTAGCCGGCCAGGCTGCTCTGTCCATGGAGTTCTCCAGGCAAGAATTCTGGAGTGGGTTGCCATGCCCTCCTCCAGGGGATCTTTCCAACCCAAGGACTGAACCCATGTCTCTTACACCTCCTGCATTGGCAGGTAGGTTCTCTACTAGTGCCACCTGGGAAGCCCCTAAAATAATTAAGTTTTAAGAAACGGCCTTCTTTTGATTATCTCTATGTCCCATGGTAATCAGGTAATGTCTGTACAATTACAAATAAAAGAGAAAAAAAAAAAATTAAAAATGTCCTAACTTACATGCATGCATAAAAACATTTTCCCATCTATCCCATCTTACTCAAGACAGCCTGATCTCTCCCAGAGTTTCCTTTCATGAAGCTGCCAAGGAGAAATGATTCCCATCACTAGTGCATTTGATAAGAGTGGGAAGGAAGTCCTGGAGTGGTAGATAAACTTAAATACACCCTGCAAAGCATTCTATGACCCCTATAACATGGTATGTGGGCACTTAGGAATTCTGAAGCCCTTTTAAAAGAAATAGACATGTTCACAACACTGATGTGTAAGAATAGAAAGTGCTCTCTGTTTCAGGAACCAGGAGACCCAAGTTCATGTCTGGGTTCTATATTAGCTGCGTGATCTTAGGGCAGGGAGCTTACTCTCTCTGAGCCTCAGCTTATTCCTTTGGAAAGTGGGGATCACTCCCATCAATTTCTAGATCTCCGAGGCATCCAATGAGGCTCCAGATACTGGCATTTATGAGTAAAGAAAAGCTATGTTTCCCTTGGACTGCACCAGACCAGGCAATCGTAAAGGAAATCAACCCTGAATATTCATTGGAAGGACTGATGCTGAAGCTCCAAAACTTTGGCTACCTGATGCAAAGAACTAAGTCATTGGAAAAGCTCCTGATGCTGGGAAAGATGGAAGGAGAAAGGAGAAAGTGGCAGCATAGGATGGCATGGTTAGATAGCATCACTGACTCAGTGGACATGAATTTGAGCAAACTCTGGGAAATATTGGAGGATAGAGGAGCCTGGTGTGCTGCGGTCCAAGGAGTCGCAAAGTTGGACATGACCCCCACAACCTTCATGCAAGGAGGCAGCTGTCTACAAGCCAAGAAGAGAGCCCTCACCATGGAAGTGTTGGCTCAACCCTGATCTTGGACTTTCTAGCCTTCAGAACTGTAAGAAATAAATTCCGGTTGTTTAAATAAAAACAGAAAAAAAAAAAAGCTGGGTTTCTAAGGCCTAGGGAGCTCCACTGTGGACATAACCATCTGCTTCTTGGTACAGGCAAGCACCCTTGCATTTTTGTGAATAACCTCGATGATGCACGACTGGATTGTGGCAGGCCACACGGTCTCCTTGGCTCTACTTTCACTTCAGAGTTTGCAGAAACGCTTCATGCCTACAGGACAGCCTCCTAAGATAAAATTTCCACCCCACTGAATGCCCACCCCAGGAATGTTAAGGGAGCAGGGAAGAGTTCACTACGGAAAATTCCAGAAATGGAATATGTGCCTGTTAAGACACACAATGTATTGTCCCTTCCCCAGTGGCCCTCACCGATGGTGGTCTCGCAGAACTTGCCGGCGGCCACCTCGTTGGCAATGTTAGCTCCCATCAGCACGCTGATGTCAATGCCCATCTTCTCTCGGATGATGTCAGAAATGAGCTTCAGCCCCTCAGGACCCTCGTCTATGCCCTGCAAGGACGTCAGCGGGTTAGAGGAAAAGAAACCCCCAAGGACAAGAGGCTGGAGACTGCTGCTTTATAAGTCATCTAGATTCAGACCTCCAATGGCATAGGCAACTGAAAAACCTCGTTTCTAAGAGTAAACAGACACAGTGTGCATGTTCCATTTAAAGAGTAACAAATAAAGTGAAAATGAACAATGTCACCATCCAGGTTAAGAAAAAGAACATGATGGATACCACTGAAGTCCCCTGGGTCTATTCCCAAGTTCACCCTTCTTCTTACTAGTGTTTCCTGGTCCCCGCCAGGGTGAACGCCTATCCTCAAGGCCATTTATGCCTGGTTCCCTTGTTTTCTTGTTTATTTTGTCACATGAAACTATCCCTAAACAGTGTGTTATAGCACTATGCCTATTTTTGAAAGCCTATAAATGAAATGGTGCCTCTCACCTGTGATGTGCTGCTTTGCGTTATATTATTATTTGGGAGATTCGCCCATGTGGCTGCATGAATATTCTAGTTCACTCCTGTGTAGTTTCCCATCATTCATTTGTCCATCCTATCGATGACTGACATTTGAAGTGTGCTTGCTTTCATAAACATTCACCTACAAACACAGTCTCTCAAGAGGGTTCTTAACCTTTTTTACAACACAGACCTGCCCCTGGCAGTCTGGTGAAGTTTATGGATTCATTCTCAGACTCCATATGCATAAAGTGAAATACAAGATTACTCAGCAAGGCAATTATTTTGAAATACAGTTATCAAATATTAAAAAAAAATCACCCTACATTTGTGACAAAGTAATATATGTATTTTCTTATTGCAGTTATAAAAAGGTGCCATAGCAGGTTGAACTACTATAATTCCCAAGTATTGGGAATAAATGGTATCTTGAGATATCTGAAGCCATTGTAAAGTAACATGAAAATACCTATAATTTGTATCTCCCACAGGGTCAAGGTCCTGCTAACATATTGTCACTGAAACTCTGGCTTGTGGCCTACATTCATAAGTGAAGGAGACGCTCATTTCAGTTAGAGGTTAAAATAAATAAAAATGCAATTCCATCCCCATATTTAGGTCCATGAACCTCCTGAATTCTGTATGTGGGCCTCTGGGGATGGTTTGTGAACTTCTGGTTAAAAATGCCCTCTCCAAGGAATAAATCCAGGAGTGGAAAATTAAAGATGATCAACTTCCCAGCGAGTGTGAACCATGTGAGATCTCCTGGGCAAGGGCGGAGCCCCGTGTGATAGACAGGAAGTTCTTTCCTTGCGGGAGCCCAGCACTGTGAACCCCCTCCGGAGAGGAAGCAGCCCTTCGTAAACCTGAGTAAAGCCAGGCTCAGGAGGGGACGTGTGGTTTTGATTCCTTTCCAGGCATCCTTAAAAAACAAACCCAAAGCAGCCATCCCCTCCCCTCAGCTCCTTTTCCCCAGCAGATGAAAGAGGTTCGGAAGTTTCCAGGAGCCCACGGGTGGCGAGGGGCCGCCTCACCTTGATGAGGGTGATGCCCAGGGCATCCTTCGGCACCCTCCCCGTGATCTCGTCGCAGATCCGGTGGATGAACTGGTGGGGGATGACGAACACCAGCAGGTCTGCGTCCTGCACGGCCTCGCCGAGGTTCGCGACAGCAACCTGCCAGGGCAAGGGTGACACGCTTACTTCCGGCCTGAAACACACCATCCAAGCCACACACGCGCTGCCCGGGCATCGGCTGCTGCCACTGTGCATAGGAACAGTCGGGTCAGCGCGGGGGTGTGCCACCTTCCCCACTCTCCACCCAAGCCGGCAGTGCCCTCCCGGCTCCCCCAGCCCGGTTCCCCTTTCCTTAAAATGGGGTTGTAACCATCCTGCTCGATGATGGTTCTCTACTGCTCCCCAACCCCCCCCCCCCCATTTCTGCCCGTCTCTGTTCCCAGGAGGCTGCGCTCTAGGCGCTATTTCCCTCCCCGGTGCCCTTGCCCTCTGCCTTCCAGGTGGCCTCAGCCCAAGGCCGGCGCTGCCAGGAGCTCCAACGTGGGAGGAGAGACAGGTCAGGGCGTGGAAGTGTTCCTGGGGCCACTCCTGCCTGGCTTGCGGGGTGCTGGCCTGGGCTCCCGTCTAGCGCCCCACTTCCTGACCTGGTCTGCGTCAGCCCCCCTTTCACACCTCTAAGCATGGCACTGGTCTGTCCCCTTGCCCTTTCAGGGGTGGCCGTGGCTTGCTCCCGCTGCTAATCTCTGGCCACTTCCCCGAGCCCTTCTGGTTCCCTCAACTCTGCCTACGCCTGTCAACAGTCCCACACTAAGCGTTTCTATGTGAGAACTTTTGAGAGCACCGTTGTGAAGAACAAATGACACAGAACAGAGTCTGTCACTTGACAGGCACTGAATAAATGTCAGCCATTCTGATGATTGCCCTTCAGAGAAGTACAAAGATGGGCTTTAAAATTTCACATGGGCAGGACTTCCCTGGTGGTCCAGTGGTTAAGACTCTGTGCTCCCAATGCAGGGAACGAGGGCATGGGTTTGATCTCTGGTGGGGAAAATCCCATATGTAGTGTGGCAAAGCCCAGCTCACCCCCACCAGAAAAAAAAAAAAATTAACATGGGCAGAGAAACACAGAGGCAGAGGTGAGGGCACTGATTATGGACATGGGGGCATATGATCTCTAGCAGAGACTGCCCCTTGCTGTCCAGTGTCCATTCTCCCCTTCTTCCTCAGCAAGAGGACCCCAGTTTGGGGTAAGGCTCATACCTGCAAGGAAAGAAAGCTACACTTCAAGCTTCCCTTGCAGCTAGGTGCCTTGTGTGATAAAGCTCTGTCCAATGGTGTAAGTGTGCTTGTGGTTTCTGGGAGATGTCCTTGAATTCCTTTTGACCAGAAAAAATGCTGAAGAGATGGCTGGAGTTTGGGCAGCCATCTTGGACTAAGGAGGAAACCAATGCTGAGATAGTGGAACAGAGTCCCTGTCACCATGATGAATCGTTAATCATGATGAACGTCCTTTACATAAGAGAAAAAAAGTGCAAGTGTTTACTTTGCTTAGGTTACCACTACCTTAGGTTTTCCATCATATGCATTTGAACCTAACTGTAGCTGACATAGTTTCAATTAAACTTCCTGGTTCCCCAAATGAAGGAAATTGGATGTGGTTCTTCTCTGAGGAAGTGCTATCTGCCACAGGAACATCATTCAGAATGGATAAGCCTCCTAGGAAATCTAGTGTGGGAGTTGTGATGGAGGTGCCAACTCCTCAATAAAATTTCTTCTCCCTTTTCTCCATAACTACAGAGCTGCAAGCTGGTCCCTGGTCACCGAGCATGCAGAACTGCATTTCCCAGCAGCCTTGCAGATACACAAGGTCAAGGACCAAGTTCCCATCAGTGGAATGAGAGCTGGAGCAGGGCATACCACTTAAGATCCAGAGTCCTTCAAACAGGGGCCGCTTCCTCCACACTTTCCCTTCTCCACTTTTGTGCTATTTGAAAACCCAAGTGGGACCAAGAATCATGGTGTGAAGCAAAGCTGCTGGACTGCTGTTATGTGAGAAGGAAATAAATCTTTGCTCTTTAAATTACATTAGTGTGTTTTTTTACAGCTTAGTCTAGTCTCTTAACTAATGCATGTGCAAGAGTTACTACCTCACTCAAAGAATTCCCCAAGAAATCTACCTGGCATTATTTCACTCACCGCTCCCTTTGGCTGGTGTGGAAGACCTGTAATTTACCACCTAGCCTCCATTCTCTTTCTGGCAAAAATGCCTCTAAATTTCATTTCAAAAGCTACTGCTTCGCCACTTCAACTATGCAGTTTGGGTGGAAATGCCTACCCCACCCCATCCATGAATGGTCTTTTAAGTTATTCAGGTCAATGGACAAACAAAACGATGGGAACCAACGTTTGCTGGGGTTTCTGAGAAACAGTTACTTCTTTACTCTTCTGCACCAGCTACTGTGTCTTTCCTTGATCAGTATGGAATAATGGTGCAAGGTATGGAACAGTTGCAGCCATTTTACAAATGTGAGGGGCAGAACCTAGACCTGCCAAGGGGCTCCAGTGTGAATGAAGGCAGAGTAGAGAAACAGGAAAAAAAAAAAAAAAAAAAAACAGGGCCTTGTTGGTATTACTTAATCCACTATTTAGGCTGCACCTGAAACCGACCCTACCTGAATTTTTAGTCACATGACCCAAAACATCAGCTTACGCTGACTTGAATGGCAATGCAGAGTCGCCCCATAGAATGACTAAGCTCATAACCGGAAGCTTAGCATTTCTCTCTTTATTCACACACCCAAGGTGGAGGGAAACCTGCCTTCCTCTTCAGAGGGGCTTCCTCCAAAAAGAGCAGTTTCTTATTCTAAGCCATCAGCCTTGATGCCGAACCACAACTGCCGTCTGCCTCCTGTTGACAGGGCTCACTCTGCTGTCCCTGGCCCCAGCCAGTCTCCGCTCCCCAGCCCTCATTAGAACTCAGACCCCCCAACTCCCCCTGGGGTTACTGGCCTCACTTAGGCAGGGACTTCTGTTCTTGACCCCCTTCTCACTCAGAGCCTGGCATCCTGAATTTTAATGAAAACCTTTCTTCTCTAGACCTATTGTTTCTCCACTTCCCCATCCACCTCCCTGCCTCTGCAGCCCCCGGAAAACACACACCCTTTCTCTCTTCAAGGCATTTCCTGACCCAGTAAGATGGAAAAGACACCAGAACCAGAGAAAAGATGGAAAAGATGAACATTTGCATCCCATGCTAGCAACTGATGGGCTATGGGACCTGCACAGACGACTCCTGTTCACGAAGCACAGTCACCCTGGCTACAAAACAGGATAACAATCACTTTTCTGGGACTTCGCGGTGGTACAATGGTTAAGAATCCGCTTCCAGTGCAGGGGACCTGGGTCTGATCCCTCGTCAAAGAACTGAGATCCCACATGCTGTAGAGCAACTAAAGATCTTGCATGTCTAAACTAAGACCCAACACTGCCAAGTAAATACTTTAAAAAAAAAAAATCACCTTTCCTGGGGTGAGACGGGGAGGGAGGTGGGAGGTAGGTACAAGGAAGGACGACTTATATGTATACCTATGGCTGATTCATGTTGATGTATGGCAGAAACTGTAAAGCAATTATTTTCAATTAAAAATAGTTAATTATAAAAAATCACATATTGTAATTATCCTCCAATTAAATATTTTTAAAAATCACCTTTCCTACCAGCTATTTCACAGAGCACTTTCAAATTAATATAGATAATAGCACTCTGCAGTGATATGAAATAAGTGAGAGACATTACTCATCAGAAAAATCCACTGGCCTCCTATCAATTCTTAACCTTTAAGGCATCAGCCCACACTATGTCCTCTGTGATGAAACACTCCCATGGAAGCTGCCAGCTGGCCCGGGATTTCTTCCCGTCTTTTCCAATTCCTTTTTTAACAAACCAAAGAAGACTGCAGCTGGTTGGGTGTGTCAGGTCTCTGGGACAATATGCCTGGGGACTCCCTCAAGCACACACAGATGTCCTTCCATTGTCCTTGTCTGAGCACTAAGGGTTTAACCCACAGAAGCAACATGTGACCCAAGCTGTGTTTATACTGTGCACACGGCCACACGGCCGTCATTCCTGCTACCCAGAATCAAAATAAGCTCTCCTCAACAAACACAATAAATTGAATATCCTCTTTCAGAATGAGAGCTTTAGCTAAGCCTCTATCCTGTCGTTTACTCTGAGCCAAATCAGGACACTGCTTTGGAAATGCTGACCTATTTCACGGGCCTCTTGCCAAAATCTTCCTGGGGGTGTCCACCACTAAAGGTTCCCGAAATGCTTTGAGAAAGACTATTCAGAGCAAACGGGCTTGCCTGTCATTGGCCAGGAGGGCAGGAAACCCAATTAGAGTGAAGGCATCATGGCTGGTCCATCTGATGCCCAGTCTTTCAGGAAGCCAGGGCTCTTAGTTCATGTTAATAAAACATGTTTAAAAACTAATAATAAATAAAATAAAGTCATTTAAAACAGAGCCAATAAGGGCTTCCCTAGTGGTCTGGGGGTTAAGAATTTGCCTGTCAATGCCAGGGACGTGAGTTTGATTCTGGGCCTGGGAAGATCTACAGGTCAAAGGGCAACTAAGCCTGTGCACCACAACTTCTGAGTCCACACTGTAAAGCCCGAGAGCCTCAGTTACTAAGGCCGCATGCCTAGAGCCTGTGCCCTCCAAGAGAAGGCCCTGCTCTCCACAGCTGGAGAAAGCTCATGCGCAGCAACAAAGACCCAGCACAACCAAACACAGAAGTAAATAAACAGACCTTTAAACAGAGCCAGTCAAGTCTATGGGCCAAGCCGGAAGGTTCTCCTCTTTCCCCCCTGGGTTAGCTACCACTGTGCAGCCTGTGGGCATCTGGACCCAGTCCCACCACCAGTTAAGTAATCAGGCACCCCAGGCAACTCGCCTACATTGTGGAGGGGATGAGCATTTAGATTAAACACAACAGCAAGAGAAATGTAGATAGCAAAGCAGAGCTGCCACACAGCAGAGGCTCAAAAATAGTGTGGTTTACTCCTGTTCTCCCAAGCTCAGCTTAGGCCAAGATGAAGCGAAGTTCACACCCTTGGCTCCAGAAAGATGGCGTGCCATCCTTAGCATCAGAAAAATGATCCTCAAGTACAGGCAACTTGATCTGAGGATTCTTCTTTGTTGTTGCTGTTTGTTTAAAGATTTTTGATGTGGACCATTTTTCCAGTATTGTTTTTGTTACAATATTGTTTCTGTTTTATAGTTTGGATTTTTGGCTGTGAGTCACGTGGGATCCTATCTCCCCAACCAGGGGTCAAACCTGCACCCTCTGCAATGGAAGCTGGAGTCTTATCCACTGGACCACCAGGGAAGACCCTCTGAAGATTCTTATACAAACATACCACTTTAGTAAGTGAGGTTCCCTCAGGAAGAAAAAAATAAAAAGCTGCTTATCATGTAGATCAGCTGGGCCCAAGCTGTGGTTCAGCACCCCCATCACCCAGCACCCCCGTCACCCGAACTTGTTAAAAATGCAAATACGTGGACCTCCTCTGAGACCCAGTGACTCAGAAACTCTAGAGGTGGATCCAGTGATCCCTGGTAAACTCTCTAAGTAGTTCTGAGGAACACTTCAGTTTGAGAAACACCAATGAAGATGAATCCTCTGCTGCTGCTGCTAAGTCACTTCAGTCAGTCCAACTCTGTGCGACCCCACAGACAGCAGCCCACCAGGCTCCCCCGTCCCTGGGATTCTCCAGGCAAGAACACTGGAGTGGGTTGCCATTTCCTTCTCCAGTGAATGAAAGTGAAGTCGTTCAGTCGTGTCCGACCTTCAGTGACCCCATGGACTGCAGCCTTCCAGGCTCCTCCATCCACGGGATTTTCCAGGCAAGAGTACTGGAGGGGGGTGCCATTGCCTTTTCCGATGAATCCTCTAAGGAAAATAAAAAAGCTAAACCCAGGGAGGAAAGAGTTGATGCTGTTGCTCCTACTAAACTGATATTCTAATCTTCAGAAGCCTTAAAGCTAAACTTAATAGGCAAAATCACAACCGTATTACCCAAAAGTCAATGGTCATTTTTTAAAAACTTATCTTGGCCGAAGCTTCTATCCCATGGGACACCACCTAAACCACTGAAATGAAACTCCCCAGTCTGGTTGGTTCTCCTGATCCACTTGCACTGTTCCTGCCACTCAATCAGACCACAAATCACACCTGGCACTATTCCAGGACCTGAAGACATATCAATGAATGGGGGCCTAGGCAAGGAACAAATCCAGCAAGTCAGTAACAAAGGAAAATATCTCAGCTGGATTTCAAAGCTTAAAATGTTTATGCTTCAAAGGATAGCATCAAGGAAGTGAAAACTCACAAAATGAGAATATACTTCTACACTATATACTTGAAAATGGATTTGTATCTAATAAAAATACTCCTTGCAACTCAATAATAAAAAGACAACTCAATGTTTAAAAATGGGCTTTAAAAAAAAAAACATTTCCCCAAGGAAGATATAAAAATGTCCAATAAGCACATGAAAAGATGACTAATATCGTAAGCCATCAGGCAAATGAAAATCAAAACCACAACGGAGATGCCACCTCAACCTAACCCTAACCCGAAAAGTTAGTTAGCTAAGGGGCTTCCCTGGTGGTCTAGTAACTAAGACTCTGCACTCTCAATGCAGGTGGCTCAGAGTTCAATCCTTAGTCAGGAACTAGATCCCACATGCTGTAACTAAGAGTTCACACGCCACAGCTAAAGATCCCACATGCTTCAGCTGAGACTCTGCAGAGCCAAATAAATAAAGTATTAAAAAAACATGTTAGATAATAACAAGAGTTGGTGAGGACGTGGAGAAATGGGAACCTTCATACCACACACTGGTGCAACCACTTTGAAAAAGTCTGGCGAGAGTTCCTCAAAAAGTTAAACAGTTTCTATATGACCCAGCAACTGTACTCCTAGGTATTAAGCTCAAAAGAACCAAAAGCATGTTCACACAAAACACTTTACACAAATGTTCCCAGCAATACTATTCGTAATAGCTGAAAAGTGGAGACAACCCCAATGTCCACCAACCAGTGAGTAAACAGGCAAATCATGGTACATCCGTAGGACGGACACTGGTCAGCCACAAAAAGGAGTGAAGTACTGATTCGGGACACAGCACGGATAACCTTGAAAACATTATGCTAAGTGAAAGAGGCCAGGCACAGAAGGTGAGGTATTTATGGTGACATTTACATGCAAAGTCCAGAACCGGCAAATGGCAAGACAGAAAGTAGGTTAGTGGTTGTTTAGGGCTGGGGATAGGAGGAAGTAGGAGGTGACTGCTAAAGGATATGAGGTTTCTCTTTAAGGTGATGAACTAGTCTAACATCAATCGCAGTGATGGTTGCCCAATTTTGTGAATATACATAGAAAGCACTGAATTGGAACATTTGCGTAAAGTGTTTTGTGTGAACATGTTTTCCCTTCTTCTGAGCATAAACCTAGAGGTCGCTGGGTCATATGATAGCTATCACCTCTTAAATTGTACACTTTAAGGGGCAACTTGTATGCCTGAGAATTAGATCTCAGTAAAGCTGTTTTTAAAAAGAACCGGCGAGGTTTAGAAGACACAAGAGTAGAGCCGTGACAACTTCAGTTTCCAGAAGATGCGGCAATGACCAATCCTGATGTCATACTGAGGCTGGTGAAAGCTGAGCCGAGGCAGAAGCACTCTCCACCTGGTGAGCTCTAAACACAGGCCCTGGAAAGATGGCTCTAACAAAGGACCAGCACTGTTTATCCTGCAGTGACAGGAAGTAAGCAATGTTCCTCCATGCGAGTCTCAGGGGAAATCACAAACACAGTCGGCCCCAGCTTTTAGTGAGAAGTTGATGACCTGGTGAGGACCTTACTACAGAAAGCTCCCCCGTGGAGGGGTCCTGCGGGGAGCATGTGATGACCTGGAGAAGGGTCAGGCGGGCAGCAGTCTGGGGCCCCCAGCAAGGAATACCCCGGTCTCAATCAGCAAGTGGCAGACGTCTTAAATAACACTGCCATGTGGATGATAAGCAGCAAGTTTCTCCTGCTTGAATCCACAAGACAGAAGTGAGTAAAGCCGGCTTTTAGCTCTGGATGGACATTCATCGAGTCAATTCATCTTATGTCTGACTTTTTATCTGCAATAATGGTAACAACCACTGGTCTTGTCTAAGACTAGTTTATGTTTTAAATGGCCGAATGAAGTATTTGAAAAACTCTGAAAAAAAAAACCCAAAATTTAAAAAACCCGATAGAAACAAAGCTGTAGTTTTGTAACAGATTCTTGACACTCAGCAATTTATGTGGATCATTCACTCCTTACAACAGCCTATCTTACCAGGAGGAGCAGGGCTGCCCAGACTCATTCAGAGTCAGCCCTTAATAACATCGCTGCTCAACTTTTAAAATCACTTATTATGAGACATTCTGTGTGTGTGCGTGCATGCTTTGTCGAATCCAACTCTTTGGGACCCTACAGACTGTGTAGCCCACCAGGCTCCTCTGTCCATGGGATTCCCCAGGCAAGAATACTAGAGTGGGCTGCCACACCTTCCTCCTGGGAATCTTCCCCACCCAGGGACCAAACCCTAGTCTCCCACGTCAATCACCTGCACTGGCAGGTGGATTCTTCACCACTGTACCCCCTGGGAATCCCACATTATAAGACATTTCATACACAAAAATGCCAGAATCTAGAAAGCCTAAACAAGAGACAAAGGGGCAAAACCAGTGTACGTTTGGCCAGCTTAAGAAATAAAACTTTTCAATACCCTCTGTGTCCTGCACCAAGGGCCAGCAAGGGTGTGGAAGGATGTGAGTTCTTAGACCCTGCTGGGGCCGTGGAGATGGACACAGGGAGGAAGGGCGCAGGGCGCAGCCTTTAAAAGAAGGACAAAGCTATTAAGGATACAACAGAAACTGATTAGAACTGACTAACAACGACCAGGTCCAAGATGACAGAAGATTCTACTTCTGATAGTCCTTAGCCTCATTACGCACTCATAACACATTAGCTTATGCTAAATAGCATGCCCAGAGACACGCAACAGTCGTGATGACAGTCCTGACGTGCTCAGTTGTTCAGGCGTGTCTGACCCTTACTGACCCCACAGACTGCAGCACGCGCCCAGACGTCTCTGTCCACAGGATTCTCCAGGCAAGAAGACTGGAGTGGGTTTCCGTTTCCCCCGCCACGGGGTCTTCCTGACACAGGGATGGAACCTCCATCTCCTGGGACTCCTGCGTTGGCAGGGAGATTTTTTACCACCTGACAGTCCTGAGGCTGCCCATAAAAGGCCCCAAAGTGGGCAGTGCCCCAATTCCTGGAAAGTCCTGCCCCTTCTCCCCCAAAGTGCTAGAATAATCCCTCTACTCATTAGCCTATAAAATTACCCAGCCCATAAAAACCAACCACCCCTGTACTTCGGGGCCATTTGCCTTCTGAGCAGATGGCCCACACTCGGCGTAGGAGTGGACGTCTCTCTAAACACATCCCCTTGTTACCTATCCCTTTGTCTCTCACTGAGTTCTTTCTGCACCGAGACATAAACAACCTGAACTTCAGTGAGTCCTGAGAGCAGGTATATGATCGTCATGAAAGGACAGAGGGTTCAGTCCCAATCTGGGTTTCGGCTGGGTTCAAGTCCTCATCTGAGTTATATGGTTTCACACCCAGGCTGGAAACCAGTGGTGTGACCTCGAAGATTACAGGCTGTATTCCCTGTGACCTTGCGATACGCATATCAGAGTGAATAAGGCCGTTCCCAGGGGCACTGTCTGCAACAGCAAAGCAAATGACCAGAGGCCATACAAACATCCAGTCCGTGGACCAGATACACTCACTGTCACAAGGCTAAAACCTTCTAGGAGCAGAGAGCTCCTCTCTCGTCCACACCTGGGCACATGGGCTAGGCTTTGGGGGATGTGGTTTTTGGTTCCCTCTCCGCCTCCTGCCCCCCTGATCTCCATGCGGACAGTGAACATCTAGCAGATTCATCTCCCACTGTGTTTGCTGAGCACCTTCCTGGGCATCATGGGAGAACGAAACCCCAGCAGGTCAGGTGCACACACCTGGGGCAGGTGGGGTGAGGGTGCAGAAGGAGCTGGCTCAGAGCACAGTGAGGAACCCACTAAGGAAGCATGTGGTCTACAGAAGGGAAGGAGTGGTGGATCCTGACACCTATGAGAAGGGATGCTCGGAGGACCAGTCTGCCCCAAGCAAGGTTAGACATGACCTCGGAGGCCTTCCAGGGCCGTGGGAACAGTGGCCCGTTTACTTACGCCATCAGATAGTTGGGTAACTTCACTGCTCAGCTTGGAACCCTTGGGAACCACCCTCTCCCCACCCACAACACCAGGAGTAACCCCAGGGAAACACTGCCCGCAGTGACATAGGGAAATCATCAAGTCATCACTGTCTAGAAGCCATGACTCAGCAGGCGCAGGCCTGCCAGCCGACAGCTCCGTGACCAGGGGAAGTTCATTAACCTCTCTGAGCTCTGGTTTCTTCCCCTGTGAAATCAGAAGCATCATCATAGTAAGAAAACTAATGGCACCATCCTAAGAGGGTCACTGGGAACATTCAGTGAGACTGTAAGGAGACAGCGTAGGAGGTCCCCACCAAAGGAAAACCAGGCACAGCTCTCTTGACAGAAGAGAAGCCACCTCTGGCCCAAGCCACTCTGGGACCTAAGCCTGGCTTTCCCTGAACAGTAATAAAGGATCTTAAGGGAACAAAAAGACAAAACTTATCAGAGGAGAGAATAACAAAGCAAAGATACCAAATCAGTTGTAATGACTCCCAGTTAGAATAGCCTAAAGCTCTGTCTTAAGTGTTTTGAAGGATTTAAACCCATCTTGGGCACTCCACCTCCAGATCAGTTCAGTTCAGTTCAGTTCAGTCGCTCAGTCGTGTCCGACTCTTTGCGACCCCATGAATCGCAGCACGCCAGGCCTCCCTGTCCATCACCAACTCCCGGAGTTCACTCAGACTCACGTCCATTGAGTCAGTGATGCCATCCAGCCATCTCATCCTCGGTCGTCCCCTTCTCCTCCTGCCCCCAATCCCTCCCAGCATCAGGGTCTTTTCCAATGAGTCAACTCTTCGCATGAGGTGGCCAAAGTACTGGAGCTTCAGTTTTAGCATCATTCCTTCCAAAGAAATCCCAGGGTTGATCTCCTTCAGAATAGACTGGTTGGATCTCCTTGCAGTCCAAGGGACTCTCAAGAGTCTTCTCCAACACCACAGTTCAAAAGCATCAATTCTTTGGCGCTCAGCCTTCTTCACAGTCCAACTCTCACATCCATACATGACCACAGGAAAAACCATAGCCTTGACTAGACAGACCTTAGTCGGCAAAGTAATGTCTCTGCTTTTCAACATACTGTCTAGGTTGGTCATAACTTTTCTTCCAAGGAGTAAGCGTCTTTTAATTTCATGGCTGCAGTCACCATCTGCAGTGATTTTGGAGCCCAAAAAAATAAAGTGTGACACTGTTTCTACTGTTTCCCCATCTATTTCCCATGAAGTGATGGGACCAGATGCCATGAGCTTCGTTTTCTGAATGTTGAGACCCTAAGGAATGATGAAGTTGACCTTTTCTGACCTTCATGATTTCATTCCACTGAAGCTTGGACTCACTCTGACACCCAAGCCCCTGTGTAAATATGCATGTTCTCTTAGATTATAATGTCCACAGTTTTGCTGTTGGGGAGGCTCTGCTTTGGGAAAGACCCCTGAGGTTCTCCTTACTTGATGCAAATAATAAATCCTTCCTTCTCCCTTGACACCTCCAAGAAGTGATCTCAGTTTTCAAGTAACCAATATGATAAATGTGAACTATTTCCCAGAGCACTTGATGCCAAGGAACTCTATAGGCAAAGCCAATCGGCAATCCTCAGTGAGAAGGACTGCATCTCCAAACTTGCTGGCATCCATCAGCCTACAAATCTGCCTCCCCTGCCAGGAGTCAGACAGCCATGTGGGCTGGCTTTCATTTTCTTTCCTTCTTTTTTTGGTCTGCAGCTTACAGCATCCAGGATCCTAGTTCCCCGACCAGGGATCAAACCCGTGGCCCCTGCAATGCAAGGGCAGAGTCCTATCCACTGGATCGCCAAGGAAGTCCCTGGGCTGGTTTTCTAATAGACTCTTCCAAAAAGCCACCCAAGGGTAAATCTGGAACAGAAGTTCATGAATTCTAGGCTCCCTAGGGATCCAGTGGCTAAGAATTCACCTTGCAATGCAGGGGACGCTGGTTCGATCCCTGGCCCGGCAAGATGCCACGTGCCACATGGCAGCTAAGCCTGTGCACCACAGCCACTGAAACTTGAGCACCTAGAACCTGTGCTCCACAACCAGAAACGCTACTACAACAAGAATCCCATGCATCACAACGAAGACCCAGAGCAGCCAAAAAATAAATAAATAAACATTAAAAAAAAAAGTTCACGAACCCCACTCACACCAGTAGCCAGGTCACCATTTTCACTCTCATCTCATTTCTTCCTTCCTCCACAAGTCACTGGAATGAGGCCAGGCAATAACCTAGAGTTTTCTGCTCAAGCCTAATAAGCTGGAATTTTAAACTATCATTTTTCCAATTTTCTATTTCCTCCAATCCCCTTCAGTGATTTAGGTCTTAACATTGATTTTAATTAAAGACCAGTCCATTAGCTGGCCTAGGGATGGACCAAAGTCCATCAACTTAGAAAGGGTATGTGAAATAAAACCCATGTTTTATGGCAAGATAAGAAAAATTTAAACAAAAAAATAATATTTTTTTCTCTGCCCTTTGGTCTTTCTCCTCCCTCTACTGGGATTTCCAAGGTGGCTCAGTGGTAAACAATCTGCCTGCCAAGCTGGAGATAAGGGTTTGATCCTTAGGTTGGAAAGATCTGCTGGAGAAGGAAATGGCAACCCACTCCAGCACCCTTGCCTGGGAAATCCCATGGACAGAAGAACCTGGCAGGCTACAGTCACGGGGCTGCAAAGAGTCAGATTCGACTGAGTGCCTAAACAACTCCCCTCTATAGGGCATTGAGTATCTGCATTATACACAGATCATACCTTCCGCGTAGGCGGAAATGCCTGCTCAACCACAGAGTAACACTCTCTCAGCATCAAGGAAGCCAATTCCTTAAAGATAACATTCCTTCTAGATCTTGGAGGGGATCACGGTGACCTGCCACTGAAACCAAAGAGGACCCTGTGGGGCTTCTGGGCACCAAAATCTCTTTTTTGTCCCCTCTTTCTTGTAGGGAAGACTCCAGCCTCCATGACCTTCCCTGAGTTCCAAAGGGCAGATTAGTACTCATCAAGGGAGGAGCAGCCAAGAAAGCACCTGAGGCAAGATGAAAGGGACTAAAGCAGCTCAGCAAGATTAGGTGATGACCACCTAAGAAAAGCTATGACCAACCTAGACATATTAAAAAGCAAAGACATTACTAACAAAGGTCCATCTAATCACAGCTATGGTTTTTCCAGTAGTCATGTATAGATGTGAGAGTTAGACCATAAAGAAGCCTGAGCACCGAAGAACTAATGCTTTTGAACTGTGGTGTTGGAGAAGACTCTTGAGAGTCCCTTGGACTGCAAGGAGATCCAACCAGTCCATTCTGAAGGAGATCAGTCCTGGGTGTTCATTGGAAGGACTGATGTTGAAGCTGAAACTCCAATAATTTGGCCACCTGATGCGAAGAACTGACTCATTGGAAAAGACCCTGATGCTGGGAAAGATTGAGGGCAGAAGGAGAAGGGGACGACAGAGGATGAGATGGTTGGATAGCATCACTGAATTGATGGACACGACTTTGAGCCAGCTCCAGGAGTTGGTGATGACAGGGAAGCCTGGTGTGCTGCAGTCCATGGGGTCGCAGAGTTGAACACGACTGAGCGACTGTACTGACCTGAGACCCGGCACACACTCTCATCTGGTCAGCAACCCCACTCTGGAAGTATTGTTATAAAACTCCTCAGCAAGTTATCCAGACTGGGAATCACAGTTTTCCAGGACAGGAACCTACCGTGTCCCCCTTTGCCTGGCAAAGCAATAAAGCTATTCTTTTCTACTTCACCCAAAACTCTGTCTCTGAGATTTGATTCAACACCACTATACAGGGAAGCCAAGCTTCCAGCATCACTGCTTTGTATACACAGGTTTGGACTGGCACAGCTGTCAGTATCACATCATTTAATACACAGCTCCCTCAAAAAACTTATATAACCCTGCCTTGACTTGCAACAGAAGAGTTCGTGGTGCTAAGATGCTGTTCCCGGGTTAAAATCCTTCATTTAGCTCAAATAAAATTTCCATTTCTCCTTTTTGTTGTTATTCAGTCGCTCAGTTGTGTCTGACTCTTTTGCGACCGCATGGACTGCAGAAAGTCAGGCTTCCTTGTCCTTCACTATCTCCTGGAGTTTGCTCAAACTCGGTGTCCATCGAGTGGGTGAGGCCATCCAACCATCTCACCCTCTGTCACCCCCTTCTCCTCCTGCCTTCAATCTTTCCCAGCATCAGGGTCTTTTCCAATGAGTCAGCTCTTCACATCAGGTGGCCACAGTTATGGAGCTTCAGCTTCAGCATCAGTCCTTCCAATGAACACCCAGGACTGATCTCCTTCAGAATGGACTGCTTAGATCTCCTTGCAGTCCAAGGGACTCTCAAGAGTCTTCTCCAGCACCACAATTCAGAAGCATCAACTCTTCAGCACCTCGTCTTCTTTACGGTCCAACCCTCACATCTTTAATGACTACTGGGAAAAACCACAGCTTTGACTAGACGGACTTTTGTTGGCAAAGTGATGTCTCTACTTTTTAAAATGCTGTCTAAATTTGTCATAGTTTTTCCTCCAAGGAGCAATGTCAGGTACCAACACGACAAGCACAATTCTTAGTTCCAGCTTTGATGCGATCAGCACCCCGAATGCCAAGAAGGTAGATAGGCTGCAATGCGTCCATCCTCGCCCCCAGATTCACATGTGGAAGTCCTAAGTCGAGTCCCCCAGAATGTGACTGTATTTGGAGGCAGGGTCTTTATAAAAGGAATTATATTAAAATGAGGTCACGGGGTGAGCCCAAACCCAATGTGACTGGTGTCTATATAGAGGTGATTAGGAAGAAGGACCACGTGGAGACACAGGAAGGAGAGGCCAGGAGAGGCCTCAGAAGAAGCCAACCTTGCCAACACCTTGCTCATGGGATTTTTAGCAGAGAACATTCTGCCACCTTAAAATATGCCTCTTTGGTATGTTAGGGGAAACAAACTGAGCGAAATGACACACCCTGGCCAGGCATAAGCCATAATTTGTATCAGTTATTTCACGACAGGAGGTCCTGGGAAGCAACAGGGACTAACAAGCCACCACTAACTGGAAGAGTTCGGGAAAGGTCAAAAGGAGACACCATGTGTCCAACCACCTCCCAGAATCCTTGTCGCTGGCATCTGTCTTTGCTGACTAATGTGTACGCCACCAGGAAGGACTCTTGAGTCAGAGTGACTGGCCAAAGACATCCCAGAAACTAATCCCATCACCATAAAACCTGAGGCTGCAGAGCCACGTGGCAGAGCAGCTCTCCTGGGCTCCTTTATTCTACTGTTCTTTGCCCGGCATCCCTTCCCAATAAAGTCTCTTGCTTTGCCAGTTTGTGTGTCTCCTGGGACAATTCATTTCTGAGTGTTAGACAAGAGTCCCTTTTCAGGCCCTGGAAGTTGTCCCCCTTTCTGCAGTGGGCATATTAATTATTATTGTTTATGAAGTTATTTTATTTATATATTTACTGGTTGCAGCCCACAGCTTGTGGGATCTCAAGTTTCCCAACCAGGGACCCTGCATTGGAAGTGTGGAGTTTTACCACTGGACCACCAAGGAAGTTCAGCATATTATTATTTTAAGGTGCTGGGAAAGATCTAGGGCAGGAGGAAAAGAGGGTGACAGAGGATGAGATGGTTTAAAGGCATCACCGACTCAATGAAAAACAAATAGGAGTTGCCCTTATGTAAAAACATTTACATTTATAAAGGAAATCTCCATTTGCAAGGGAGGGGTTCTCCCTCCAAGGGAAGAAGAGGAGGGCCAAATCTCTATGAACTCTCAAAACTGGGAAGGTAAAGATTAAATCTGCATAACCACCTCACCGTTGTTTCCTGTGCTTTCCAGCTGACCTCCCATAATTGACTCTCCCCGCCATGAAATTAAAAGACGCTTACTCCTTGGAAGGAAAGTTATGACCAACCTAGATAGCATATTCAAAAGCAGAGACATTACTTTGCCGACTAAGGTCCGTCTAGTCAAGGCTATGGTTTTTCCAGTGGTCATGTATGGATGTGAGAGTTGGACTGTGAAGAAGGCCGAGCGCTGAAGAATTGATGCTTTTGAACTGTGCTGTTGAAGAAGACTCTTGAGAGTGCCTTGGGTTGCAAGGAGATCCAACCAGTCCATTCTGAAGGAGATCAGCCCTGGGATTTCTTTGGAAGGAATGATGCTAAAGCTGAAACTCCAGTACTTTGCGAAGAGCTGACTTATTGGAAAAGACCCTGATGCTGGGAGGGATTGGGGGCAGGAGGAGAAGGGGACGACCGAGGATGAGATGGCTGGATGGCATCACTAACTCGATGGACGTGAGTCTGGGTGAACTCCGGGAGATGGTGATGGACAGGGAGGCCTGGCATGCTGCGATTCATGGGGTCACAAAGAGTCAGACACGATTGAGCGACTGAACTGAACCCTCAACATCCTTTTTCTTTCTTTTTGGCCATGCCCTGAGGCATGTGGGATGATCTTAGTTACCTGATGAGGGATCAAAGCCACGTCCCTGCATTGGAACCTCAGAGTCTTAGCCACTGGACCACTGGGCAAGTTCCCATTACCCCCTAAGGTACGGGCTTCTATCTTTTTGGTTACAAAGTTTTCCTGGGTCTCTCCTATGATGAGTCTGGGTGAACTCCGGGAGATGGTGATGGACAGGGAGGCCTGGCATGCTGCGATTCATGGGGTCACAAAGAGTCAGACACGATTGAGCGACTGAACTGAACCCTCAACATCCTTTTTCTTTCTTTTTGGCCATGCCCTGAGGCATGTGGGATGATCTTAGTTACCTGATGAGGGATCAAAGCCACGTCCCTGCATTGGAACCTCAGAGTCTTAGCCACTGGACCACTGGGCAAGTTCCCATTACCCCCTAAGGTACGGGCTTCTATCTTTTTGGTTACAAAGTTTTCCTGGGTCTCTCCTATGTATTTTTTTTTTTTTTAATTGCTGAGAGGTATCCGACTCTTTGTGACTCCATGGAGTGGAGCCCACCAGGTTCCTCTGTCCAAGGAATTCTCCAGGCAAGAATGCAGGAGTGGACTGCCATTCCCCTCTCCAGGGGATCTTCCTGACCGAGGGATCGAACCCATTTCTCCTGCAGTGGAGATAGATTCTTTATTACATGTTATTCAGACTTGTGTCAACTTAATTGCTTAGCCAGATAGTAGAACCTAGAAGGGGAGAGAAAAATTACTTCCTCCAGACAACCTGGAGTCTCTTGAATTATGAGAAAACTCATTCCTGTTGTTTAAGACACCCAGTCTATTTTATTTTGTCATGGCAGCCCTAGCAAGGCCCACATTCACAATAAAGAAAGTGAAGCTGCTCAGTCGTGTCCGACTCTTTGCGACCCCATAGACTGTAGCCGACCAGGCTCCTCTGTCCATGGGATTTTCCAGACAAGAGTACTGGAGGGGGTTGCTATTTACTTCTCCAGAGGATCTTCCCGACCAAGGATCGAACCCAGGTCTCCCGCATTACAGGCAGACACTTTACCGTCTGAGCCACCAGGGAGGAAAACCAAAACAGATCAAGCAATGAACTTGGTGGGAGAAAGGAACAGGAGACTGGGGAGGCAGTTTTCCCACCCCCCACCCCCCCAAGTCCTAGGTGCTAACTCAGTCAAGCCTAACTTTCAGAATGAACCAAATGAGCTGGGTTGGCCAAAAGGTTCATTCTGATTTTTCCATAAGATGTAGCGGGAAAATCTGAGTGAATTTTTTGTCAACTTTCTACTTTTTACCCCCAGATCTTACCACATTTTCCGGCAGCTTGTGTCCAGGGAGATATTTCACATTTTCATGGTCGTTATTGATGATGTCTGTCAGTTTCCTCCCATTAACTGTTTCTTCAAAGACCCACATCTTGACCGTGGAGGCAAACTTCTGAAGTTTCTTGACATTATTACCAATGATTTTTGCAACAGCTGAACCCCTGCAAAATAAACAATGGAGAAGAAAATTTTTAAAAATAATAATAAATGTTTTAAAAAGAAAAAAAACATGATAAATTCCCTTGAGCAGAAGAGAAAAAGCACCAGATTATAATTCAGAAGACTTGAGTTCTTATTCAAGCACTGAGCTTAGAACTCAAGATATGATATTGCCTCAGCTGAAACTTGGTTGTTTTCACTTGGAAATACCACCCTGTGGTCAGGAAAGCCTCAGAATTTGGTACAAGTCAAAAAGTACCTCCCCTTGAGACTAGAAGGCATCAACCTTCCTTGGAAGAGACTGTCACAGATGGAAGAGAAATCCACCTGAAAGATGGCATAAAAACAACACTTCAGGGCTTCCCCAGGGGCTCAGTGATTAAGAATCCACCTGGCAATGCAGGGGACTCAGGTTCAATGCTTGCTCCAGGAAGGTC
This sequence comes from Aepyceros melampus, assembly GCA_006408695.1. Classification (NCBI taxonomy): domain Eukaryota; kingdom Metazoa; phylum Chordata; class Mammalia; order Artiodactyla; family Bovidae; genus Aepyceros; species Aepyceros melampus. Next base: position 320,454 of record SJXQ01013148.1, on the reverse strand, counting down.
CCACATGCAGTGAGGCAACTAGGCCTGTGCAACTCACAGACTCTAGAGCAACTACTGAAGCCCATGTGTCTCACAGCCTGGGCTTTGCAATAAGAGAAGCCTCCGCCAATAAGAAGCCCGACCACCACAACTAGAGAGTAGCCCCCTGCTCACCTCAGCTAGGGAAAGCAACAGAGACCCAGTGTAGCCAAAAATAAAATAAAGAAATCTTGAAAACAAAAAAGCAAAAAAAAAAAAAAAACCAAACAGTTCAAGGGTTCCCAAAGTCTCCAAGGCCATTAGGCTATATTTCAAATCCATCAAAAGACGATTCATATGCAGTTACTGTAGAATAAGCTGTGTTCTGGTGAACTCCACCAGGGCCCAAGTGGAGTCATAAAGGAAAGACAAGATCCAAGTGGATTCAAGAGAAAGAGCAGAGTGAGGGCTCCAGGTCTGGTCTCCGCACCAGACACCCAGCAGTCTCTAAAAGCTCCCTTTTCTCTGCATCTCTATTCACCAAACATATCCTGGGAATGAGTCAGTCATCCACAGGCTTTCCCCCAAGGGAGGAGAAGATGCCAGTTAATGCAGCTGACGCCGGTCCTCTGCACAAGAGCTGTGGGTGTGAAGCTGGTCCCTACGGCAGAGATGTTGCTGGTCAGCTCGGGCACCTGTGCCCATTTCAGGGATGTGCTGGGTGCAGCAATTTGGGCCAGGGGTGGTACCTAATTCCAGCTAAGCCAATCAGTTTATTTTTCAGGACTTTGAATGGAAAAAGTTTGTTTCTTAGACAACCTTCCTGGTGTGAGGGGGCAAAGGAAAGAAAGGCCTGGAGCACCTGGAGAATTCAATGTCAGAGCATTCATTATTTTTTCTAACGATTATTCTTAAGACAGTTTGGAAAATGAGTAAGGGGTAATGACAAAAAGGGGGCAGGACTAAACTGATACAGAAGAGATGGAGAGGGTTATCCTTGCGTTTATCTTTGGCTGCACAATAGATTATGTGCAAGTGTGGCTCTCCCTGTGAAATCCTTATTCTATGCCAGCAGGACAGTTTATTAGCTAAATATCCATTAATCCAATTCTCCTCTGATACTTGATAGAAGAAAAGGCCAAGAATCTCCCCACCATCACTATCACCTTTATCCAAATGTTTATCCTGACAATTCACACAAGGTCAAAGAGACCAAGTGTGATTCTGATGAACCCAGCAAACCGAGATGGGTGGGAATCTCTAAGACACTGGGAATCCGAGTCTAGTAAAGCCAGTGAGAAAATAAACTAGAACCACAAGCGCCCTCCCCACGGTCCAGTCTTACTGGAATACATCCGCTTCTCCCTTCAGTCGCCTCCTGAAGAAGTCAAGCATTTGCAACCAGGGACAAACCTACGGTAGTGTCTGCTGAAAAGTTAGTTAAGAGAACTTAAATAACAATTGGAACGATTAAGAACTAAGCCCACCAGACAGACCCTGTCCTATGGTGCTCAAAGGAGCTTAGGACAGAAAAAAAATGAGAACTCCAGGTATACTGTTCACTCCTGTAAGCTCATCAGGGCTGCATTCTACCTGCTCCTTAGTTTCATCAGCGCCTTCATTCAGTCTTTCATTCCTGCATTGATCTCGGTTGCAAAAAATGTCCTGAACACCTATTGTGTATAATGCATTTGGCAGGAAGCTGGCAATACAAAGCAGTGCTCTCCAAAGCTTCCCAACCACTTTGGGACTTCACTGGGATCCAGTGGCTAAGACGCCACACTCCCAATACAGGGAGCCCAGGTTCAATCCCTGGTCAGGCAATTAGATTCCCACATACCACAACCAAGACTTGATATGCCAAATTAAATAAATAAATATTTAAAGAAAAAAAAAAAAGCTTCCCACAGGAGGCAAGAGGTAGAGGGTCTCCCAAAGCAAAGCAATTGGAGATTCATTCCCTTTGGACCAAAACTCCAAAGTGAGAACAGCAGGACAATTAAAGGAGGAAGTTGGACCCTGCCCAGATGACATATTTCTCATTCTCGAAGTCAGGAGACCTCCCCGACCACACATGTGCAGGGAGGCTCCTTGGAGGCTACAGGGGAGTGATACCAGGGATGTTCCCTACCCATACGCCTTTTTGGTACAATCCACCTAGGCTTAGAGATGTACGCGCACATGCGAGGATCCTGAGATATATCAAATATGGACTGTGAATGCACACCAAAATGATCAGCCAAAGGAAAACCATTCAGAAATGCCCCATAAAAGTAATTCAAACTACCAGGAGAGTATGACTCAGGGATTCTCCCTCTGAGCCTGCCCGTGTGTCTATTCATACACACCGTACTCTGTTCCTCTTAATAAATACTCGCTTCACTACTTTCCGTCTTTGTGGAAGTTCTTTTCTGCAGAGCTGAAGGGCCAGGGCTCCTGTCACTGACTGCTGGTCTAGTGGCTAGGATCTAGTTGTCCTCGATCTAGTTGACTCAGTCTCTAGCTGGGAACTCAAGCCCTGCTCTAAGTCCTTGCAGGCAGGGGCCACCCGAGATCACACCCACTTAAGAGAGAACAAAGTAAAAGGAATTCACAGTCCTGTGTGCGATAAGAGGTGAAGGGGAATGAGGGACACATGATTAGAAGGGTCAATTGCGACAGACTTTCAACACAAAGGACTCCGATGCAACCCAGTTCAACCACGAAAAGTCTCGCACACCCAGCATTCAGCGGAGAGAAACGATGGACAGACCTGGCGTTGGGGGTGGGATCCAGGGAGAAGACAGGGGAACAGTCCCTACGTCTGCAGAGAAGTAAAGGGGCTTCACACCCTAGGGATGGGAAGAACAGGCAAAGGAGAGCTTCCAGCCAACACTGAGCCAGTCGCAGGCACGTGAGGAGTGGGGCCAAGCCAAGAATAACCAGCTGATTCGGAGATGCACAAGCAACAACGCGTGCGTGTTATTTTCAGCACTGCGTTGGGGGAGAGTGGGCTATTTTGCAGCAGGAGCAAAGGGATGTGACACATACGCAGCTAGAGGTAACTCCAGGTGACTCTGCGCCAAGCCGGTTCTCTGTCACTCATGGACACGATGGGGGAGGGACAGGAAGAGATGAGACTGGGGAAGCAAGAAATTCAATTCACTGAAGAATCTAGGGAGATGAACAAACAAGAAGATCTGCAACCTAGCCATGTCTTCACCGGGCTTCCCTAGTGGCTGAGCTGGTAAAGAATCTGCCCACAATGAGGGAGACCTGGGTTCAATTCCTGGGTTGGGAAGATCCGCTGGAGAAGGGAAAGGACACCCACGCCAGTATTCTTGGGCTTCCCTGGTGGCTCAGCTGGTAAAAAATCCACATGCAATACAGGAGACCTGGGTTCGATCCCTGGATTGGAAAGGTCCCCTGGAGAAGGCTACCCACTCCAGTATCCTGGCCTGGAGAATTCCACGGACTATATACTCTGTGGGGTTGCAAAGAGTGGCCACGACTGAGCAACTTTCACTTCACGTGTCTTCACCACTCTGCTCTCTCTCCCTGGGTCCCAGGTGGACAGACACTCACCTGCTGGAAGTCCTAACCTCCACTAGGCAATACCCTAACCCCTTGGTGCTGGCTCCTCTCTTCCTCTCCCAAAGAAGTGATATTTTAATCAGCCGAGGGACAAGATATCTATCCAGGCAGGCTGACAATTCCCAGAACTGCACGGTGCAGAAGCTTTCTGGTCCAGAAAGGACCCCACAAGACCATCCCTCTTTAACCAAGGAGGAAACTCTTCAGGGAGAACAAACAAGGGTTCAGCTAGACTCTTCCCATCCCATGCCCAGAGCTGATCCAGCCTATGTATCCAAGGGAACAGAATGGTCAATTTTGGTCTGTGAGTCATGTCCAACTCCTAGCGACCCCATGGACTGTAGCCCGCCAGGCTCCTCTTTCCATGGATTCTCCAGGCAAGAATACTGGAGTGGGTTGCCATTTCCTTCTCCACAATTTTGGTTTAAATAACATCTACTTTCTTATTTCTAAAAGCTATTCATGAAAGATAAAAAAAAAATTATAAACAACTCACTACCAGAGAGAACCACTGTTAACATTTTGCATAATTCTTTGCAGCTAAGGGCTTTTAGAGTACAATCAAATGCCAGAGTATTTAGATGCAAATGTGAAAAATAAAGTATTTAAAAAATAGATTCAATTTGGTGAATGCTTATTTGATCTCTGGATAGGGAAGCTTCCTAAGTTTAAAATCAAAGCTAGCAACCACAGAAGTGTGAACAACTTCACACAGAAAAAGGAGAGGGAGAAGGAGATGAAAAAAAAAAAAAAAGCCTGTCTATCAAAATCTAAACTGCAAGTGAAAAGCCTAAGACAGAATGCTACATTTAACAGAAAACAGGATGCAAAAGTGTACCTAACATATGATCATATGCAATTAACAAAATACATACTACCTCACACCTGTCAGGGTGGCTACTATATTAAAACAAAATGAAAAAAGCAAGTGTTAGTGAGAATGTGCAGAAATTGGAACCCTTGTGCTCTGCTGGTGGGAATGTAAAATGGCACAACTGCTATGAAAAACAATACAGAGGTTCCTCAAAAAACTAAAAATAGAATTACCACCTGATCCAGCAATTCCGCTTCTGGGCATACACCCAAAAGACTTGAAAGCAGAATCTTGAAGAGGTATTTGTGCACCAATGTTCATAGCAGAATTATACATGAGAGCCAGAAGACAGAGGCAACCCAAGTGTTCACTGATGGGCAGATAAAGAGAAGGCAGTGTATATATTCAATCATTCAGCCTCAAAAAGGAAGGAAATTTTGGTTCATCCTACAAGTGAAACATGAGGACATTATACTAAATGAAATAAGCCAGTTATAAAAAAAAAATCACTGTATAATTCCACGTATCTGAGGAATTCATATGAACTCTTTCTGGAAGCTGGAATCCAGTCACCAACGGAGGAGCCCAAGCTTGCCTGCTGCAGACAGAGAAACATGTGGCTTGTCAGCCCCATCAGCCTGGCCAAAGCCCACCCCCTGTGAAAGGGGGTGTGGAGGACCAAGAGCCCCAGCCCACTCCCCACCCGACTGCTGCCTTACCAGTGAGCCCAGGAGAGATCAGCACAGACCCACCCAGCTTAGCCCAAAGTGCCGAGCCCCAGAATCAGAAGCCAACAGTGATGGCTGTTTGAAGTCAGGAAGTCCCAAGGGGAGATAGCTGGGCAGCAGTAGATAACTGAAGTCCTGGCACCCAACTGTGGAAGGCGCTGAGCCCCAAAGTGCAGAAGGATGGCAAAGCGCCACGAGGAGAGCTCCAGAGGAACTGGAGGAACGCCAGGCTTAGCTCCTGATGCCATCAAGCCCTGGGAGTCAGGGATGAGGGGCAGAAGAAAGATCTGGAAGTGAGACGCCTGACACAACTTCCCACCAGCAACCGCTGAGAAACCCGGAGACACTACAGAGAAGAGCTGGTGGACACATGACTCTCTAAACAATGGGGCGTGTCTTCAGAAAGAGCGGGCTCACCTGGCCGCTGCTCTGAGGCTAACAGGTGGAAGCTGGTCTCTCACATACAAGGCTTTTCTAACGATCAATTTTCTAGATTAATTTTAAGATTGGGTACCTTATTAACGGGGCTTCCTTGGTGGCTCAGTGGTAAAGAATCCACCTGTGAGGCAGGAGACCCAGGAGATGCGGGCTGGATCCCTGGGTGGGGAAGATCCCCTGGAGGAGGTCATGGCAAGCCACTCCAGTATCCTTGCCTGGAGAATCCCATGGACAGAGGAGGCTGGCGGGCTACAGTCCATGGCGTTGCAGCATCAGACATGACTGAAGCGACTAAGCACGCACCTTATAAACAGCAAAGCGTGATCATGCCCTAACTGCAGGAGAAGGGATGCCTACTGTGGAGGGAAACTGAACAGGATCTTTTTTCCCAAGACTTCTGCCCCCAAGGAAGTTCCTCTGGGATGATTCTTAGACCTCACTTCAATTTGATTTTTCTTAAATGGAATATTGTTTATACTAGACTTTTTTAGGGAGGGTAAGATATTCAATTTTTTTTGTGCAGATGGGATTTGTTCAGATAAAAGCATGCTTCTCACTAAAAATGATAAGAATTAGGAACTTCTCTGCCAGTCCAAGGTTTAAGACTCCACATTTCCACGGCAGGGCACGTGGGTTCGATCCCTAGTCTGGGAACAAAGATCCCACATTCTGCTTGGTCATGGCCAAAAAACTAAATAAAAATGATAAGAATTTCTAGAAACAAGCACACTGAAGTTAGAGGGATCTGCATTTCAATTCTATTGTATTAACCACGGACCTTGAAAAGTTTTCCAATGTCAATTTCATCATCTAAAATAGGGTTAATAATAGTACTGCATAGGCTTATTATTAGATATACATGAAATAGCATATATCCAAGACACAGAAAATGCCCATAAGTGGTAACTACTATAATGATTATCCCCCTTCAAGATGAGGAGGAAATGAAGAATGGTGAAAGAGGGCTCAGATTGGAAAACGGGACTCACCCCCAGAATAGCTGTGATGTTTTTACTGCACAGAAACAGAAATAGGTGTATCAGCCAGGAAGGTGTTTTCAGCCTGGCTGGTCGGGGAAATGGGTCTCCTCCCAGGTCGCCATCACTACCCACCCCTGCTTCCAGAGCAGAGGCATGTCAGTTCCGCTGCCTGTGGACAGGGAAAGGGTTGTTTTTGACCTCAGAGGAGCTCACACACCGATGCTCAAATCGGTTCAAGCTCTCCATGTCAGGATACAGCAAGAATCATCACTGACACTGAGTAACACAGATGAAAAAGAATGACACGGGAGATGGAGAGCCATCCAGGCTATATTCAGATGCTTGCAGCGGGACAAAAAGAGTCACCCACATGTCCAGCTTCGGCCATCAGTGCAAAGCAGGCCAAAGGTCTCCCTGACCTTCAGTCCCAAGAGTCAAGCTGTGAAGTGACAGTGTAAACAAGGGCAAAAGATACTTCTAGAAACACCTCCTGCTCTCTGATCTTTTCCTCTCCTCTGCCTCTGTTCCTTGGCATTTTGTGATTAGCATTGGCTCTCAGGTAGATGTATGCTTCTCACTGAAAATGATAACAATTTATAGAGACATGAATTGGAGTTAGAAGGATCTGTGTTCCCACTCCACCTTATTAAACACTGACCTTGAAAAGGTCCATTGTGTGACTTAATAACGGAGCTGGTCAAAGATGACCCAACTAATGAAAGTAACATTTTTTCATTAGCTGACATTTACTGAGTGCTAGTCGCTCTGCATTCTCCTGAAAAAGTGAAAGTTGCTCAGTCCTGTTCAGCTCTTCGGGATCCCATGGACAATAAGTGAAGAAGTGAAGTTGCTCAGTCGTGTCCGACTCTTTGCGACCCCACGGACGGTAACCTACCAGGCTCCGTGGTCCATGGGATTTTCCAGGCAAGAATACTGGAGTGGGCTGCCATTTCCTTCTGCAGGGGATCTTCCCAACCCAGGGATCAAACCCGGATCTCCTGCATTGTAGACAGATGCTTTACCATCTGAGCCACTAGGAAGTCCATGGAATTCTCTAGCCCAGAATACTGGAGTGGCGAGCCTTTCCCTTCTCCAGGAGATCTTCCCAACCCAGAGATTGAACCTAGGTCTCTCCTGGATCACCTCATTTCATTCTAACCATGATCCTAAACAGCAGGTCCCAATGTCAGAACCTGACCCTTGGAGAGAAGCAGTCTGCTCAAGGACCTTGACTGACAGGGGATGAACCAGGAGATGAAGGTGGAATCCTATTACTGCTGCCCCCTGCCTCACCTGGCCTCCCAAGGAGGTTTGGGGTATTTCTGGACTTAGCTCCCAGGCACAGGGGTGGGGCTGCAAATACAACTGAAACCGAGTGGGGCCTGTGGGGCTCCCAGGCACAGAGGCCTTTCTGTGTACCATTTCTGGTAGGCAAGACTCCAGCCATTATACCTTTCCTGAGTTCCAAAGGGTGGATTTGAACAGTCAGCTAATCACCAAGAAACCACCTAAGGCAAGATTAAAGGGCCTAGAGCACCTTATCAAGGTTAGAAGACTAACCACCTGAGATCCAGCATACTCCCTGATCTTGTCAACAATCCCATCTTTGACTCACTGTTATAAAAACCCTCACCAAGTTCTCTGGAAGAAACACACAGCTTTTCTAGGCAAAAGCCTGGTGTGTTCCCCTTTGCCTGGGCAGGTAATAAACGATCCTTTTCTGCTTCACCCACAGCTCTGGTCTCCGGGGTTTGGTTCTGCATCGATGCACAAAGAGGCCGAGCTCTCACTAACACAACCCTGAGGTTTTAATTCTCAAACTGCATCTTAGCCCTATATCTGGGTGGCCGTCCCAAGGAGATATCTCCTGGAGATCTTTTTGCTGAAGGAACTTTGTTTCATCTTTGCAGGAACTTAGAAGGCTCTTGTTTTTTCCTTTCAGTTGCTTTTATGAGTCATCGGGACCAGGCCCATGAAACGTGGTGCCGGTTAGGAAGCACCTCCCTGCAACCCCACAGCGGGCAGCCTAGCAGGGCTCAGTGGGGTGCCCCAGCCTCCACTCTCCCCAGCTGTAAGTGCAGGAGGGCGGGAGAGGGCCTGTCATCCTTCAGGTATCTGCATAGTTATAGATGCTCATTTACATTGCAGGACGAACTTAATGTGAGCCACCTTATAGCTACAGATGGAACACCTTTAGCATTCTGAGCAACTTCAAGTTCCCAAGTGTAAACACTGCTTAGGCAACTTCCTATTCCTGAGAATCTGGAAGGGTCTGTCTTTTGGTAATCTGTTTTAAAATTAGTGGAAGATTGGGTTCAGTGTTTGTGGAAAAGATTGTGGCTCAGTGTTTAAGACTCCGTGTTCTAATGCGGGGGTATGGGTTTGATCCCTGGACTGGGAACTGGAACTAAGATCCCACATGCTTTGTGGCAAGGCAAAAAAAAAGCAGAAGGCTAAAGTCCCTGAAGGGAAAAAAATCTGCCCTGCCCTCAGGGAATGTGATTCAGCAAGTTCAGATCCTTGGTACTAATTCTGATTCAGATGGTAAAGAATCTGCCTGCAATGCAGGAGATCTGGGTTCAATCCTTGGGTTGGGAAGACCCCCTGGAGAAGGAAATGGCAGCCCACTGCAGTATTCTTGCTTGGAGAACTCTATGGACAGAGGAGCCTGGAGGGCTACAGTCCATGAAGTCACAGAGTCGGACACAACTGAGTGATCAATACACACACACAATTCTGATGTAAGTGGTCTTTGGACCATGTTTTAACAAACACTATTAAAAACACTGGATTCCACTTTGCTGTCAAAGGTCTGCATAGTCAAAGCTATGGTTTTCCCAATAGTTATGTATGGATTTGAGAGTTGGACCAAAAAGAAAGCTGAGCGCCAACGAACTGATGTTTTCAAACTGCGGCACTTAAGAAGACTCTTGAGAGTCCCTTGGACAGCAAGGAGATCAAACCAGTCAGTCCTAAAGGAAACCAACCCTGAATATTCATTGGAAGGGCTGATACTGAAGCTGAAGCTCCAATCCTTTGGCCTGATGTGAAGAGCCATCTCTTTGGAAAAGACTGTGATGCTGGGAAAGACTGAAGGCAGGAAAAGGGGATGACAGAGGATGAGATGGTTGGATGGCATCACTGACTCAATGGACTTGATTTGAACAAATTCTGGGAGGCAGTGAAGGACAGGGAAGCCTGGCATGCTGCAGTCCATGGGGTTGCAAAGAGTCAAGACACGACTTAGCAACTGAACAACAACATTAAAAACACTATTTAAAATGTCTAATCTTGGGACCTCCCTGGCAGTCCAGGGGTTAAGATTCCATGCTTCTACTGCAGGGCCGTGGGTTTCATCCCTGGTCGAGGAAATAAGAACCCACAAGCCACAGGAGGAAAATAAACCTAAAACATCTAATCTGTGGCAGATATTTCATTCCACTTTGTATTTCTTGTGAACGTAATCTTCCAAGTCCTTATCTATCTGTGACCTGGAGGCGGAGACGGTGTCCACTGCATTCCTACCCCTGGAAAGACCATATATCTGCATGGAGCATGCAGGCAAATGTCTATGACCAGAGCTGAACGCTCAGTGGGCCCCTGGGCAGCCTCTCTGTGTCATTTTCTGTTCCTAAGTTCCTGAATCTCTCTGCTGAGGTCGTGGAACCTCTCTCTAGGACTGGCGTGGCTCTGTACCCCGGACAGAGCCTGGGAAGCCAATGACTGTTCCCATCTGATCCCATCATTAATGAAGCCCGGCAGCCAGGCCAGACCATCAGCGCATTTCTCAATTGCTCTGCTCCAGTGTCACTAGCCAAGTTCCACTCCATTTCCTTGATCCGGAGCAAGCCAAGAAAAACAGTCAAGTACATCAGAGTGAAGCTGCGGGAAGGCAGCCAAAGTCAGAGATGGGGGCAGGAGGGTCATTTCACGACTCTAGGTCCAGGCCCAAATCCCGCATGGCCCAGCCATTCAATTTCTCCTGTTCCTTGCAAAAGAAGGAAAAGGTGTTTTATCTGTGGTTCTGGGGCCTCTTTCGGACGAGGAAACTAGTGTTAAAGAACACACGATGAATGGGCGTGTTTCCAGGCTCACAGTCCACGAGGCAGCCGACATTTCTTCATTCAAGTGCCTGGGGATAAGAACGGGTCAAGTCCAGCAGCAAGTCCAAATGAAGCTCTCCAGTGGATAGTTACCGATTCAATTAAATGTAGGACAGAACATTTTGTTGTGGTTGAAAAAAGTTTACAGAAAAGTGCAAACTATCCTAGTATTTGCAGGAATGTGAGATAAAATACTACTTGTAAACATTCTCTTGCATCTGATGGAATTCTGGAAAGAACAGAATAAACTGATAACACTGGTTTTCCTCCAGGAGGTACCTTGGGAGACAACTGTGGGTTGTCTTGGAACTTGGAAGATAATTTTTCTTTTTTGGTGGGTTCTGGGATACCTTTCAAACAATGTGAATTTTTGCCAAATCATAATTACATTTCTTCGTTAAAAAATGAGTTTGGGGTGACTTCCCCAGTGGTCAAGTCTCCATGCTGCCAATACACAGGCTGTC
>SJXQ01013148.1:200576-308923 GCA_006408695.1 Aepyceros melampus | reverse complement strand
GGTCGCGGCGGCAGGGGGCGGGGAGGGTTGGATCCCTGACTGTGGAACTAAAATTCCACATGCAGCTCAGTATGACCAAAAGATTTTTTTTTAACTTAGTTTGTGTTTATTCATTTAATATTTACCAAGTACATGCCTAGCTCTTGCTGTTCTCAAGAGCTGGAAGGGGAGGAGTGGAAACAGATAATCAAATAAGTTATCCCCTGTGACAGACGTTAGCAACAGGGTACAGGGCTCCTGGCCTCGCTGGGATGGAAAAGTGGCGAATCAGAAAAGGTTTCCTACAAAAAGTACTTTCTGGGCCAAGTCTTAAAGAGGAAGACCGAGTAACTAGTACCAATTTCTGTAGGACTGTTACAAGCGTGGACTGTGATGAGTGTGAGGCCACAGGACTTAAAGAACATCACTCTTTTAACTATTCTTATACCAGTCCCTCGAATGTGGGAAAAATAGCGGGCAGCCATGGAAAACGATTGAAAATACCAGATGCTACACCATATTCTGCCTCCTCGCCTCCAGCCCACTTTACAGTCACCCAAACACACCAAATAATCCAACTGTATTAAGTCTGAGAAAGGGAACTAAAAGCGCTAACGTTAAAAGTGCTACGAGAACGCCTAGCACAGCGGAGACGCAAAGCTTCGCAGAACACCTCCCCGCTCCGCCCCGGCCCCCCAGGTAAGAATTCCCAAAGCCCTTGAGCTACTGGAGGAGCCCAGGCTGTAGGCAACTTGGATTTTCTTCCCGATTTGTTAGTAAGATACCAGACTTAGCAGAAGCCTGGAGCCAGACTTGCACTTGGAAGGGCAGAGCCGGCCCCGCCCTCGACCTGCATGGCAGGCACCTCTGCCTCGGTTTCCTTGACACGGAAACCCCAGGAAGAATGCTCGAGCCTCCTACAACTCCTCTACCCAGGCGATCTGCCCAGGAGAATGGAGAACGTCCTGAGGATGTTACGCAAACCCCCCTGGCGTGGCGAGCAGGTGGCCCCCGTGCGTCCGCTGCCTGGTGCCGCGAGCGCAGACAGGTGCCCGCGGGCACCTCGTCCCCTCTCTCTGCGCCGCGTCCATGAGCACGCGGGTCTGGGCCTCCCCAGCTGGTGCCTCGGCGCGGCCTCCCCGGGTGCGCGGTGCCCAGCCGGGCCGCGACGCTGCCCGCCCCGCCTCCCCACGCGCGGTGCCGGGTGTCCTCGCCGCGGCGGGGACGCGCGCCCTCGCTCGCCCCGGAGAGGGGCTTCCTGGAGGCGGAGTCCGCGCCGCCCGCCCGCTGCCGCTCACCAGTTCCCCGAGCCCACGATGCACACTTTCAGGGGCGCCGCTGCCATGGTTCAGGCCGAACGCTGCAGACCGGCGCGCGCCTACTGGATCGGCTGCCCGCCTCCACCCGCTCGGCAGAAACCCGCTGCGGCGCACAGCAGCCCCGCCCCGCCGCCTCTCGGCCAATGGCCGCAACCACCCCTGCCCGGGCGCCCGGGGCCACAGCTGACAGCCCGGAGGGCCAGCCCCGCCACTCCCGAGAGCCACTGCGCACGCCCGCCCCGCGAGGCCCCGCCCACCTCAGCGCGAGGCCTCTCGGGACTTGTAGTCCGCTTCCCCAGACGGCCCCTCCCGCCGCGCCACGTGCAGCCCTGCTGGTTTCGCCGAGACTCGCGCTCCGGGCGCAGGGGACACACCGCTTTCCTCGCGGAGCAGGCTTTCTCTGGTGCCTCCCGCTCCATCTGTCTCGGGAGGTGATGCCAGGCTGCAATTTGAAGCCAAGAGAGGACTCTGGACTCTAAAGTCGACCCGGCTTGGCCCAGAGCACCAAGAGGCCACTTTAGTTTCTTCAGACTCTGCCTCATCTGTGGAAACAAGGAACCGCCTGGCACCGCCGAACTTCGCGGTGGCCGTGTATCTTCTGAGGCCTTTGAGAATTGACCGGAGAGTACCTGCCCTTCAGGGTGGGAACTTTCTAGAGTGGCGGCAGTAGGGGAGAGACCTGGGCATGGGGGCTCGCCCTCACTCACTGGCTTGGCAGGACTTGGCTCCTCAGTGGTCTTCGCCCCAGGGCACCGGAAGGGTTTGAGGTTCTGAGACCTCGCTTCCCTCCTTCCTGAGAAACTGAACGTTGTGTATCCATTCTAAGCATCACTTTCCACCAGGCGCCACGCTGGATCCTGAGGAGGAAACGAAGTGGTGTGAACCAGAGATTCTCAACTCCACTACATCTCTGAGTCTCTGGAACTTTTCAAAACCTCCAGGCAAAGGCATCACCTCAGACCGATTGCATCAGAATCTCCCGGAATGCGATACAGACATCCAAATTTTTTAATGTTCAGGGGGGTGACTACAAAAGGACTCAAGATTGAGAACCAGAGAACTAAAATATCAGAGACTGGCAGAAGAAACAAATACTCTAGTACCTAGAAAAATATTAGGCCTATTAGTTTGATGCCCAGAGGATTAAATGTTATTTTTGTTACGTCTACATTATATGAAAATTTTACTTCTATTACTTATGGTACTAACTCAAAAAACTCCCTAGAGAGAGAGTGGGTGAGACAAAGCATGCTTTCCACTCCTCACTGGTGGTTTACTCTCAATTCTTGGCCAAGAAAGATACCAAAGCAGGCATAATTCGAAAAGTGGACAATCTAAACTTTATTCATTTTTTCCCCTTGCATTTGTGTTATCAAATGGGTTTGCCTAACTCAGTGATGAACTTGTACTTGAGGAGGCAGCATACATTGCCAAGATTTATCCCAAGTGATCAGCTCATGTTTAACTTTTGCCTAAAAGATTTGTACCTCATGTGGACACTCGATTTCCCCGATGTTGCAACTGCGTCTGCGTGAAAATGAGTGGTCTGGCTGTTCTGTGAACTCATCTTGCACAGCATCATCATAGAGGGTTTATCGGCCACCCGAGATACACAACACATTGTGCCAGGATGGACATAGTGAGTAGCCATTTATTTTATAGACCGGTGGCAAAGATCAAAACCAAAACCACAGAGGTGAAACCCATGGGTAGAACGTTGAGAGAATAAAGCAAACTGCAAGAGATTGCACGTGGTAGAATTCTAGTTCTGTCACTTCAGAAACAAGCAAAATTATATGTATAAGTGTAGATATATACATACATAGCATAACTGTAAAGGAAAAGAAGGGAAACAAACACAAAATGCACGGTTGTGGTTATAGTGGAGAGGAGGGTTGGTTATTCTTTATATTATTGTGTATATATTAGAAACACTTTTGTATATCGACCTAATGAAGAGCATGGGGAAGAGGAGAAGGTCTAGTGCTAAAATCTCTGGTTCTCTGCCAGTCCACTCCTGGTCTGCTAAGATGGCAGTGCTGCCAGTTGGCCTTCTGTGGGTCTCCTTCCCCAGGAGGGTTGAACAACCCAGACGACAACACGCTAGTTAGTCTCATTGGACAAGCCGACTCTTGAGGGACCTGGAGAAGTCCCAGGGTGTTTATGACTCAGTGCATGGTGCATGGACACAGCATGATGGGTTATGCATGTATCTTGATGAAAACTCATCAGGCAGCTACGAGAAGCCAGGAAGCCCTTTAGAAACAGGTCAGCGGTCTCCTTCACCAGGTCACTGAGTTCCTGAAGCACAGTTCTGACTTTCTAAGCACAGGAGACAATGACAACAGTATTGCCAAACTCCTCTGTAACGAGACCCATCCTTCTCTTACGCCCCCACCTTCAGCCTTCTACCCTGTCTCTGACACCCTCCCTGGGCCTTTGGACGCCTGCCTGCTGCCGGGTCCCAAAGCCAATGGTGCGTGTCAGGCAGCAACACTCCACTTCCAGGGCTCAACAACCCCCTGGTTATTTCTTGTTGCTTAACAGAGCATCCCTAGGTTAGGTCTCCAGGCAACCATGTTCATTTGTTTAGCTCTAGAATCAGAGGGAATCTAGAATCAGCTCTCTCCACATGGGGTACATGATCAAAGAGAGTTGGAGACTTCACTTCCAAGATGCTTCACTGTCTGCTAAGACCAGGTGCAACCAAATAAAAAAGATTTTTTTTTTTTTTTTTAAGAAAAAAGGTGCAGTCAGCAAGGTGATGGGCTGGAAGGGGACTCAAAGGAGCTCTTCCAGGCAGGGGGACTAGCATTGGCTAAGATTCAGAGATTACAAACAGATGACATGTTCAGGAACTAAAAGGAGCTCAGTAAGGATGGAAGGGAGAACAAATAAGGGGAAGAGTGTGAAGGGCAGGGGAAATGAAAGTTGGGAGGTGGAGGAGGTATCTGGTCATGATTAGCCTTGTAAACCATATCAGAGAATTAGAACTGAAATCCTAAGGGCAGAAGAAGCCATTGTAGACTTTCAGGTAGGAGCTTGACATCATCAGGGCCAGGAGGCAGAGGCCAGATGGGAGCCTGTTTGTTTTTAGTTAATGTTTATTGGGGTATAGTTGATCTACATTGTTGTGTTAGTTTCAAGTGTATAACAAAGTGATTCAGTTGTACATATGGATATTTTCATTCTTTTTTAGATCCCATTCCCATATAGATCATTACAGAGTATTGAGTAGCATTCTCTGTACTATACAGTAGGTTCTTATTAGTTATTTTTTAATTTTATTAATTTTATTTTTTTGCCATGGCATGTGGCGATCTTAGTTTCCCAACTAGGGACTGAACCTGGGCCCTAGGCAATGAAAGCACAGAATCTTGTGAAGTACCAACTGGCATTACCCTCTGCCTCTACAAGGATTAAATCACTTGCTGCTGCAGCTGCTGACTTTCAACATCCACTGAAAGGATTTCAGGGTGGAAAGCAGAAATGCACTCTGTGCTCTGGGAAAAACTGGCAGAACAGGGCTTCAGATAGTTAAATATTTTCAGGAGCTGATTTTATGAGCCCAATTCTTGTATCTCCTCATTATCTAGAAAAGCACTAAAATCCTTCATGATGACCACTACTCCTCGTGACTAGTAGAAGCCTGCAAAAAATGCATCCTTCACTGCATGTACCCCTCTTCACCAAAATCACCTTGCACGCTACCTCTTTGAAGCAGGTTCTCAGAGCTGTCTCCCAGGCTATAGTATACTTTATGCGTGTGTGCTAAGTTGCATCAGTCGTGTCCAACTCTTTGCGACCCTGTGGACTGTACCCCACAGGCTCCTCTGTCCGTGGGATTTTCCAGGGAAGAATACTGGAGTGGGTGGCCAGGTCCTCCTCCAGGGGATCTTCCCAATCCAGGAATTGAACCTGCATCTCCGGTGTCTCCTGCATTGACAGGCGGGTTCTTTATCACTGGTGCCACCTTGGAAGCTCTCAGAGTATTCCTCTTTTTGCCCCAAATAAAACTTAACTCTCAACTTTCATGTTGTGCCTTTTTCTTTTTAAGTTGGCAGTCCTAACCTCTGGACGGCCAGGGAAGACCCTAGTTATCTATTTTTTGTATAGTAGTGCGTATATATGTGTATGTCAGTCCCGATCTTCCAGTTATCTCTCCCCCATCGTGTCCCTTGGTAACCATAAGTTTGTTTTCTACATCTGTGACGCAGTGTTTATTCTACATGGGAAGTGATCCTGGATACATAGGATGGAGGTTAGTGTGGTGGTGACAGCGATGGGAAGATGTGGGTGAAACTGAGACATGCCTCGGAAGTAGAAAAACAAGACTGACTGCTTTTGGGGGGCAGAGAAATGAAAGAGTCTAGGATGTCTCCACCTTTCAGGCTTGGGCAATTGAATAAGCATCATTTGTAAAACAGGAAGAGTAATCGATATGAAGAGAGGGATGATGAGCTCAGATCTGGAGAAGTTAAGTCTAAGGAGTGCATTTGGTTTCCACATATAGATTTCAGGATGGCAATTAGGGAGACATGTTTGTAGATCAGCAGTATGAACTCAAGGGCTCAGTGCTTAGAACACTGCCAGGCATGGAGTGGACACTGTAAGCGTTGAGTGAAAGGGATTGAGATCACTCACACAGATGGGTCAGGTAACAAAGGAAGACAAAGCAGGACAGGACTCTGAAATGGATTTAACATTTAAGAGCCTGGGAGAACAAAGAAGGAGCAGAAGGAATACAGATTGTGGTGGTGTGGTCGTCAAGGAAGACCACATTTCCAGCAGGAGGGATGGTCACAGGGGAATTTGAGGGTGGTCAGATAAGATGAGACCAGAGTACACCTTTCAGGCTAGCAGAAGGCTGCTGGCAAAGT
Organism: Aepyceros melampus; assembly: GCA_006408695.1. NCBI lineage: Eukaryota > Metazoa > Chordata > Mammalia > Artiodactyla > Bovidae > Aepyceros > Aepyceros melampus. The sequence goes on along the minus strand of SJXQ01013148.1, from coordinate 302,745 downwards.
GTGGTTGTACAGGTAACACACTGCACAAGGCCAGTGGGCACCATGCCTACTGTGTACATTGTAGATATGTGTGTCTGAGAGTACCTTTTTCTGACAGATGTAAGCAAGTGCCCTTGCGGAGGGATACTTTTCTCCAGTCCATACTGGAAAGGTCTGGTACAGGTAGCTGCCTCCCTGGTTGTTGGTGGGCCTGGTCAGAAGATTTCAGTTTTGGTTCTGGGCAGAGCTTGAAGTAGATGGAGGCTTAAATGGAAAACAAAGAAATGGCACTTGAGAGAGTGTAGAAACTGCTTTCCAAAAGTTTGGCTGTCAGCAGAAGATGAGGACTGGGGCCATGTAGGGAGGGATGACAAAACCCAAGGGAAAGGGAAGAATTTGAAGGGTTTTTTTTTCCCCTCTTTAAATCACGTGGAAAAGCCTAGAACATGCTGGACTATTCCTAGAAAGGAACCAGTAGAGAGGGAGAGGAAGAAAACACAGAAGAGAGAATGAGAGGGAGAGGAGGAGAGGGAGAGGGAGGCTAGCCTTAAATTAGATGAGATAGAGAAGTACTCTGAGGAGGACACGTGAGAGAATCAAAGGAGCCAGCCCTCCAGGAAGAGGAAGTAGCCAGTGCAAAGGCCCTGCAGCAGAAAATAAATAGCCTCTGTGTTTAAGGAACAGAAAGAGCTATAGAATGGTGAACAAATGTGAGAGAGGGGAGAACTGTGGTCACAGAGGCAGAATTTAGGCAGACTAAATTGTAGGGCCTTGTGGCCTATGGTTTAACAGGAAAAAAAATATGATTTCCCAGTAGCCAAATCTGGGTCCACACAATCATTAAAGTAAATAATGATAAACAATGAGGATTTACTCTATAGCACTGGGAACTACATTCACTATCTTATAATATCCTAAAAAGAGAAAAGAATCTGAAGAAGAAGATACATTTATGTGTGTAACTGGTCTTTCAAGTTGGCTCAACCGGTAAAGAACCTGCCTGCCAGTGCAGGAGACACAAGAGATGAGGGTTCAATCCCTGGGTCAGGAAGATCCCCTGGAGAAGGAAATGGCAACCCACTCCATATTCTTGCCTGGAGAATCCCATGGGCAGAGGAGCCTGACAGGCTACAGTCCATTGAGTTGCAAAGGGTTGAACATGGTTGAGCACACAGACACATGTAACTGAATCAGTTTGCTGTATAACTGAAACTAACAAAATGTTGTAAATCAGTGTACTGTAACTAAAATAAAAAAGTAAGTAAATAATAAATAGCTAAAAAATAAAGTAAATAATGATAGTAACAGGCTTTGAATGAACTGAAAAGTCATGGGTCCATGGTGATTTAGAGAAATAAGTAAGAAAGGCAACAGAAGAGACAGTCTGCTTACAATAGCATGCCAACAAATAAACATTAAGTTCCACAGTCAACAGTGGTTGCCAAAATAGTGGTGGAAGTTTGATGAGGGACAAGATAATTGGCCTCAGAATCTCTACATAAATTTCTTACAAGAGATAAAAGAGTAACCTCACAGTAGAGAAAACGCTGTCACCAGCTTAACCTGTTGGGCACCACAGACATTACCCAAGACACATGCCCTCTTAGCTGGCGTGAGAAGGCATTTAGTTAATATAGGCTTGTCAGAAAAATATTTCGAAATAGTTCCTAGGTCTTGGGATTTTATAGATTAAACACATTTTCCTTGTCGGAAAGTCTGATGTAGAATTAGCAATTTTTTTTCCAAGTGAGGACAGAAACCATTTGCCATGTATGCTCAGCTGCTCTCAGTCGTGTCCTACTCGTTTGCAACCCCATGGACTGCAGCCTGCCAGGCTCCTCTGCCCATGGGATTCTCCAGGCGAGAACACCAGAGTGGGTCACCATTTCCTTCTCCAGGGGATCTTCCCAACCCAGGGAACCAAGCCTCATCTCCTGCATTGCAGGCAGATTCTTTACCGTTGAGTTATGGGGGAAGCTATGGAAAGGCTCTAGAGTGAAATTCTCTCTCCCTCCCTTTTCTTTTTCTTTTTTTGATAGTTGACTATTTTTTCAGTCTTTATTGAATTTGTTAAACAATATTCCTTCTGTTTTATATTTTTGTTTTTTTTGGTCATGAGGCATGTAGGATCTTAGCTGCCCGACCAGGGATGGAGCCCGTACCCCTTGCATCAAAAGCCAGAGTCTTAACCACTGGTCCACCAGGGAAGTTCCTCTCCCTCCTTCTTCCCAGCCCCTATTTCCCTCTCTTGATGAAACCTTGTTACCAGTTTCTTGCATGGACACCTTATTCTGTTATTTGTGTCCCCACTTAATATTATTTCATATCACAAACATCAGTCATTCTCAAAAAAATGAATTCACATAATGAACACTTAAAATGAAGAGTGAAAAGAATAAAGGACATTCCTTAGAAAACTCTTCCTCTCACAAAATCTTTCTTTTTCTCACTTCTCTCTGGCACTGAAAATATTTTCACTGGCTGATATTGGTTCACTCCATTCCTCTAATTCTGGGGAAGACATAAACCTGGGCCACACTCAGGAAACATTTTATCCACTCCATCCAGTATACGTGCCGCCTCTCTGCCCCCTAATTACACGCCCTACAGCCCCCGTGGTAACGTGATTCTTGGTCCAACAAGCTTCAGACCAAATTGCCCATCTTCAATATTGCTACTGACAGTCTAATGAGAAAGTACAGATTTTTGGCTAAAGAAAACAATGTCTCACTCTGGAAACTTCTATGGGCTTTTATCTCACTTCCTTGGGGAAAAGAAATAAGAGTAGATAAAAGGCAGATTTCACTGCTTCAAAGAACCAAATAGAGTTCCAGACACTTAACAGTAGCCACTGTCAATTGTAATCTGTTCATATTAAAGTTTATTAAATTATCAAGCAAGATTTGTACATCAGGTTGTATCCACCAGCTGTACTTCAGTACCAGCCCCTTAGACTGGGGATCTGTTGGTTCTTCTAAAGATCACACTACTGAAAAAAAATAAAAAATAAAAAATCACGCTACTAAAACCTAGCTTTATTTAGAAACCAGCTCTTAGCCAAGCACTGGGTATTATTATTGATTACATCTGGGTTGCAGCCACCTTGGATGACTTGGAGAACTTGGGAGTTTTAAAGATGAAATGATCAGATTCAGCATTGTACCCAACCTGAGAGAGGCAGAGAGATTTATTCAGTTTCTACTTGATGGAAAATCAAATGTTAACCTAGTCTTGGCTCTAGATGCATCTTGTTCATCTGCTGTTCAACCCTGGACTCCTGCCTTGTACCGGGAACTGAGGATACAATGTTGAAAAATAGAGACAAAGTTTATAGTCTGGAAAGGAGGTCAAATAAAACCAAGTATCTTTCATAGAGGGGCTCCCTTGATGGGCCAGTGGGTAAAGAATCTACCTGCAATGCAGGAGACCTGGGTTTGATCCCAAGGTCAGGAAGTTCCCCTGGAGGAGAAAATGGCAAAACACTCCAATATTAGCAACACACTTCAGTATTCTTGCCTGCAAAATCCAATGGACAGAGGAGCCTGGCGGGCCTGGCAGGTTACAGTCCATGGGATCCTAAGAGTCGCACACTACTTAGCGACTAAACCATCACCACCGTCTTCCATAGAGTCCAGCCTGATGTGGTTCGATAGGAAACCGGTCAATCTGGGGACAGATGGGAGTGGTACCCAGGGGCCCAGCGGGGCAGGTAAGCCTTTCTGGTAGGAAGATGTCTGAACTGAAGGATGTGTAGGAATTAAATGGGAGAAGAGTGTTTGTGGCAGAGAGAACAACCTGTCTGAAGGCTTGAAGGCAAAAGAGAAGTAGTCCTTGGTTCCTTTGAGATCTGAAGGATCTCAAAGTTGAGCAAGTTGGAGGACTGGTCAAGAGGTAAAGATGGATGACAGGTGGATGGGGACCAGACAACAGCGGGTTCTCTTGCAGGGGTTTGGTTTTATTTCGCAGGCAGAGGAGGAATATGGAAGCAGGCAGGCGGCTAAGTGATGTGCTCATGTTTATCTTACAGATGAGCACCCTGGCTGCATTTGAAGGGATGGGAGGAGGGGGAAAGTTAAGGATGACTTGCAGATTTTTGACTTGGGCCACCAGTTGTGTGACTGGTGGATGGGAGTGTTGCACCTAGTAATTGCCTTGGTTTTTTTGGCTCACATGTTTTTTTTCCTGCTGTTCCTTAAGGTTTTATAATTTGCTCTGTTGGATCAAGTGTATTCTTATCAGTAATTTTCCCCAAATGACCAAATGTGTTGGCTATTTTATTGATTCTATTTTTTTTCCTGGAGATTTCTTTCCCGCTGTCATCGGTCTCTTTCACCATCCTGACTACTTGTTCTCCAAGCCTGCTTCTTGGATCCCATGTCTTTCTTCTTGGATTACTCCTTAGTTAAGTACAGCGCGTCAGTCAAGAACTTGGTAAACATTCTCTTTCTAGGCCTTTAATGGCTTTGTTCTGACCTCACCTTGATGCTGGACTAATATGACATCCGAGGGTAAAGATCATTTTCTCTCAAATTATGGAGACATTATTCATTGGCCACTAGTATCCAGTGATGTGTGAAGTAAGACAGTCCAGAGCTGATTCTTTTTGTCCTCCAGAATCCATTCTTCCTTTTTCCTTTTATCAAAAGGAGATCACATTTCCTAGCCTTTCTGCAATGCGCTCTGGACAGATGACTAAGCTCTGGCCAGAAGTTCCAGCATATAACCTGGAAGGAATCAGCATCCAAAGTCCTTGCACTTTGCCCTTTTCCTTGAGGAGGGATGTAGAAGTGATGGAGGGACCTAGGCTCATGCCCTAAACTCAGAACTAGCAGCTGGACTGTGAGGATTCCTGACATGCCCTTCCAGCTCTGGGCTCCTCCGCTGAGCTAAGGCAGGAGCTGGGAATAAATTTCTATTTTGATTACCATGCTCCATTTTCTGTATCTCTGTTTTAAAGCCACCTAGTCTATTCCCTACTATACTGTTCCTTTCTGTATGACCTGTTTTTCTTTCTTTGAAAGTTTTAGGATCCTCTTTTTATCCTCAGGGTCCTGAAATTTCATGATGATAGTCCTGTCCTGGGTCTGTCTAAATTCAGTGATGAACTTTCCATTGGAATTACTACATTTTTCAATGCTGTGCAGATTTCTTGTCTCATTTCTTCAAGAACGAGCTCTTATCCATTTTCTCTGGAGCTTGTGTCTGAAACTTTTATCCTTTAGCACTTGTCTTCTCCTCCAAAGTCTTTGCTTTCCTCATTTCCATTTGCCTGTGCCTGTTCTACCCCCAACCTCCCAATTTTCTGGATCCTGTATTTCAACTCTTTCGGTGCATCTTTTATAAAAGGCTTTGTTAGTGGTTTCAGTTTCCAAGAGTTCTTTCTCGATATTATTTTTTAATCTCTTTGAACTTATTAAGTATAGGTTTTCCCCCTTCGTTTCCTTTTGTTTTTGCATTTCCTGTGAGTGTTATCTGTCAGGGCAGAGGCTTTTTCAGATGGTTGGTCTTGTGAGCTGTTCATAGTTAAGAGTGAGGCACCGCCAGGCGCATTGGGCAGGCTTGTCAACAGAGAGGGGCTGGGTGGGTAGCAGCAGGTCCCAAATGTCGTTATCCTAACCACTGTTCTCCAGAGCAGGTTAATTTCTCAAAGGGAGAGTTCTGTGGTTTCCTGGCAGGGTGAAGGACAAATGCCTACTGTCAAAGGTGAAGGGAGAAGAGATCACACATATACTCCAAACTCAATTTCATATATAAAGATATTATTGATTAAAAAAATTTGTTTTTATTTTGCTGCATTTGGTCTTAGTCGCAGCACGAAGGCTCCAGAATTCTTGGGCTCAGTAGTTGTGGGGGGCCCGGAATCTTAGTTCCAAGACCAGGGATGTAATACACGTCCCCTGCATTGGAAGGTGGATTCTCAAACCACTGGACTGCCGGGGAAGTTCCTGCCCTTTTTTTTTGTTTGTTTTGAATGATTTTTTTTTTTTAAATTGGGGGTGGTCTGGGCAGGGAACAGTTTTTTGCTTTTATTTTTGGGCTGTGTTGAGTCTTTACTGCTGGGTGTCTGGGTGTGGACTTATCTTGTGGCACAAGCTCTAAAGGATGTGGGCTCAGTGCTGAGGTGTGTGGGCCTCTCTAGTTGCCACATGTGGGATCTTTGTTCCCTGACCAGGGATCAAACCCATGTCCCCTGCACTGGAAGGCAGAACCTTAACCAGTGGACCACCAAGGAAGTCCCAAAGATATTATTAATTCACTTTAGTGAGCCGGGGATGATAACAGAGGCATATTATAGCACATGTGTTTATTCACTGAACAGATATTTGTAATGACTGCCTCCTCGGTGTGTGTATTTATGGAACTGGGAAGGCAAAACTGAGAGAAACGCTGTCTCTGCTTTGGTTGGTAGCAGCTGTGATCAAAGAACATGTTCAGACAGTGACTGCTGTTAGGTGTATTTCGGCATATTTTTCACCTGTATTTTGTGGGGAAGCGTGGAGAGTGGGTGGAGGAGGGCCTGTATTCCTTTCTGCTCGTTTTATAGATATGGAGTTTCCCCTCCTGCTTGTCCTCTCTCCTGTCCACTTCCCCACAAAAACCCAGGTCTACAAATTATATCAGTGCTCAGTCGTGTCCCTGCCAGGAAACCACAGAACTCTCCCTTTGAGAAATGAACCTGCTCTGGAAAACAGTCATTAGGATAATGACATTTGGAGTGCTTCATGTAAAGGAGAGCCGTGCCATTCAGTCCAAGTTCCCCTCTTGATGGATGATGAGCCAAAAGACACAACTGAGCTAAAGATCGAGAGAAGGAAGGATTTACTATTTGCAGCAAGAAAGGAGAATACTCAGAGAAGGCCATGGTACCCTACTCCAGGACTCTTGCCTGGAAAATTCCATGGGCAGAGTAGCCTAGTAGGCTGCAGTCCATGGGGTCTCGAATAGTCGGACACGACTGAAGTGACTTAGCAGCAGCAGCAGCAAGGAGGATACTGGAATCTTCCCCAAAGCAGTCTTCCGGAAAAGCAAAATGGGGAAGTTTTAAGCTAAGAGAACATACATACTAGTGAAGGGGCCTGAGCAGAGGAGTCGGAATGGGGGCAAAGGTTGACAGAGTCCAAGTTTCAGTTGATTGAAGCCACAGTGTCTGTCAGAAAAGGTCAACATCATCATCCCTTTGGTTCCAATTGACCAGTGGTTGAGTTCCCAGCGGAAGTTTAGATTCTGCGAACCAGTGCAAGGAATTTCTTCAGGCAAATCTTTACCATGAACTAGAACTGGGAGTTTACAACTAATTTGTTATCTTTGCTACTGTTACTTTTCTTTCTTTGACCATGCTGGGAGACAAGTGGGATTAGTTCCCCAACCAGGGATCACAACTGCGCCCCCTGCACTGGAAGCACAGTCTTAACCCCTGAACCACCAAGGAAGTCCCCACTGTTACTTTTCTTGCCTGATGACAGTTGTTTGTTCTTTTGTTCCATTAAGATAAATACTGTTGAGACCCATTTAAAGGCAAGGATTGTGACCAGGCTTAGATAACAAAATTGTTGTTTAGTGGCTAAGTTGTTTCTGACTCTTTTGCAACCCCATGGACTATAGCCCACCAGGCTCCTCTCTCCATGGGTTTTCCCAGGCTAGGAAACTGAAGTGGGTTGCCATTTCCTTCTCCAGGGGATCTTCCTGACCTAGGGATCTAATCCAACAAATCTCCTGCATTGGTAGGCAGATTCTTTCCACTGAGCCACCAGGGAAGCCCACTAGATCACAAATAGCTTTTGCCAAAAATGGCTTCTCTTCTCTCAAGAAAGACATCAGGAGACCCCTCACCTTATCTGGTTACAAGAGCAGAAATTGAAATGGCTAGATGGGACTTCCCTGGTGGTCCACTGGTTAAGACTCCATACCTCCACTGCAGAAGGCACAGTTTCAATCCCTGGTCAGGGAACTAAGATCTCCCATGCTACGCTGCACCACCCTCCCCACCCCCCTCCTCCCCAAAAGAAAGAAAGAAAGGGCTGGATATAGAGCAAGAAGGGAAAAGGGAGCAAGTCAAAACCAGGCAGCCTTCAGAGCCCAGGTCTCACTGTTAGGTACAGGGAGGACTGTAAACTTTTCTTTGTAAACCGTCACTTTCTTCCCAAGTGTCCCATCAGTGAATCCGAGAAGCTTCAATTCAAACAGATTCAGGACAGAATTCAATAGAAAGGATTGTCTGAAGATAGTTGAAACTCAGCAAAGAGTTTTTGTGGTTTTGTTTTTTAAAAAAGAAACTAAGCGGTTCCATCACAGAGGGTGGAGTGAGCTTACAGGAAGCTTGGAGGCCTTCCAGGTGGGACACTCCTGGGGTAGCATTAAGGGGTCTGAAATGAAGAAGGAAGCCTTTGACAGTGTGGGAGGGATGTTAGAGAGCATGATTGTGTCTGTTTGGAAGGGGAACTTCTGCTGCTTTAACAGAGATCTTAGGGATCTCCCCCTTTCCTACTGCAAACCATCCCGGGTGGTCTTGGCTCCCCTCCATGCAGTATTGAGCAAGTTGAAAAGTTAATCACATCTAGCTGAATTGAAAGGAACTCCACCCAGTCCTTTGGGACGTGTTTATCCATTTAGAAACCCTCTTGCACTGTCCATGATCTCTCTATTTTGCCTTCTGTGACTTGAGTCTTTGTTCTCAGCTTTTCCTTTTTGATGTCTTTTCTCCCTACTTGCCCCTAGGTTTTAATGGCTTTAATTCCCCGTGCTCCCAAGATCCACCTTTTGAACATTTCCTGAGCTGTATACCTTCCTTTATTCCAATAGGATCCAGACCCTTCACCTCTCTTGCGGGTTAAACTTCAGGAAATTGTATAAAATATGGAACAGATTAATGATATATAGAGAGCTCTTATAACTTACTAGAGAGAAAACGGAATATCCTAATAGTAAAAATGAGCACAAGGCACGCAAAGAGTATGTGTAGCAGCAGAAACACAGATGACCAGTAAAGATATAAAGAGATTCAGGATAAGAGGTAATATTCAGATGATGAAGACAGCAGGTAACCTTTTTAAAATTTATCTATCTCTTCTAAATTGTCTATAACAGATATGCATTACCTCTATATGAAAGAACAACAATAAAATATTTTCAAAGCAACTGGGATTCAAGTCCTGCTTTGTTCATCTTGGCTGAGAAGTTTGTAAAGGATAGAACAGGTTTTATGTATTCCCCATTCAGAAAACATTTACTGGGCTTCCGTGGTGGCTCAGCTGGTAAAGAACCCATCTACAGTGCAGGAGACCTGGGTTCAATCCCTGGGTTGGGAAGATCCACAGGAGAAGGGAACGGCTACCCGCTCTGGTATTCTGGCCTGGAGAATTCCATGGACTGTACAGTCCATAGGGTCGCAAAGAGTCAGACACGACTGAGCAACTTTCACTTTCACTTCCTGATGGTCCAGTGGTTAACACTCTGTGCTTTCACTGCTGAGGGTGTGGGTTCGATACCTGGTCAGAGATCGAAGATCCCACTTGCCATGTGACCCAGGAATAAATTTTTTTTTTAATGTAAGGAATCTGCCTGCAATGCAGGAGACCCAGGTTCATTCCCTGAGTTGGGAAGATCCCCTGGAGAAGGGAATAGTTACCCACCCCAGTACTCTTGCCTGGAGAATCCCCATGGACAAGGAGTCTGGCGAGCTACAGTCCATGAGGGTTGCAAAGAGTCGGACATGCCTGAGTGACAAAACACTTTCACTTTTTACCTTTGAAGAAAGTGCTGTGTCGTCGTGTCTGACTCCTTAGACCCCGGGGACTGTAGCCCACCAGGCTCCTTGTTCATGGGGATTCTCCAGGCAAGAATACTGGAGTGGGTGGGTTGCCATGCCATCCTCCAGAGGATCTTCCCAACCCAGGAAATAAACCAGGGTCTCCTGCATTGCAGGCAGATTCTTTACCAGCTAAGCTACCAAGGAAGCCCCCTTCTCTGCATCCTATACAGCTATTTCCATTCCCAGACAGACAAAATGGAGGGAACAGTTATATTATCTTTTTTTCTGGTTTTGTCAGATACAGAATCTCTATTCCTAAATGGGAATGGTAAGAATTTCTTATCCTGCTTGAGAGAGGAGATAAGAGATTTTTGAGCAGGCCTCTGATATTTTAGATCCTGGTTTGAGGGGCAGCTGCCTTCAGAGGGAGCTGATAAGGACTCAGCACTGATGGTTTCCTTGTCAGTTGGTTCTTGGAAAAGAAGCCAGTCTTGGGTTGAATATGATTTGTGGGAGACATGGGGAGAGGACCAGGCAGAGACAGAATAGGTCCTGTGGAAAGAGGAGTTCTTAGCACAGGGGTCTCAGAGCAGAGCCTTGATGACTCTTCGTAGGAGAAGAAAATCTGCTAGCGGGGCCCATCCTTGGTAGACCAGGCGCCTTAAGGCTGCTTTTCTACTCTTGACATTCTATGACTCTATTTATCAATGCAACTGTGCCTAAAGCCCCACTGAAAAGACCAAGCTGAGGTTATTGTGCCCACTTTTTAAAAATGCACAATGTGAGAGTCCCAAGTTAAGTTTTATTGGGCACAGATTGAGGACTATAGCCCGGGAGACAGCACCTCAGATAGGTCTGAGAGACTGCTCCAAAGAGGTGGTGGAGGTGGGGGGAGATCAGTATAGATGTGATTTTGGTGAAGGGGGAGTACATGCAGTCAAGCACATATTTTTTACAGAAGGTTTCTGCTAGTCCCAAGGAGCAGTTGTCACTGTGAAGGATTTTAGTGCTTTTCTAGATATGAGGAGAGATAAGAATTGGGCTCATAAAATTGCTCCTGAAAGTATCCAACTACCCTAAGACCTGTTTTCTCCAGAGCACAGAGTGCCTCATCTCTTTCGGGGAGGGGGGAGGGTTGGAAATCAGCAGCTGCAGCGGCACATGATTTAGTCCTTGTCGAGGCAGATGCCGAGTGCAATTTGTAGCTGACAGTCACTTGCTGCACACTACCTCATGGTGCCTGGGCAATGGCCCCAAGGGGAAGGCAAGGTGGAAAGGGATTAGAATGAGGAGTTCAGTTTATGCCCTTCATCAGGACTGGATAAGGATCAGGAGGCAACTATCCAGGACTGGCGAGGAATGTGAGGGATTTGAAGAATCCTCAGGGACAAAGTATCTGTTGATGGCTTCCACTGAAGGGCATGAATCTTTCAGGAAGTTCTTGTTCTGAACAATCTAGCCTTTTGTCTGGGCAGAGTCTTTTGGAATGGCAAAGTCATGCTAATGAGGGCAGTGGAATTCTAAAGTGAAATCAACACAGTCTCGAAAGGAGATGCGGGCATCAGGTGGCTTCAGTCCTCAGGGCCCCAGCTGGGTGTTGGGGGAAATGTTTTCTGTTCTCCTTTAATTCCCAGATGGCGCTAGTGGTAAAGGACCCACCTGCCAATGGAGGAGACATAGAGACGGTGGGTTTGAGCCCTGGGTTGGGAAGATCCCCTGGAGGAGGGCATGGACAGAGGAGCCTGGCCGACTATAGCTCATGGGGTTGCAAAGAATCGGACATGACTGAAGTGACTTAGCACACACACATGCATACACACACACACAGTGTTGAATCTAACAGAAGAGTGCTCCTTTTTGTACATTTTTACTCACCTAGCTTTCCCAGGCTGGCTCCTTTACTGAGAAGAGGACACAGTAACTATCAGTCAGATCACCTGCATTTAGATTTCTTCTTCCAGGTGAAGTGAAAGTGAAGTTGCTCGGTCGTGTCCGACTCTTTGCGACCCTATGGACTGTAGCCTACCAGGCTCCTCTGTCCATGGGATTTTCCAGGCAAGAGTACTGGAGTGGATTCCCAACCCAGGGACTGAACCCTGGTCTCCCACGTTGTAGACAGACGCTTCACCATCTGAGCCACCAGGGAAGTGCCTTCCAGGTGAGGCCTTACACAAATCAGCCGCATGTTGTTCTGTGTCCCACACTCTTTATGTAAACAGTTCAGTCCACCTGTCTCCTTTTAGTATTTACCATGAGGCAGGCTCTTTGCCAAGCATTTCACATTCATCCTTCATGTATTTATTCATTCAGCAGTTTTTCAGTGAGCACTTATTTGGAGTCAAGCAGAGAACTAGGTGCCAAATACACAATTGTGACCAGCTTCTGTTTATCCTCCAGGAGTCTCGTCTCCAAAGCAGTTCTTAGGGAAATTGTGTTTATGTCCTTTATGGAGGAGGGTACGGGGGTGCAGAGTGGTCACGTGATTTGTCTGTGTCTTCCGGGTGGCACATGGTGAGTGTGCAGCCACGCTGGTTAATCTAACTCTGACGACCCCGCCCTTAACCTCTGGCATTGGTCTGTTTACCTGGGGCCTGGTCACTGTGATGGAAAGGCCCAAAGATCCCAAGCTGTGGAGCTGTTAGGGAAACCCCACTGACTGGAACTGGCCAGGCACCACAGTAACCATTTTCATGAGTTACTTTACGACAGGAGGTCCTGGTAAGGACCACAGAACTAACACGCCATCACCAACTGGAAGAGTTCGGGAAAGGTCAAAAGGAGATGCCACATGTCCTTCCACTTCCAAGAATCCTTCTTGCTGGCATCCGTCTTGGCTGAGTGTCACCGGGAAGGACCCAGAGTCAGAATGATTGGCCAAAGACAACCTGGAAACTGACCCCATCACCATAAAACCTGAGACTGTGAGCCACGCGGCAGAGCAGTGCTCCTGGTTCCCTTCCTCTCCTGCTCTCCGCCAGGGCACCCTTTTCCAATAAAGTCTCTTGCTTTGCCAGCATGTGTGTCTCCTGGCATAATTCACTTCTGAGTGGTAGACAAGAGTCCCCTCTCGGGCCCTGGCAGGGGTCCCCCTTCCTGCACAGAGCTGAGACCCTAAACTTCTCCTTGGGTCCTTGTCTTCATATGGTTCTAAACCCTTTGCTGTCTCAGCAGCGTCCAACCCGGTACAAGATTCAATGGGGAACTAACATGTGCTAGAAATAGTCAGCAGCCACCTAAAAGAGATATTTCAGATCAATATCACACCTCACTTCCTCCAGAGGGAATGCAATGCTCTGCTGTTCTGCCCTTGAAACCTACCCAAGTTGACTCAGCAACCAAAAAACAGAATTAAACTAGAAATGGGGACTTCCCTGGCAGTCTGGTGTGCTAGGCCTCTGTGCTAGGCCCTTTCACTGCCGAGGGTCAGGCTTCCTCCCTGGTTGGGAAACTAAGATTCCCACAAGCCACATGACGTGGCCAAAAAAATAAAAAAGAAAGAAACCTAGAAATGACTTAGGGCTACAATCCAAGTTTTATGACATCCCACTGCATGGTTTTCTGAAAGACTGCTATTGTGCCCATTAAGACTAGGGAATACATAAGTATTTTTAGCACAGAAACTGCTGTGAATCAAGCTTATCCAAGATCTGTGACTAACTTTAGGATCTATGTTCTGGCAGTATATTCAAGGTAAGATATACTGGAAAAAGACAGACTTTATTTGAAATGCCAAAGAATCGATGCTTTTGAACTGTGGTGTTGGAGAAGACTCTTGAGAATCCCTTGGACTGCAAGATCAAACCAATCATTCCTAAAGGAAGTCAACCCTGAATATTCATTGGAAGGACTGATACTGAAGCTGAAGCTCCAATACTTTGGCCCCCTGATGCAAAAAGCCAACTCATTGGAAAAGACCCTGATGCTGGGAAAGATTGAGGGCAGGAGGAGAAGGGGAAGACAGAGGATGAGATGGTTGGATGGCATCACTGACTCAATTAACATGAGTTTGAGCAAACTCCGGGTGATGGTGAAGAACAAGGAAGCCTGGCATGCTGCCATCTGTGGGGTCGCAAAGAGTTGGACATGACTAAGTATGCAAGATGAAGCTCATAATAGCAAGCTTGGGACTTCCCTGGTGGTCCAGTGGTTAAGACTTCCACTGCAGGAGACATGGGTTTGATCCCTGTTCGGGGAACTAAGATCCCACATGCTACGTGGCAAAAAACAAAAATATAAGTAATAGCAAATCTTTTGCTGTGTCAACTGAAAAACAAAAAAAATGCACAACCTAAAAGTTGAGAATTCTGTTTTATTTGGTGGATAAACCTGAGGACTTAAGCTGAGGGTACAGTTTCTCGGATGCTCTGAGGGACTGGTCTGAAGGGCCAAGGGAGGAGCCAGCCTATATCGGGTTTTGTTTTTGTTTTTGTTTTTGAAACAGAAACCAGGTAGGCAGAACATAAAAAGATTGCTGTTAACTAAAGAAAACCAGACATCTCAAGTTAATAAATTTAGCACTGTATAGAAAGATACAAAAATCTGAGATAACTGAAATCACCCCTTTGATATGCACCTTAGCTGTCTAGGGGCTTCCTGGTGGCTCAGAGGTTAAAGCGGCTGCCTGCGGCTGCCCGCAATGCGGGAGACCTAGGTTTGATTCCTGGGTCTGGAGGATCCCCTGGAGAAGGAAATGGCAACCCACTTGAGTATTCTTGCCTGGAGAATCCAATGGACAGAGGAGCCTGGTGGGCTGCAGTCCACGGGGTCGAAGAGTCAGACACGACTGAGTGATTTCACTTTCTTTCTAGCTGAATCCCCTCAGGGCCCACAGCAGGTGGTGACTTCAGTGGCAGCCATCTGGCTCCACCCAGAGTTCCCTCAGGGCCCCTGGAGGAGGATGGAGGTGGCTGCGGCATCTTCCGTTTACTGATGCTGCGGGTGACAATTTTCATTCACAGCTGGGGGTTAAGTGCAGGTCCTGCAGGCAGCCCCCACCCCAGCCTTTCTCTCTGGGTGACAATTTTCATTCACAGCTGGGGGTTAAGTGCAGGTCCTGCAGGCAGCCCCCACCCCAGCCTTTCTCTCTTGTTTCCAGTCCTGCATCCTGGGACAAGTTTCCCCTATCTGCACTCAAGAATGTTTTCTGGGCCAACCTAAAAGAACTTTCTAGATCCTTAAAGACAATGTATATCCTACAAACATCAGCTGTTGTGATTGAAAACACCTGAAGTCCAATTAGAACCAGATTAGAAAATAAGTACTTAGCCAAAGTGAGCACTGTTACATGGATCTTGCCGAGATCCTTAAGGTCGTTCAGTTGCTCAGTCGTGTCCGGCTCTGTGATCCCATGGACATTAGCACATCAGGCTTCCCTGGCCTTCACCATCTCCCGGAGTTTGCTTAAATTCATGTCCATCGAGTCAGTGATGCCATCCAACCATCTCATCCTCTGTCGTCCCCTTCTCCTCCTGCCCTCAATCTTTCCCAGCATCAGGGTCTTTTCCAATGAATCAACTCTTCACATGAGATAGCCAAAGTATTGGAGCTTCAGCTTCAGCATCAGTCCTTCCAATGAATATTCAGGGTTGATTTCCTTTAGTGTTGACTGGTTTGCTCTCCTTCCAGTCTAAGGGACTCTCCAGAGTCTTCTCTAACACCACAGTTCAAAAGCATCATTTCTTTAGCGCTCAGCCTTCTTTATGGTCCAGCTCTCACATCTGTACATGATTACTGGAAAAATCATAGCTTTGACTATCCAGATCTTTGTAGGTAAAGTAATTAATGTCTCTGCTTTTTTAATATACTGTTTAGGTTTATCATAGCTTTTCTTCCAAGGAGCAAGCGTCTTTTAGTTTCATGGCTGCAGTCATGGTCCACAGTGATTTTGGAGCACAAGAAAATAAAGTCTATCACGATTTCCATTGTTTCCCCATCTATTTGCCATGAAGTGATGGGCCTGGATGCCATGATCTTAGTTTTTTGAATGTTGAGCTTTAAGCCAGCTTTTTCATTCTCCTTTCACCTTCATCAAGAGGCTCTTAAGTTCCTTTTCACTTTCTGCCAATAGGGTGGTGTCATCTGCATATCTGAGGTTATTGATATTTCTCCCGGCAATCTTGATTCCAGCTTGTGCTTCATCCAGCCTGGCATTTCTCACGATGTACCTGCATATGAGTTAAATAAGCGGGGTGACAATATACAGTCTTGATGTACTCCTTTCCCAATTTGGAACTAGTCCTTAAGGTGAAAAGGGTTTAATTTGTCCAAATTCTTCTTTTGTTTTGTCTTTTGAGGGGAGTGTTGTCATTGGACATCGGCATTTGCAAAAGTTCTGGACTATTAGTAAGTGCTGTCTTTGTGAGACCATTCATTTCGCATGCAGGGAACCTGTGGCCCAGAGAGACTGGGTGGTCTGATGAAGGCTGCACAGCAGGTTTGGGTCAAGCTGGTCAAAAACCAATGCCCCCAGCACAGCCAGTAATGCTTGTATATCTCCTTTGTCTGCATTGTCTCCCTGCTCATTTTTAAAAGATATTTTATTGTAACTAATCGATTTGTCTGCTGCATCCAGGTCTAGTCTCCTCACATAGGTCTGTGTTGAGGCACACAGACTCTCTAGTTGTGGCCTGAGGGCTCAGTACCGCAGCACTCAGGCATACTTGTTCCCTGACACGTGCGATCTTAGTTTCCTGACCAGGAATCGAACCCGAGCACCCTGTATTATGAGGCGGATTCTTAACACTGGATCACCAGGAAAGTCCCCTACTCCTTGTTTCTGGTTCGGGGTGTCAGGAGCACCCCAGATTTCTGCCCTGGTTTCCTTTGGTGATGCATTTCCTCCAGGGTCACTCCTGCTCACGCCCCCTGTTCCTTCCCAAGCTCTGCTCTCTGGCACGCCAGCCAGACTGAATCTCACTTATTGAATCTCCAGCCTCACACCAGCCACCTCCTTTCTCCCTGAGTAGGCTCAGTTGCTCTCCAGCTGTACCAGTCCAGCAACTTGTGCAAGACCTGCCCCCTCTGTTGGCCTGGGACGAGACCTCAGACTGGTTGAAGGAAGAGTGGATTCCTGAAAGGGCTTAGGCTGTAAGGACCTCAGGTTTTCCCCCACAAGTGACTTTGCCTCAGACCGTGATATCTAAGTAACTTTCATTTTTCTGTGGTTATTTAAAAAGCATTTCTTCAGACTCATTTATGATTTCACTCACCTAACAAATATTTACAGACTCCTACTCTGTGCCAGGCCTGGGGGCTAAGTCCTGGAAATAGAGTGGTTCAAGGGCAGACACCATCGTTGCGCCCACAGCACTTATAGTTTGTCTGGAAAACAGATACTAAACACACACTCGGGACGCCCCTGATGATCAATGGTTAGTACTCAGCACTCTCACTACTGCGGCTGCGTGTGTGCTCACTTGTGTCTGGCTGTTTGCGACCCCATGGACTGTAGCCCACCAGGCTCCTCTGTGCGTGGGATTCTCCGGGCGAGAGTACTGAAGGAAGTCGCCATGCTCTCCTCCAGGGGATCTTCCCAACCCCGGGATGGAACCAGTGTCCCCTGCACTGAAGGCAGGTTCTTCACCACTAGCGCTGCCTCATCTGCCATCTCCCACTACGATCGCTTCTAGAACCTTAGATTAATTTTACCTGTTTTTAAAATTTGTGTAAATGGAATCATACAGCATATCATCTTTTGTGTTGCCTTATCGTTTTAAATGACTGTTTTATTCCATGTATCATGGAGTGGATGTGTGTATCCATGTACATGGATGTATCATACTTTATTTAACCAGTCCCCTTCAAATGATACTTCAGTTCAGTTCAGTTCAGTTCAGTCGCTGAGTCGTGTCCGACTCTTTGCGACCCCATGAATCGCAGCACGCCAGGCCTCCCTGTCCATCACCAACTCCCGGAGTTCACTCAGACTCACGTCCATCGAGTCTGTGATGCCATCCAGCCATTCATCCTCGGTCGTCCCCTTCTCCTCCTGGCCCCAATCCCTCCCAGCATCAGAGTCTTTTCCAGTGAGTCAACTCTTCGCATGAGGTGGCCAAAGTACTGGAGCTTCAGCTTTAGCATCATTCCTTCCAAAGAAATCCCAGGGCTGATCTCCTTCAGAATGGACTGGTTGGATCTCTTTGCAGTCCAGGGGACTCTCAAGAGTCTTCTCCAGCACCACAGGTCAGAAGCATCACTTCTTCGGCGCTCGCCTTCTTGGGTTGTATCTAATCATTTGCCATCATGAACAATGGTGCAGTAAATCCTTCATCAGTAACCTCAGCACAGTGCCAGTATATCAGGGCTGTTTTTTAGCTGCAACCACTAGCACCACCTGAGAAGCCCACAAGTATCCTAAGAACTAACTAAAAGCTGCCCAGACAGTAAGGACGTTGTTTACATACTTAGAAGTCTGGAAGCAAGCAGTCCCAGCACAGATGAAGGTCAAGGCCGGTTTTGTCCCCTTTCTGCTCTGCCATCGCAGGGTTTAGCTTTGTCCCCGGGGCTAGGTCCCCTCTGGACGCCAAGATAGCTGCCTTTTGTATTCCTTGGCCTGTGAGCATTCTGTTCATATGTTTTGTTAATGTGTCTATTAGGTTGTTGTTTTTCTTGCTTAAATTTTAACTCTTAAAGCTCTTTCATTATTGAGTCCTTTCTCTTTCCAGCATTCATGGGCTACTCCAAGTTGTCTCCTTGTCATTTTGGTCATATTTGTTCCACTTGAAGCTCAATGGCTGTTTTGACTGATCACTGCTTTTTAAAATACATTTCACCTACTTTTTAGTGTCCTTAATTTACTCTTAGTGTCAGTTTCACCTTATTTCAGAATGTCTTTCTTTCCTGTCTTCCTTTAATGTGTCTGAATTGTCCTGATATATTTTTAAAGATGCTTGACCAGATATCATGCTGCCTGAAACTGAGAGTGTAACATTATTTTTTTTAATATTTATTTAGTTGCCTGTGCCAGGTCTTAATTGCAGCACAAAGGCTCTTTTTTAGTTGCAGCATTCTACTAATAACTCTTAGTTGTTGTGCAGGATCCAGTTCCCGACTAGGGATCCAACCTGGGCGCTCTGTGCTGCTGGAAGCTCAGAGTCCCAGCCACTGGATTACAAGGAAGTCCCAAGAGTATAAAATTGTATTCAAATAGCCCAATGAGTTCATCTGATGCATGCTTACTGACTTAGAACCTGTTAAAACACATAGAAGTAGTCAGAACTGAAAAAAACCCCTGCTTCCCCATAGTCAAAACACATTTTTAGTACTTTTTCTTCTAAATTTGTTAATTATGTATTATTATGTCAGTGCTTTTGTCTGGATATCTCATGAAAACTGTCAAACATACAGAAAAGTTGAAAGGATTTTTATAGAGACCATCAATATAATACCCATATATAACATCAGGTTAGATTCTATAACTGACAACATTTTGTTAAAGGTGCTTTCAGTTCAGTTCAGTTCAGTTCACTTCAGTTGCTCAGTCGTGTCCGACTCTTTGCGACCCCATGAATCGCAGCATGCCAGGCCGCCCTGTCCATCACCAATTCCTGGAGTTTACCCAAACTCATGTCCATCGAGTTGGTGATGCCATCCAGCCATCTCATCCTCTGTTGTCCCCTTCTTTTCAGGCCCCCAATCCCTCCCAGCATCAGAGTCTTTTCCAATGAGTCAACTCTTCGCATGAGGTGGCCAAAGTACTGGAGTTTCAGCTTTAGCATCATTCCTTCCAAAGAACACCCAGGACTGATCTCCTTCAGAATGGACTGGTTGGATCTCCTTGCAATCCAGGGGACTCTCAAGAGTCTTCTCCAACACCATAGTTCAAAAGCATCAATTCTTCGGCGCTCAGCTTTCTTCACAGTCCAACTCTCACATCCATACATGACCACTGGAAAAACTATAGCCTTGACTAGACGGACCTTTGTTGGCAAAGTAATGTCTCTGCTTTTGAATATGCTGTCTAGGTTGGTCATAACTTTCCTTCCAAGGAGTAAGCGTCTTTTAATTTCATGGCTGCAATCACCATCTGCAGTGATTTTGGAGCCCCCCAAAATAAAGTCGAACACTGTTTCCACTGTTTCCCCATCTATTTCCCATGAAGTGATGGGACCAGATGCCATTAGCTTCGTTTTCTGAATGTTGAGCTTTAAGCCAACTTTTTCACTCTCCTCTTTCACTTTCATCAAGAGGCTTTTTAGTTCCTCTTCACTTTCTGCTATAAAGATGGTGTCATCTGCATATCTGAGGTTATTGATATTTCTCCCGGCAATCTTTATTCCAGCTTGTGCTTCTTCCAGCCCAGCGTTTCTCATGATGTACTCTGCATATAAGTTAAATAGGCAGGGTGACAATATACAGCCTTGACGTACTCCTTTCCTATTTGTAACCAGTCTGTTGTTCCATGTCCAGTTTGAATTGTTGCTTCCTGACCTGCATATAGATTTCTCAAGAGGCAGGTCAAGTGTTCTGGTATTCCCATCTCTTTCAGAATTTTCCACAGTTTGTTGTGATCCACACAGTCAAAGGCTTTGGCATAGTCAATAAAGCAGAAATAGATGTTTTTCTGGAACTCTAATCTGCATATCTGAGGTTATTGATATTTCTCCCGGCAATCTTTATTCCAGCTTGTGCTTCTTCCAGCCCAGCGTTTCTCATGATGTACTCTGCATATAAGTTAAATAGGCAGGGTGACAATATACAGCCTTGACGTACTCCTTTCCTATTTGTAACCAGTCTGTTGTTCCATGTCCAGTTTGAATTGTTGCTTCCTGACCTGCATATAGATTTCTCAAGAGGCAGGTCAAGTGTTCTGGTATTCCCATCTCTTTCAGAATTTTCCACAGTTTGTTGTGATCCACACAGTCAAAGGCTTTGGCATAGTCAATAAAGCAGAAATAGATGTTTTTCTGGAACTCTCTTGCTTTTTCGATGATCCAGCGGATGTTGGCAATTTGATCTCTGGTTCCTCTGCCTTTTCAAAACTAGCTTGAACATCAGGGAGTTCACGGTTCACGTATTGCTGAAGCCTGGCTTGGAGAATTTTGAGCATTAGCACATACTTATCCAGTTAACCATCATCAATTTATTTGATTTTTAATGCATTTCAAAGTTGTAAACATTGGGACAATTCCATGCATATCACTAATTAGAGTTCAAGGTTTGTTTACAGATTTTTTTGAGGTAAAATTTATGTGCAGTGAAATGCACAGATCTTGAGAGTACTATTAGATAACTTTTGAATGTCAGTGGTTTCCTGAAAAAACTGTGGATTATCAGTCCTTTGAATGATTCCTATCATCATACCCACACAAATGAAAGTGAAAGTCGCTCAGTTGTATCCGACTCCTTGCAACCCCATGGACTATAGTCCTTGGAATTCTCCAGGCCAGAATACTGGAGTGGGTAGCCTTTCGCTTCTCTAGGGGGATTCTTCCCAAACCAGATATTGAATCCAGGTCTCTCGCATTGCGGGCGGATTCTTTACCAGCTAAGCCACAAGGGTAGCCCAAACTTGGAGTATTGGCAACTATTGTTAGACTTTATCTGCTCACTCCTAGTTGATACTCTTACAAGTCCTGTCTGAGATTTTGTTTCATGCTGCTGAGCCAGCCCCATGGGGGAGGGACAGAGGAAGATCCTGAGTCACCGCCACCCACATCCCTGACCCTAGCCCAGTTTCACTTCTGGAAGATGGTGTGGGAAATCTGAGAGGCTGATGGAGTTTTCAAAGTGCAGAGCCATACCACCTTTAAAAATGCTTGTCAGGACTTCTCTGGTGGTTCAGATGCTAAGACTGTGCTCCCAATGCAGGGGGCCAGGGTTTGATCCCCAGTCATCAAACGAGATCCCACATACAGCAGTTAAGACCCAGCTCAGCAGTCACCTCTGACTGCAAGCTGAATGCCATCAGTTTTTGCCATCTGCCCCACCCCGTCTGCTCTAGGTGGAAAGCCAGGCTGGCAGCCCTTCCCCCTTGTTGACCTTGTCTCCGCTGCCCAAGACTCTGCTGTGTACACAGAGCTTCACCTCTGCACCTCGCTCAGGCTCTTTCACAGCCATCTCTGCCGGCTCTTTGCAGATGGATCTGTTAGCATTAACTCAATTATCAGTTCACTCTTATCACAATCACCACAACAGCTCTTACTGAAATTTACTTTTATGATAGACATGAATGGAATCTGGCTCCTAAGTGACGCACAAGTGTTTCCCTGCCTCCTGGAAAAAGCCCAGCTGAGGCTGTGTGCAGGGGGAGTTGGAGTGTTCACTGGCAGGAACCACACTCTGAAATGCCTTTAGGAAAACACTCAGGACTCCACCTAGACTTTCTTTCTCACCTGAACTCCAGGCTCCTACCCAGTGTCATCTCAAAAGGCAAGGCCTCTTTTATTTTGTAAACTTGTAACTATGGGGAAATTAAATGCTGTAGGTTATCTCAGACTGCAAATTAATTAATTAATTATTTTTTAAATTGGAGATTAATTGCTTTACAGTGTTGTGTTGGTTTCATACAACGATGTGAATCAGTCATAATTATATATATATCCCATCTCTCGAGAGCCCCTCTCCCCTCCCCTACCCCTTCTAGGTCATCACAGAGCAACTGAGCTGAGCTCCCTCCTGCTATGCAGCAGCTTCCCACTAGCTATCTGTTTTACACATGGTACTGTTTACATATGGGCTTCCCCGGTAGTTCAGCTGGTAAACAATCTGCCTGCAACGCAGGAGACCCTGGTTCAATTCCTGGGTTGGTAAGATCCCCTGAAGAAGGGATAGGCTACCCACTCCAGTATTCTTGGACTTCCCTCCTGGCTCAGTCAGTAAAGAATCCACCTGCAGGGCAAGAGACCTGGGTCGGATCCCTGGGTTGGGAAGATCCCCTGGAGGAACAGCACCACTCCACTGTGCTTGCCTGGAGAATCCCATGGACAGAGGCGCCTGGCCAGCTACAGTCCATGAGGTTGCAAAGAGTCAGACATGACTGAGCGACTAACAACAACAACCATGCTCCAGGGAGGACTACTTATAATCAGCTGCCCTAAAGGTGAATGCCCAAAATGATCATTTTGTTACGCTCATGGACACTCTGTATCAGGAATTCAACAAGAGTGCAACGGATTCCCTAGATAGAAACACTTCAAGGCTGCCGGTGACCCCACTGCTGGGGCTGGAAGCATCTGGAAGCGTCTTCACTCCCATGTCCAGCGGTTGGTGTTGGCTACTGGACGTGACCTTTGTGGGGTTTGTCAGCAGGATACCTGACCTAGGCTTCTGTGTGCTGGGGTCTTCCTCACAGCATGGGGGCCGGACTCAGGCTGTGAAACTGATAGGTGTGTCTCCGGGGCTCCAAAGAATTCTGGTGCCGTGATCCTTTATGTCTCAGAGCAGAAAGGAGTTCAGTGGGAGGCCCTGAAACAGACCAGAAGTGATTTACTAGAATAGGATGCTTGTGCCCTCAAGCGCTCAGTGGGTCACATTCTTATGATGGAAGAAAGAGGGGGAGGGTAAGAGGATCTTTTTTGTCTTTCTTGAGTAGACATCATGTTTCCAGCATCAGTTCCTCCCCCAGGTTGGGCAGGGAGTTTTCTCGCCCCTGTATAGTCAAGCCAGGACTGCCGTAGCACTTTGGAAAAATATTTTCAGGTCTCAGTACAGTGAGGGCCTTTCATTTTGAAAAATCGCCTTTCCATAAATGATTGTTTTTTTGTGTGTGCACAGAGCATGTTTTGGGGGTCATTAGCTTGATGACACTGCTGGGCAGGTTGTGGGCCTTATTCTCTACTGTTGTTTTATTGTTTGGGGGCACTGTGCAAAGAACATGTCTTAAGGGCCAAAGAGCGTGTTTTGAGAGTTATTAACTCACTGAGCTCACTGGGCAGGATGTAGGTCTTATGACACCATTATTTTATTGTTTGGGGGCCTGTCTTGTGCTTCTGTTGCATGGTTTTGTTGCTAAGCAAGCTAGCTTGATTTTATTATTAAGCCAGCCAATTTGGCTTTGATGCCTAGCGACTTGTTTTTGCTTTGTGAGTCAAGCAAGCCCACATGTTTCAGAATTTTCCCATTACTTTCTTGAGGGATCATTAGTCTTATTGTGGTCTCCCAAAGCCCCCATGAAGTTTCTTGTCTATCTATAATTTCCTAATAGGGTTTCTAAGTTAATACTTTGATTATCCTACTCTATCCCTGTCAGATGTTTCTAACTTGGTGACTCAAGACTTCAAAATGAGTGCTTCTGGAGAACCAGGCAGAAGCCGCATGGAGTTTTCCAACCTAGCTTTGAAAGTCACAGGGTATCACTTCCACTTCATTCTGTGGGTTACAGAGGAGTCACAAAGGTGTAAAAGACATAGACCTTCACCCCTTTGTGGGAGGCATATGGCTGTTTAAACCCTTGTCACCAGTGAGCTGAGGAAGTAGGAGGGCTCATGGAGTGGTCTGTGTGCTGGAATTTCTGGTGTGGAGCAGAAATGGGGCTGTGGATGTGGCCGGGGCTCTGGTATGAAAACCCTTTACTGCCTCTGGGACAGGCACCGTCTCTGAAGCTGTGTATCGCAGGAGAAACAGAGCTTCTGTGAGTCAGTCTGCTTCTTCTTTTGAGAAATTCCATCAGGGCGTGGAGACTTAATCTTGGTTCTGGAAGATCTCTGCTGCTCTGGATCCCTGCAGCTCAGTCCCCCTCCCCCCTTCTCTGGGGCATACGCAGTGGGGAGGGAGCCGGGACAGGTGAACTTCAGTCCCACCTGGCATCTGCCCAGATGTGAATGCCCCACTTTGTCCAGGAATGTGATTCACCGCGTTGTCCCTTCCTGCTGCTCTTCTGCTTTTGGATGTTTATTTCTTTATTACTTCTGCCTGCACTGAGCCTTACTTGCTGCGTGTGGCTTTTCTCTAATTGTGGCAAGCAGAGGCTACTCTCTAGCTGCAGTGCATGGACTTCTCATTGGGGTGGCTTCCCTTGTTGCAGAGTCTGGGCTCTGGAATGCATAGACTGAGTTGCCCCTCCGCATGTGGAATCTTCCGGGACCAGGGCTCGAGTCTTCTGTATTGGCACGTGGATTCTTAACCCTGGACCACCAGAGAGGCCCTGCTGTTCTTCTTGAGATCGATTCTAGTTCACCTAGAACTGCCTGTTCACTGGACATGGGGGTGGGGGTGGTAGAAAGGGAATTTGGCTGCTCTCTTGCACCACCCTGGGGCTGCGGGGAACTCTGGAGGTGCTTTGCTATCTTCTCTGTCTACCGACTGCCATTCACTCCTGTGCCAGGCCAGTTGCACAGAGACACAGAGGCGACAACCAGGCTCCTTCCCTGCTGTTGTTCAGTCGCTCAGTTGTGTCTGACTCAGCATCAGCCTTTCCAATGAATATTCAGGGTTGATTTCCTTTAGGATTGACTGGTTTGGTCTCCTTGCAGTCCAAGAGACTCTCAAGAGTCTTCTCCAGCTCCACAGTTCAAAAGCATCAATTCTTCGGTGCTCAGCTTTCTTTATAGTCCAACTCACATCCATACGACTACTGGAAAAACTGTAGCTTTGACTAGACAGATCTTTGTTGGCAAAGTGATGTCTCTGCTTTTTAATATACTCTCTAGGTTTGTCATAGCTTTCCTTCCAAGGAGCAAGCGTCTTTTAATTTCATGGCTGCAGTCACCATCCACAGTGATTTTGGAGCCCAAGAAAATAAAGTCTGACACTGTTTCCATTGTTTCCCCATCTATTTGCCATGAGGTGATGAAACCAGATGCCATGATCTCCATTTTTTGAATGTTAAGTTTTAAGCCAGCTATAGAAGCCAGACTTCCCCTCTCGATCCTCCAAATCTATCTGGTGTCTCCCCCTCACTCCCTTGCCTCTCAAAAATCCAAGTTCCCTCCCCTGCCAGTTTCAAGTAGAAGCTGCATTGAATTGCTATTTCAAATAAAATTGAGAGATACCATTCTTTGGGCAAATAATTTTACCATTTTCCCTTATCTTTTTTCTACCCCAAGCAAGAATTCTTTAAATTCTAACCCAACATTAATCCCCTGAGGCTGGGAATTTGACCACATCCTTCCAAAATCTTTGATATTTATGCCCAGAGGATCTCACTTTCTAAACCCAAATGTAAAGATAGGACTCAGGTCCTGGAGTCACCCAGTCCCTGAGGCAGGGTAGAGTGAAGGACAGCTTCTCCCGAAAGAGAAGGTCCAGGGAATGGGAGTGAAGAGAGAGAGCAGTGATCATTTCATAAAAAACCTCCCATGACTAACCTGGTGAGGAAGACACAGAGGCCCCACTCAGAGCCCCCTTCAAGGAAGGACTGGCCACCCAGCTCTGCAAAGTACATTTGTCTGGCAGCTTCCAGCTTCTACAGAGTCTGCCTCAGCTTTTTTAAAAATTGTGGTAAAATATACATAAAATTTACCATCAATATATTTAGTACATTCACAATATTATGCAGCCATCACCTCTAACTGGGCCCAGAACATCTCTGCCCCCAAGGAAACCCCAAATGCATTGAGACAGTCCGTCTTTTGCTCCCTCCCCCCAGCTCCTGTCAACTTCTGATCTCCTTTCTGTCTCTGTGGATTTGCCTGTTCTGGACGTTTCATATACATGGACGATAAGGCCTTTGTAGCTGGTTTCCTTCACCTAACACATTTATAGGGTTCATCCACTGGCCGTTGTGAACAATACTGCTGTATTTGTGGGTAAGTTTTCATCTGAACACCTGTTTGAGTTATTTTGGGTATGTTAACTTAGGAATGGCCCTTCAGGGTCATATGGTAGTTTTATGTTTAACTTTACTGAGGAACCACCAAACTGTCTTCCACACTGGCTACACCGTTTTACATTTCCATCAGCAATGTTTAAGGCTTCCAATATTTTCACATCCTCATCAGCACTTGTTCTGTTGTTTTGATCATAGCCATCTTAGTGGATGGGCAGTGGTATCTCATTGTGTGTATTCTTAAAGAAAAAATAAGTGTTTATTTGGCTGAGTCATGGCGCACGGGAACTTTCGTTGTGGCACATGGATTCTCTTGCTGTGATGCTCAGGCTCAGAAGTTACGGTGCAAGGACTTCCTTACTCCATCGCCTGTGGGATCCTAGTTTTCCCACCAGGGGTCTACCTGCGTACCTTGCATTGCAAGGTGGATTCTTAACCACTGGACCACTAGGGAAGTCCTTCATTGTGGTTTTGATTTGCATTTCTCCAATGATTACTAACAGTGAAGACCTTTTCCTTTGTCCTTTAGCCATTTGTATATCTTTGGAAAAATGTCTATTCAAATTCTTTGCCTGTTTTTTTTTTTAGGTTTTTTTTGGGGGAATGGTGGTGAGAGGGGCCACACCTGGTGGCTGGTGGGATCTTAGTTCTTCCACCAGGGACTGAACCCTGGGCCCTGGCAGTGAAAGTGCTGAGTCCTAACCACTGGACCACCAGGAAATTCCTGTTTGTTTTCTTTAAATTGAAGTATAGTTGATTTACACTGTTGTGTTAGTTTCAAGTGTACGGCAAAGTGATTACGTTTTGTATATGTATATATATATTCTTTTCCAGATTTTTTTCCTTTATAGGTTATTGCAAAATAGTGAATGTAATTCATTCCCTGTCCTACATGCTAGGTTCTTGCTGATTATTGTTTTTTCTTAGAGCAATCTGGGTAATTTTTCTGGAAGGAGCTGCGCACCACAGCTTGAGAAATTTCCCCAACCAGGGATGGAAACCAATCCCCCTTCAATGGAAGCTTGGAGTCTTAACCACTGGGCCACCTGTAAAGTCCTGGGTAATTTATATTTTCTACAAGTTCACCAATTTCACTTAAATTTTCAAATTCATTACTTATAAACATGCTCACATATAATCGAATTTTATAATCAAAATTGTGTCTTATAAGAAATTTAGAAAAGAGAAAATAAAAACCACTTATAATTAATTTAAAGAGAGAATATCACTCTTAACATTTAGGGGTATTTCCTCTGTTTTCTTTTAAGTTAAAAACAAATCCTACATCTTCATTTTTATACCTCTGTCAAAATACAATGTAACAAGGCCAAAATGGAGTCAGTTATGCTATACCTCATAAATACCAAAGAATCTTAATTACAATTTCATCCTCTCCCAGAAATGGAATCGACTTTTTTGGTTTTTAGCTGCCACTTTTTTAGTGGCTTGTGGGATCTTTGTTCCCTGACCAGGGATTGAAGCCCAGGCCCTCCACAGTGCAAGGGCAGAGTCCTGACCATTGGACCACCAGGGAACTCCAGGAATCTTAAACCAGTCAATCTGAAATGACCTGATCAACACTGTCAGGCAATCTGCCTGATAGACCACTATAGTCCCCTAAAGGAAAGTGACTTTACAATCACCAACCCACTTTTTTGCCTAGTACAGCTTCCTTATTCCTGCCTCCCTCTGGCTACAAGAATCTTTCATTTTATTGGTCTGCCATAATAAAGAATGGAATCTTGCTATTTGAAACAACGTGGATGACATTGTGCAAAGTGAAATAAGTCAGATAAAGACAAATACTGTATGATTTCACTTATAGGTAGAATCTAAAAATAAAGGCAAATGAACAAAGATAATAAAACAGAAGAATATTCATAGATACAGAAAACAAACTGGTGATTGCCAAGGGAAAGCTTGAGGGATGCATGAAGTAAGTGAGGGAGATTAAGAAGTACAAGCTTCCAGTTATAAAATAAGCAAGTCACAGGTATGTAATGTATAGAATGGGGAATATTGTCAATAATATTGTAATAATATTGCAAATGTATGGGTAACAGATGGTAGCTGGATTTATCTTGGTGATCATTTTATAGGGTATAAAAATATTGAATGACTATGTTGTACGTCTGAAACTAATATTGTAATTCAATTGTTCTTCATTAAAAAAAAAAAGTCTTCCATTCTGTGTAGTACCTCAGAGCTCCTTTCCATCTGCTAGATTAGATGCTGCCTGGTTTGAATACATTTTTTCTCAAGCTCAAAAATTTCAATAAGCCTCAGTTTATTTTTATATATCTCCTTTAGAATTTCTATTTTCTTTTCTTTTTTTTAAATAAATTTTTAATGAAAGCTCTTTTTATGACTTCTTTAATAGCTCCTAAAATTTTTGTATTAATCTTTTTCTTTTCTAGGTAGTTAATTAATAATTATTTTATTTTAATTACCTTTGTAGTTTACTTGGAGTAGTCTTTCAGTTTATCTTCACTTCTAGATAAGGTTTTTTGTCCTTTTATTTTATTCTTCTGGTCTAGCGTATGGTTTTGTTTTGTTTTGAACAGCTTTGTGTGTGTATGTGTGAGTATGCTTAGTTGCTCAGTTGTGGTTGACTCTTTGTGACTCTGTGGACTGTAGTGTGCCAGGCTCCTCTGTCCATGAGATTTCCCAGGCAAGAATACTGCGGTGGATTGTCATTTTTTCTTCCAGGGGATCTTCAGAACCCTTATTTCCTGCATTGGCAGGTGAATTCTTTACCACTGCACCACCTGGGAATCTTGAACAGCTTTATTGAATTATAAATTTAAGTATCATAAAATTCATCTGTGGTTAGGTGGACAATTCATTGATTTTCAGTAAAGGTACTGAGTTGTGCAGCCATCACCACCATCCACTTTAACACATTTCTATCACGCCGTGTCACACCTCATGGCTGCTCTTTGTTTCTAATGTTTATTTGGCTGCGTGGGGTCTTAGTTGTGGCACATGGGATCTTCACTGTGTCGTGTGGGGTCTTTCATTGGGGTGCCTGGGCTCTCTCATTGTGGCACCAGGACTCCAGGCTACCCAGGCTTAGTGGCTGTGGCATATGGGGTCTTCTCCAACAAGGGCTCATACTTGTGTTCCCTGCATTGGTGGGTGGATCCTCAACCACTGGACCACCAGGGATGTCCCAGTAACTCATGGCTGTTAGCTGAGCCTCCCCAGCTCCAGCCCCAGGCAACCCTTCATCTGCTTTCTGTATCAGCAGCGTTGCTCTTTCTGGACACTTCATGTAATGGAATCATATAATATCCAGTCTTTCCTACCTGGTTTCTTTCACTAACCATAATGTTTTTGAGGCCCACTCATGGATCAGTTGTGGCTTCCCAGGTGGCACTTGAGGTAAAGAACCTGCCTGCTAATACAGGAGACATAAGAGATGTGGATTTGATCCCTGGGCCTGGAAGATCCTCTGGAGAAGGAAATGCAACTCACTCCACTATTCTTGCCTAGAAAATCCCATCGACAGAGGAGCCTGGCAGTCTATAGTCAATGGGGTTGCAAAGAGTCAGACACGACTGAAAGGACTTAGCACATTACATGTATCAGTACTTCTGATTTTTTAGGTTTATTCACCTACTCTTTTCTGGTGGTTTTCCTCTAGATTCAGGCGGATATCAGGACTTTGCCAAGGCCTCCAGAGGACGTTTTGCAAATCTCTGGGACTTTCTCTCAGCATAACTCCCCGACTCCTGGTTCATTACTCCAGATGTTTTTTGGAAAAATTTTATTTATTCATTTACTTATGACCGTGCTGGGTCTTCTTTACTGTGTAGGCTTTTCTCTAGTTGCTGCAAGGAGGAACTGTTCTCTAGTTTCAGTGAGCAGGCTCCTCACGGCAGTGGCTTGTTGTGGAGCACGGATTCTAGGGCGCGAAGGCTTCAGGAGTTGAGCTACATGAGCTCAGTAGCTGCAGTTCCCCGGCTCTCCCTCCACAGTAGCTGTGGTACGTGGGCTTATTTGCTCTGCTGCTCCCCTCCATGTGGGATCTTCCTGGGCCAGGGAGCGAACCTTTGTCTCCTGCATTGGCAAGCAGCTTCCTAACCACTGAACCACCAGGGAAGCCCCAGATCCTTCAGCTATTTTATAAACTGTTTTGCTCTTAAATTTTGGCAACAGTGTTTTGTTTTTTTCCCCAGAGTCCTCAGAACGATGCTCTTTTTCCTTTAAAAGCTGCAAAATCTCTTCTAGGATGTACAGATTCTGCCCTCTGTGAAGGAGGAGATGGTCAGCAGGCAGGTGTCTGGACTCCCCTTACCCCCTTCATTGAGGCAGGTGTCAGATTTCTGATGGAGAACCGAACTGCACTGTCTTCCACAACAGTTTCTGGGGGTCTATGCAGCTTCCTTCTGACAGAAGGAAAACTGTTTTCCGGCTGCTGAACCGGTCCAGGAAGCTGCCCACAGTGCAGTGAGGAGGCTGTCTGCCTCCTGCTTGCTGGACCCAGGCTCCTAGTGAGCTGGGAGGCACAGTCCCTGTCGGCTGGGGTGCATGGGGAGCCCTTTCTTCCAACACTTACTGTTGGGGCTGCTGCTTGAGAGGATGCTCACTGCCCAAGATGCAGTGGGTGCGTCAGCAATGGCAGATGTTGTCATTGAATGGGGGCGGGTCCGGGCAGTGATGCCCAACTTTGGTTTAGACTAGCTTAGATCAAACTAGCTTGCCAAAACTAGTCAGACTTCCACGTAACTCTCTGATCACAACGGGAATACAGTAGCTTACTTTTTGGCTCTCCACAGTGCCAAGAGCCGAGTGGATACTGCTACCGGTATGTTTTACAATCAAAGGCTGCATTTAGCAGAAAGGTCTCTTAGGCTTTGCTGTGTGACCTCTGTGTTCTTCTTGTCTCTCTGTGTCTTTCTGAGGAGCAGCATCTTAGCAAGTTGGGAAGCTGGTGGTTCACCCTCTGTTAGCCTTGAGGCAGTCTAAGGGTTTTGTATTTGGTTGTATGCATGCACTCACTCAGTTAGGTCCAACTCTTTGTGACCCCATGAGACCCCATGGGCTGCAACCCTCCAGGTTTCTTTATCCATGGAATTTTCCAGGCAAGAATACTGGAGTGGGTTGCCATTTCCTCCTACTAGGGATCTTCCTGGCCCAAAATTGAACCTGTGTCTCCTGCGTCCCCTGCATTGACAGGCAGATTCTTTACCACTGAGCCACCTGCCCATTTGATTGGGTGGAAATTAATTTGAAAATTCTTGACAGTTTCAGAATGGAAGCGGAGAGGTGAGTGGGTCCCAGGTCAGATTCATGACACAGATACAGACTAGTCATGGAGTTCCTGCTATTATCTACATAAGACAAAACAGTGGCCTGGCCAAGACAGGGCAATTGATATGGAAAGGAGGGAAAAGTTTCTTATTGTTTCCTTAAAACTTTTTTTTATTGTGGTAAGATATATGTAACAATGAGGTATGTGGAGTAGTCAGATATGTAGAGATAGAGAGTAGAATGATGGTTAGTTAGCAAGGTGTGGGGAGGGAGAATGAGAAGGTAGTGTTTAATGGGCACAGAGTTTCAGTTTTACAAGATGAGGAACCTCCCTGGCAGTCCAGTGCTAACACTACAAGCTTCCAATGCAGGGAGCCCCGGGTCTATCCCTGGTCAGGGAACTAGATCCCACACGCTGCAGCTAAAAGTTCACATGCCACAACGAAGATCGAAGATCCCCAAACTGATTATCCCAGCACAGCCAAATAAATAATAAATTAAAAAATCTTTGCAACCTCAGGGACTGTAGCCCACCAGGCTCCTCTGTCCATGGAATTCTTCAGGCAAAAATACTGGAGTGGGTAAGCATTCCCTTCTCCAGGGGAACTTCTCAACCCAGGGATTGAACCAGGTCTCCTGCATGATGGGCAGATTCTTTACCATCTGAGCCACCAGGGAAGCCTAATAAATAAAATAAATATTAAATGAAAAAGTTACAAGATGAAGAGTTCTGGAGACGATGGTGGCGAGGGTAACACAGCAATGTGAACGTACTTGATGCCCCTGGACTGTACACTTAGAAATGCTCAAGGTGGGAAATTTTATAATGTAGACTTTTAACCTCTGTTTTCTGTCTATGGATTTGCCTCTTTTTTTTTTGGTTGGCTTGTTAAATCTGAGAACATAGCTTTAGTTCTTTTCCTGCTAGAAGGTTGAGGGACAGAATGAATGGATATTCTCTTAAGGGCTCTTCCAAGCATTCTTTTTCTCAATATTTTTATTCATTAAAAAAGAACATCAGTATCTGTTCCTTTAGTATAGATGACACATCTGTTGTGAGTTTTTGTTGTAACTTATTTTTTCCTTTTCTTAAATTTATCTATAATTAATTTACATGGGCTTCCCAGGTGGTGCAGTGGTAAAGAATCCGCCTGCCAATGCAGGAGATGCAAGAGATGAAGGCTGGCTCCCTGGGTCAGGAAGACCCCCTGGAGGAGGGCATGAAAACCCACACCAGTGTTCTTGCCTAGAGAATCCCATGGACAGAGGAGCCTGGAGGCTGTGGTCCATGGGGCCGCAAAGAGTCAGACACGACTGAGCACTCAACACGTATACCTGCAAACTTGATTCACGATACTGTGTTAATTTCAGGTATTCAGCTGAAAGTGATTCAGACACACACACACACACACACAATCTTTTTCAGAATCTTTACCATTATAAGTTATTACAAGATACTAAATGGAGGTCCCCGTGCTGTATACTAGGTTCTTGTTGTTACTCTAGTTTGTGTGTAGTGCTTTGTATCTGTTAGTCCCATATCCCTAATTTATCTCTCCCCTTCTCACCCCTTTGGTAACCATGTGTTTGTTTTCTATGTCTATGGGTCTATTTCTGTTTTGTTTACAGACTTATTTATATTATTTTTTATATCCCACATATAAGTGATATCATATAATACTTGTTTTTAACTTACTTCACTTAGTATGATACTTAACATACTTTTTCTATAAAATAGCCTCCATGGTATATCCTGCCTCCTCATTTTCCCAACTCAAGGTTCTCTCTGGGTGGGGGATTGGGTGGGGGGCGTGACTGTGTACTTGATGCAGCTGAGTGTAGACACTGCTGTTTCTATAAAACAACCTCAGTGATAGGAGAGGACCTGTCGATCACGTATTAAAATACTTCACAGGACTTCCCTGATGGCCCAGTGGCCAAGACTCTGTGCTCCCAATGCAGGGGCCCCAGGTTTGATCCCTGATCAGGGAACTAGATACCACTTGCCACGACTAAGATCTGGTGCAGCCAAATAAACAAATATTAAAAAAAAATACTTCACATTTACCAGCATTATCACTCTGTACATTTATATATATGTCAACTTCTTTTTCTTAGACTGTGGAATAGTTGTATGCACTATACTTATTTTGATGTGTTTTATGGATTTTTGTAGTTTGAAATTGACTTACCATGCATTGATGAATACTGATTCTCATAACAACTGTCTGACATAGTATGAATAGCTGTGAGCTCGAGGACACTGAAGCCGTGGACTGAGCCTGGAATTGTTGCCTCTTGCAAGCAGTGACTTGACCAAGGTTGACAATGCAGGTGGCAGAGTAGGTACTGCCCTGAAGACCAATGCAAGTCTGCCACTGTGTGGACTGGGAGCAGTACAGGTATTTGTTTTCCCTGAAATAACTACAATAAGCTCCATCGTTTTTTAAAAAAAATATTTATTTGGCTGTGCCAGGTCTTAGTTGCGGCACTCAGGATCTCCATCTTCATTGGGGCATGTGGGATCCTTCGTTGGGGCATGTGGGATCTTTAGCTGGGGCATGTGGGATCTAGTTCCCTGACCAAGGATCACGCTTGGGATCCCTTGATTGGGAGTGCAGAGTCTTAGCCTCTGGACCACCAGGGAAGTCCCAAGCTTCGTTTTCTTTACTGAGGGGAATCTTGGTGTTGAGTTTTCATGTCTCAGAGCTTGTGACTGACTGGCTCTTACCTATTGATTAGTTTTCTTTGAGGAAGCCTCAGAGCTTTTGGAGAGGAGGACGTTTGTGTTCGACGTTTGTGCCTTATTCCTCACCTTGCTGTTCCTCTTTCTTGGTGCTAGAGACAGAGTAAGAAACTCTTACAATAACAAGGGCTCTTACTGCCTTCCCAGCTTGAGGACAGCTCACATTCTCACTCAGGCTAAATGCCCTGTAACCCCCATCATAAAGGGTATGAATAGCTTTACTGGAATCTTGTTTGTTTTGTTTTTTTTTTTTTTTGCCTTTTGTGGAAGTTGATGTCACTTGTAGCTGACAATGAAATGTGAATCTGAAGATTCTTAGGTATTTTCTTATACAACATTCTTTGGCTGTGATTCAGACCTTGTCACCCTTTGACCAGCAGGGAGGTATTCCTTTGCCTCATTCACTGCATCTACAGACATTCCTTGAGTGCCTCTTAGATGCCAGGTATTTTATAATTGGGCTTCCCTGGTGGCTGAGTGGTAAAGAATCCTCCTGTAAAGCAGGAGACGTGGGTTGGATCCCTGTGTTGGGAAGATCCCCTGGAGAAGGAAATAGCAACCCACTTTAGTATTCTTCCTGGGAAATCCCACGCACTGAAGAACCTGGTGGGCCACAGACCGTGGGATTGAAAAGAGTTGGATATGACTTAGCAATTGAGCACATTTTTATCATTAAATTTCTAACCTGAGGACTGGTGTTCATGGTTTGCCAGATTTTAAATTCTACTGGATAACTAGGTTTCAAGTTAATTAACCCTAGCTAAAAAATAAGACTTCCTATTAAGATGAAAGTTAATCATATAAGATTAATACAGATAACTGAAAGCCTTCCTATCTGAAACAGCTCTTCAGTTCAGTTCAATCGCTCAGTCGTGTCTGACTCTGTGACACCATGAATCGTAGCACGCCAGGCCTCCCTGTCCATCACCAACTCCCGGAGTTCACTCAGACTCGCATCCATCGAGTCAGTGATGCCATCCAGCCATCTCATCCTCTGTCGTCCCCTTCTTCTCCGGCCCCCAATCCCTCCCAGCATCAAAGTCTTTTCCAATGAGTCAACTCTTCGCATGAGGTGACCAAAGTACTGGAGTTTCAGTTTTAGCATCATTCCTTCCAAAGAAATCCCAGGGTTGATCTCCTTCAGAATAGACTGGTTGGATCTCCTTGCAGTCCAAGGGACTCTCAAGAGTCTTCTCCAACACCACAGTTCAAAAGCATCAATTCTTCGGCGCTCAGCCTACTTCATAGTTCAACTCTCACATCCATACATGACCACAGGAAAAACAACAGCCTTGACTAGATGGACCTTAGTCGGCAAAGTAATGTTTCTGCTTTTGAATATGCTATCTAGGTTGGTCATAACTTTTCTTCCAAGGAGTAAGCGTCTTTTAATTTCATGGCTGCAATCACCATCTGCAGTGATTTTGGAGCCCAAAAAAATAAAGTCTGACACTGTTTCCACTGTTTCCCCATCTATTTCCCATGAAGTGATAGGACCGGATGCCATGATCTTCGTTTTCTGAATGTTGAGCTTTAAGCCAACTTTTTCACTCTCCTCTTAAGATCCTCAAATTTTGACAAGTTGGGCCAAAATTATTTATCAAAACAAACAAACAAAACCCCAACCAACCCCTATGAGCTTTAATACACATTACAAATTGTTTTGTGGTATGGGAAATTACAGAAGTGTTCACACAACTTGTAAAATCGAAGTGAACTTTTTAGGAAATCTATCAAATTGTAGGTTGACAAGCCCTTAAATATTACTACCAACGACCACAGGCATTAATAATTCAGAAGACTGTTTTTTTTTTTTTAATGTTATCACTAGAAGTATATGGGATATTCTTGAGTAAAGACATTAATTTTTATTCAGTGAAACTCCACAAACAACAAATCTTATTTTATACAATTCTGTGCTAATAGTGAGTTCATTTGGGAATGTGCCAGAGGTTAACTTTTCCTATTGTT
Organism: Aepyceros melampus; assembly: GCA_006408695.1. NCBI lineage: Eukaryota > Metazoa > Chordata > Mammalia > Artiodactyla > Bovidae > Aepyceros > Aepyceros melampus. The sequence goes on along the minus strand of SJXQ01013148.1, from coordinate 266,340 downwards.
TTTCCTGGGCTTCCCTGATAGCTCAGTTGGTGAAGAATCTGCCTGCAATGCAGGAGACTCTGGTCCTATTCCTGGGTTGGGAAGATCCCCTGGAGAAGGGATAGGCTACCCACTCCAGTATTCTTGGGCTTCCTTATGGCTCAGCTTGTAAAGAATCTGGCTGCAATGTGGGAGAACTGGGTTCAATCCCTGGGTTGGGAAGATTCCCTGGAGAAGGGAAAGGCTACCCACTCCAGTATTCTGGCCTGGAGAATTCCATGGATTGCTTCTCCTGTTCTGTTAACAGGAATGTGAAACATAGTTCTATTGGGTTGAAAGTTAGCATGCAATTCTATGCTGCACTGGATTCTGAAATACGCTAAGATTTCCAGCTCATTTTCCCATTGTATTCCTATTTCCTATTTTTCATTGTTTGCTTTTACATATATGCTTTTCCTATATCAGTTTTTTCCCTCTTGAGCCCATCTCCAAATAGTCATTTACGAGTCATTTAAACATCGTTAAATCAGCTATACTTCAATTAAAAAAATAAATTTAAAATAATTAAATTAATAAACAATTTGTAAAAGCTACTAACATTAGAATTTTATGGATTCTTTCAGCGTATTCAAAGCTCTTCTGATTAAATAATAGAAGACAATCTAAAAAATTGGTTTTTTTTTCAAGAAGTTAGCTTCTGGTCCAAATCACATCTTTTAAAAAAGTTATGTTCATTATATGAAAAATTAAAAGTTCTAAGTACCAATTACCTTGGCTTCATCTGTGAGCTTATGGTATATTCAGACAGGACAAACCTTGCTGCTCTCCCTGAAAGCTATAATTGTGAAGTGTTTTGTTATTTTTTGGTAGGTGAAGTTCACTTTAGTTCTCCTCGATTATTTTCAATCTTTCCCTTGTTAAAATATTTCATATTATCTTATCACCCCCTTGAGATAAAGAAATACTTTTGGACAAAATGTGATTCCAGCCAGAGAATATTTTATGTAACTTAAGGGTTAGTAAAATTTTATTACTTGCTTCCTCAAGAAAATCTAGATACTATCAATTTAGCCTCTAACCTTCTTTGACATAATCCTCACTCTCACTTTATGACAGTCTGTTCTGTTTTATTTAATGGTTTAATAGCATCACGTTTGGAACTGGCTGGAAAGCAATTGCAAGAAATGGTTTACAGGCTACTTTTAATGGGCAGTGTTAGAGGATTTATGGCTCTCAGCTCTAACATTATTATTGTTATTAAAAATTATTTGTTGATTGCTGGTGGTTGTGCTTGGAGTCACATGAGACATAAAGAAGATGTAATCATTGCCCTATGCTCCATTATCCGGCAAATAAAAGCGATGTGTCTCCATATGGTCTCTCTGACTCTATCTGAGCTATATCTCCCTGTGGGGAATGGATATTGCTTAGTGTGAGGTGAGCCTTTTCACCTTATTTTCACTGACTTTCTTCCCACAAGTATTAGATTCCATGGCAGTCCAGTTGAACTCCCTAAGAGAAAATACTGGAGTGTCAAGGTGTACCAGTGACCTCTGCCTGCAGGTCACGTTGCTTCCTGATGCCAAGACGAGCCTTACGCTGCCCTTGCCCGTGTCAGAGAGCGAGTGTTGGAGATAACCACAGAGGTCAGAGTCACTCAAAACTGACTGGAAGAGACATTTCCCCACAGGGTGAGATAAAGGGATTTCTTTCTTCACATTGGCAAGGACACTTGACAAACTCTGCTTGTGCCCAGGTTGATAAGAGTTGTCTCTCTATTTTATTTTTAAAAAATTTTGGCCATGCCATGCAGCATGTGGGATCTTAGTTCCTGGACCAGGGCCTGGACCCTCTCCCCTTGCACTGGGAGAGTGGAGTCTTAACCACGGCATCACCTGGGAGGTCCCCATTCTCTCTCTTAGGCTTGTTTGTGCTTGCCATACATTTTATTCTCTGCAGGCCTGTTTACTGGACAGACAAGGGCGGGTGCCATGGGGGGATGCTCTTGGCACCAAAGGCCCTGCCCCTTTTGATTCCAGCTGAAAACAGAGTTTCTAAAGCACAGTTTTCCAGCTCGCTAAGGAAGAAAGGAAGGAGGAAAGGAGAAAGGGACAGAGGCACAGAAAGAAGGAAGGACCAGAGGAAGCAAGGAAGGCAGTTAGAATTAGGCAGTCCCTCGAAAAGATTTGTTATTTATTTATTTATATTGAAGTATAGCTGATTTACAATGCTGTGTTAATTTCTACTGTACAGCAAATGATTCAGTTATACATACATACATATACATTTTGAAGTATGCTTTTCCATTATGATTTATCACAGGACACTGAATATAGAGTTCCCTGTGCTATACAGTAGGACCTTGTTGGTTATCCACTCTGTATATAGGCGCTTACATCTGCTAACCCTCAATTCCCACTCCATCCCTCCCCCAGTCCGCTCCCCCTGGGCAACCACGAGTCAGTTCTCTATGCCCATGGTTCTATTTCTGTTTCATAGACAGGTCCATTTTTCATTTTGTGTCGTATTTTAGATTCCATATATAAGTGAAAGCGTGTGGCATTTGTCTTTCTCTTTCTGACTTACTTCACTTAATGTGATAATCTCTGACTGCATCCCTGTTTCTGCCAGTGACTTTATTTCATTTTTCATGGCTGAGTAATATCCCATTATCTCTATGTACCATCTCTTCTTTATCCATTCATCTGTCCATGGCACTGAAGTTGCTTCCATGTCTTGGTTAGTGTAAATAGTGATGCCATGAACACAGGGGTGCATGTATCTTTTTGGCTTACAGTTTCGTCAGGGTATATTGCAGGACTACATGGCAACTTTATTTTTAGCTTTCTAAGGAACTCCATATTGTTCTCCACAATAGTTGCACCAACTTACATTTCCACCAAATGGTGTAGGAGAGTTCCCTAGGCTCTCTGGTGGTGAGGCAGGGTTAGGGGAAAAACACAGGTAAAATATAGAACCTTCCCCAACCAGAGTATAATGAGGATAAACATGTGTTTCATGCCCACAGCACAAGGTCAAAAGTGGGAAGTGGCGCTGGGGAATCCAGAGGACAGAGGAGACTTCTAGCTGGCCTTCTCACTATTAGCAGGGACACAGCAGACTAAAGATGCTTCGTTGCTGTTGTTTGGTTGCTAAGTCATGTCCAGTTCTTTGCCACCCTATGGACTGTAGCCCTGCCAGATTCTTCTGTCCATGGGATTCTCCAGGCCCGAATACTGGAGTGGGTTGCCATTCCCTTCTCCAGGGGATCTTCCTGACCAAGGATTGAACCTGAGTCTCCTGCATTGGCGGGCAGATTTTTTACCACTGAGCTACCAGGGAAGCCCACAAACACACCCTGCTTTCCACAGTCTCTCTTTGCTCCTACTTTGCATCAGTTCTTTCTTACAAAAAGAGCACATTTCCTAGCAGTGGAAGAGGAGAGGCAGCGGATGAAGAGGAAACCAAACATTTAGCGATACAAAAGAGGAGAGAAGGAATCTTGGAGCGCTGAATGTTTGCTTCCAACCACCTTAAAGAGGGTTAAAATATAAAGATTACATCTTTGTAACAGTCCTTCCTTTTCAAGAGAAAGGAAGAAACACATTTTATATTGCAGTGCAGTGTGCATATTATGTGTGTGGACGTGCATGTCTGTGTCCAAAACACAAGTTTTACAAACCGGTACTTGCAGTGCAAATATTATGTATCATCTACTCTGTAGCCGGTGGCTGGGTGTAGCGGGTAAGAGAAGACAGCCCCCTGCTTTTTGGATGAAGCACTTGGATTGGATGCTGGTGTCATTTACCGAGATGGAGACAGTGGGGGCGGGAATTTTTCAGGAGTTTAGAGAGAAGAAAATGAATGGCATGAAGATTTCTGGCTTGGCCATGCTATGTTTGTGTTGCTTAGGATAGCAGCACTCACACATTTTGGCTGTGACCCACAGTTAGACAGACATTTGAAGTCAAGACCAAGCTGACCCCCCAACATCTACCTGTGTGAGCAGGTGTGTGTGTTTGAGAGGGCGTCTGTATTTCCCCCTTCCTGAGCAGGACCACGTGAACTCTAGGCTGAGAGGTGGGTTGAAAGATACTAGTTAAAGAGATGACTGGGTGAAGCGGTGGGGCCGTCATGAACAGGGAGGAAGATTCTCAAATGTTTTCCCTCATCCCAGGCTGAGTCTGCATCCACACTCAGGACCCACTTCCAGAACCCAGTGACTAGGTATTTTCTGACGGCCAGGGTGGCTAAAGGATGGAAGATGGCTCTCTATTCTTCCCTTTGCTACACCAGGAGCAGAACAGGAAGGACGAAACTCTAGGTCTTGTCTTGCTGTGTTATTGCTGTTGTTCAGGCGCTCAGTTGTGTCCGACTCTTTGTGATCCCATGGACTGCAGCGTGCCAGGGTTCCCTGTCCTTCACCATCTCCCAGAGCTTGCTCAAACGCATATCTGTTGAGTCGGTGATGCCATCCAACCATCTCATCCTCTGTTGTCCCTTTCTCTTCCTGCCTTCTATCTTTCCCAGCATCAGGTGGCCAAAGGATTGGAGCTTCAGCTTCAGCATCAGTCCTTCCAGTGAATATTCAGGGTTGATTTCCTTTTGGATTGACTGGTTTGATCTCCTTGCAGTCCAAGGGACTCTCAAGAGTCTTCTCCAACACCACAGTTTGAAAGCATCAATTTTTCAGCGCTCAGCCTTCTTAATGGTTCAGCTCTTACATCCATACATGACTACTGGAGTCTTGCTGTGAGAAAAGCTAAATTATAATGCCTGAAGGAGTGTTTCCATTTTTTGCAGGATTCTGCACAACATCCTCTTGGTTAAAATCTGAACACATTCCAAAAAGAGTTTAAAAAAAAGGGGCGGGGGGCAGAATTCCCTGGAGGTCCAGTGGTTAGGACTTCAGGGTTTCACTGCCTTGGGCCCAGGTTTGATACCTGTTGTTGCAGCCAAAAAAAAAAAAAAAAAAAACCCCAAAACCAAAAGAACAAAATCTGAACACATTCAATTTTCTATTAGTTTTTTGAGCTAAATGTATTGAAAAATATAGAGAAAAATGTAGCAAATATTCCCATTTACAACACCAAGTTTTTTTTGTTGTTGTTGGTTGGTTGCTTTTTTGACCTCGAAGCCTTGCTTGCAGGATCTTAGTTCACTAATTCAGGCTCTCATCAGTGAGAGAGCTGAGTTCCAGCAACTGGACCCCCAGGGAAGTTCCCCAGCATCAGGAATTAATAACTTACCTGTTTGTCTGATGTGCATGTCATCTTCTTATTAACAGATATGAAGCATTATAGATGAAGCCGGAGTCCCACCCCTATTCCTCTCCTCTCTTTGCCCCGACTTCAGTCAGCCCTGATGAGTTTTATCTGTGTTTTCCAATCCATATTTTATAACTTTCGTACACAATAGCCAATGTTGGGTATTAATTCACACACTGTTTTATTAGTAAAGGACCGCTCCACAAGCCCTGGCTATTCCCCCTCAAGCTTGTGTCCTAGAACTCCAGAGCCTGTCCTCTCTGGGCATGACAGTAGCCTGTCTGGGGTCTGAGGCAGATCTGTGGATGCGGTTGCAGTGTCTCTGGCCCAGGACTGAGGGTGTCACTGAGGAAGTGAGGGGGACCTCTGGGGAATTTCAGTCCTGCCTGCTTCCTCTGCTTAGCGAGCTCGGCTAAAAATAGCAGAAGCTGAGCACCACCTGCAAAGTTCAGCTGTGAGGGCTCCTATTTGGAAAAGAGAGAACGTTAGCAGCGTCACTGGCCATTTTCTAAGACAATCTTTTGTTCAAGATGCCAAAGGTTCTGCAGATATCAATTGATGCAGGGTTTTCTTTAATGACCAGTGCTGTGTGTGGTAGGAAACCCCCTAGGGTAATTGTCATTAAGGGACCTTTTAGACACACATTCTTCCTTCAGCTGTCCCTTTAGGCATTCCTATAATCACATTGTTCGCTTAAAAAAAATGCAAAACGTGAGAGTTTTTAGTTAAGCTTTACTGGGGGCAAAATGAGGACTGCGGCCAGGAGACAGCACCTCAGGTAGCTCTGAGAGACTGCTCCAAAGAGGTGGGGGGTGAGAAGAAAGTCAATGTATATATGATTTGGTGAAGGGGGAGTTCATGCAACAAATATTTATCTTTGCAAAAGTCTTCTGCTAGTCAGGAGGAGCTGATGTCATCATGCAGGGATTAACTGCTTTTCTAGATATGAGGAGATACAAGAACTGGACTGATAAAATCAGCTCCTGAAAATATCTAACTATCTGAAGACCTATTCTCTCAGTTTTCCCCAGAGCACAGAGTGCCTCATTCCTTCTCTCCAACCTGACCTACTATCAGGAGGATTGAAAATCAGCAACTGCAGCATTACCTGATTTAATCTTTGTAGAGGTACATGGTGAGTGCCCGTGACAAGTACCAATTTGTAGTTGACAACATCAATCTGGGTTCTACGTTGAAGTTATATTAAGCAGAATAGAAACCCCTTTCGGACTTCACTGGTGGTCCAGTGGCTATGACTCCAGGCTATCAATGCGGGAGGTGTGGGTTCTATTCCCGGTCGGGAAGCTAGATCTTGCATCTTGCATGCCGCAACAAAGACTTGGTGCATCCAAGTAAATAAATAAAAATACATATTAAAAAATAAAAAGAATTCCTTAGAGAATATTAACGTTCTTACAGAATCTTAATGAGGACCAACTCTTGAGCTTAAAGGCCATGGAGCCAGGAACAATGGCCCGCTCCCAGCATTTCTTCCAACACAGAGCTTGTTTCTGTGACTCAGCTTGTTTGTGACTACAGCATCAGGAATTAATAACTTACCTGTTTGTCTGATGTGCATGTCATCTTCTTATTAACAGATATGAAGCATTATAGACGAAGCCGGAGTCCCACCCCTATTCCTCTCCTCTCTTTGCCCCGACTTCAGTCAGCCATGATGAGTTTTATCTGTGTTTTCCAATCCATATTTTATAACTTTCGTACACAATAGCCAATGTAGGGTATTAATTTACACACTGTTTTATTAGTAAAGGACTGCTCCACAAGCCCTGGCTATTCCCCCTCAAGCTTGTGTCCTAGAACTCCAGAGCCTGTCCTCTCTGGGCATGACAGTAGCCTGTCTGGGGTCTGAGGCAGATCTGTGGATGCGGTTGCAGTGTCTCTGGCCCAGGACTGAGGGTGTCACTGAGGAAGTGAGGGGGACCTCTGGGGAATTTCAGTCCTGCCTGCTTCCTCTGCTTAGCGAGCTCGGCTAAAAATAGCAGAAGCTGAGCACCACCTGCAAAGTTCAGCTGTGAGGGCTCCTATTTGGAAAAGAGAGAACGTTAGCAGCGTCACTGGCCATTTTCTAAGAACAATCTTTTGTTCAAGATGCCAAAGGTTCTGCAGATATCAATTGATGCAGGGTTTTCTTTAATGACCAGTGCTGTGTGTGGTAGGAAGCCCCCTAGGGTAATTGTCATTAAGGGACCTTTTAGACACACATTCTTCCTTCAGCCGTCCCTTTAGGCATTCCTATAATCACATTGTTCACTTAAAAAAAATGCAAAGTGTGAGAGTTTTTAGTTAAGCTTTACTGGGGGCAAAATGAGGACTGCGGCCAGGAGATAGCACCTCAGGTAGCTCTGAGAGACTGCTCCAAAGAGGTGGGGGGTGAGAAGAAAGTCAATGTATATATGATTTGGTGAAGGGGGAGTTCATGCAACAAATATTTATCTTTGCAAAAGTCTTCTGCTAGTCAGGAGGAGCTGATGTCATCATGCAGGGATTAACTGCTTTTCTAGATATGAGGAGACACAAGAACTGGACTGATAAAATCACCCCTGAAAATATCTAACTATCTGAAGACCTGTTCTCTCAGTTTTCCCCAGAGCACAGAGTGCCTCATTCCTTCTCTCCAACCTGACCTTCTATCAGGAGGATTGAAAATCAGCAACTGCAGCATTACCTGATTTAATCTTTGTAGAGGTACATGGTGAGTGCCCGTGACAAGTACCAATTTGTAGTTGACAACATCAATCTGGGTTCTACGTTGAAGTTATATTAAGCAGAATAGAAACCCCTTTCGGACTTCACTGGTGGTCCAGTGGCTATGACTCCAGGCTATCAATGCGGGAGGCATGGGTTCTATTCTCGGTCGGGAAACTAGATCTTGCATCTTGCATGCCGCAACAAAGACTTGGTGCATCCAAGTAAATAAATAAAAATACATATTAAAAAAGAAAAAGAATTCCTTAGAGAATATTAACGTTCTTACAGAATCTTAATGAGGACCAACTCTTGAGCTTAAAGGCCGTGGAGCCAGGAACAATGGCCCGCTCCCAGCATTTCTTCCAACACAGAGCTTGTTTCTGTGACTCAGCTTGTTTGTGACTATGTTTCCTTATGATACAAGCATTTTTATAAAATAAAAGTCTGTGCATGTGCATGTGTATAGGAATACTTACTTGTACATGGTACAAAATTCAAAAGATATGAAAGGATAAACAGGAAAAAGAAGTTTCCTTTTTCTCGATGAAAGTGAAAGAGGAGAGTGAAAAAGTTGACTTAAAGCTCAACATTCAGAAAACTAAGATCATGGCATCCCGTCCCATCATTTCATGGCAAATAGATGGGGAAACAGTGGACACAGTGTCAGACTTTATTTTTCTGGGCTCCAGAATCACTGCAGATGGTAATTGCACCCATGAAATTAAAAGACTTGCTCCTTGGAAGGAAATTTATGACCAACCTAGACTGTATATTAAAAAGCAGAGACATTATTTTGCCAACAAAGGTCTGTCTAGTCAAGGCTATGGTTTTTCCAGTGGTCATATATGGATGTGAGAGTTGGACTGTGAAGAAAGCTGACCGCTGAAGAATTGATGCTTTTGAACTGTGGTGTTGGAGAAGACTCTTGAGAGTCCCTTGGAGGGACCAGTCCCTCCAAGTCCATCCTGGAGGAGATCAGTCCAGGGTGTTCATTGGAGGGACTGATGTTGAAGCTGAAACTCCAATATTTTGGCCACCTGATGAGGAGAGCTGACTCATTTGAAAAGACCCTGATGCTGGGAAAGATTGAGGGCAGGGGAAGAAGGGGACAACAGAGGATGAGATGGTTGAATGGCGTCACCGACCTGATGGACATGGGTTTGGGTGGACTCCGGGAATTGGTGATGGACAGGGAGGCCTGGCGTGCTGTGGTTCCTGGGGTCGCAAAGAGTCGGACACGACTGAGCGACTGAACTGAACTGAGTGTCAGATATATACACTGAGAACAACAAAATATTGCTGAGGGGAAGGAAAGAAGATATAAATAAATACATATCAGAGTTCATGGGTTGGAAGACTCGTTATTGTTAAGATGGCAATTTCCCCCAAACTGACTTAATTCAATACAATTCTTATCAAAATTTTGACAGACTATTTTTTATAGAAATTGATAAGCTGATCAGAAAATGTATATGGAAATACAAATAACCTTGCAGAGCCAAACAGTTTTGAAAAGGAAAATCAAAATTGGAGGATTTATGTTGTGCAATCTCAAAACTTATTAAAGCTCCGATATGCAAAAGGTATTATTATGCCAGTTAGGGTACCAGTATCCTGAGATGTGCTACAGAATTGATGAATCTTGAAAACATTATGCTAGGTAAAAAAAGTCAAATGCAAGAAACTACATATAGCATGATTCCATTTATATAAAGTGTTCAGAAAAGGCAAACTTGGGACATATGTATACCTATGGCTGATTCATGTGGATGTATGTCAGAAACCAACATGATATTGTAAAGCAATTATCCTTTGATTAAAAATAAATTTTAAAAAAAGATCAGTGGCTGCCTGGGGCTAGATATGGATAGTGAGATTGTCTGCAAAAGAGCTCTAGGGAACTGGCTAAAGGGATGTTCTAAAAATCACATGTTAAGACACTGCACTTCCAATGGAGGAAGTGTGGTTTGGGGAACTAAGGTTCCATATGCCACTCATAAGTAAATAAATAAAGTGAGCAGGAACACTCTTTAAAAAACAATAAAATTTGAATGTGATCATCATTCAACTTTGTAAGTCTACTGGAAATCATTGGGTGAATGAATTTACAATGGGTGAATTTTGTGATATATAAATTGTACATTAATAATGGAGAAGGCGATGGCACCCCACTCCAGTACTCTTGCCTGGAAAATCCCATGGATGGAGGAGCCTGGTGGGCTGCAGTCCAAGGGGTCGCAAAGAGTCGGGCACGACTAAGCAACTTCACTTTCACTTTTCACTTTCATGCATTGGAGAAGGAAATGGCAGCCCACTCCAGTGTTCTTGCCTGGAGAATCCCAGGGATGGGGGAGCCTGATGGGCTGCCATCTATGGGATCGCACAGAGTTGGACACAACTGAAGTGACTTAGCAGCAGCAGCAGCTGCAAGAAACTATGAAAATTGCTTATCAGAGCCCATTGTATCCTGTAAGTGGAGAGACATCCAGATTTCTGATGTTTCGGGTGTTAGGCTCCTTAAGTCTGCTTCTACTGAGCACTGTGAGTGGAAATTGAGAGAAATCTCTCCTGACTTTGGAGTCTAGGTTTGATCAACTCTCTGGCACCCACTGTAAAAGCAGAGGCCCTTGCTGCCGTAGCCGGCGATTTGTAAGTGTGATTTCTATTGTCTAGTTAAGCAGAAATAAATGATAAGAAAGGAAACTCACTTGAAGAATCAGACTTTAATTCAAGCTATTATTGATCATGGAGTCAAGCAGAGATAACATGAGGAAAGATCACAAACAAGTTCATATTTAACAACTTGTATAATTGCTTTTTAAAAATATGTTGAATCTTTTTTATTTTAAAATTTTATTGTCTTCTAATTTTATTATTATCTGTATTTATATATTTATCTGGCTGCTCCAGCTTTTTGTTCCAGCACATGGAGTCTCCCATCTTTGAATCTTTTATCTTCGTTGTGGCATGTGGGATCTTTATTTTATTTTTACTGGAATATAATTGCTTTACAATGTTGTGGTAGTTTCTTCTGTACAACATCAGAATTAACCATGTGTATGCATGTATCCCCTCTCTCTTCAGCCTCCTCCACACCCTCCTATTCTACCCGTCTAGGTTATCACAGAGCACCAAGCTGAGCTCCCTGTGCTATAGTTGGGGCATGTGGGATCAGTTCCCTGACCAGGAATCGACCCCAGGCCCCCTGCATTGAGAGCACAGAGTCTTAGCCACTGGACCACCAGAGAAGTCCCTGAATAATTTTGTATAACTCACTTCTATTCAGTTATTAACATTTGGGGACAACATCATGAATTAACCATGTGTATGCATGTATCCCCTCTCTCTTCAGCCTCCTCCACACCCTCCTATTCTACCCGTCTAGGTTATCACAGAGCACCAAGCTGAGCTCCCTGTGCTATAGTTGGGGCATGTGGGATCAGTTTCCTGACCAGGAATCGACCCCAGGCCCCCTGCATTGAGAGCACAGAGTCTTAGCCACTGGACCACCAGAGAAGTCCCTGAATAATTTTGTATAACTCACTTCTATTCAGTTATTAACATTTGGGGCTGATCCCCATTAAGTGGTCTGCAGATATTCAATGTACGAAAACACCAAGGTAAGAAAATGCTTTCTATTCCTACTACATAATCGAAGCTTGCATGATCTTTGTCATCAGTGTTTCTTTGCAAGTGTTTTCCTTTCTTACAACTTTTCCTCCTACCACACATATCTGCTTATTTTGAATTTTTACCTCTTCTTAAAGACCTAACTCAAATACCACTCCATAGCTCATTTCTTCCTAGAGCTGGTTATTTGTGTAAATAGATGATCAAGTCTGCTTGTGCACAAGGAAGGGTGCGTTCCTGGTCCTGCCTCTAGGGCGCCTCTAAGTGCTTGTTGCATTGAATGGAATGTACCACCCCCTAGTGGCCAAATAGAAAAATAACCTCAACTTTTCAGAAGGATGGCCCATTTCTTCCAACTCCTGTGGACTTCGGAGGGCTCAAAATTTGTGGAAATCAATTTAAGAGTTTTGAGGGCGATGTTCTAAAATTGGAATATGGTGATGTTTGCATGACCCCCTCAAGTCAAGAGCGGCTTGGACTCTTTCTTGGTGAAGTGAAGTGGCTCAGTCGTGTCCAACTCTTTGCGACTCCTTGGACTTATAGCCCACCAGGCTCCTCTGTCCATGGGATTTTCCAGGCAAGGATACTGGGGTGGGTTGCCATTTCCTTCTCCAAGAGATCTTCCCGACCCAGGGATTGAACCCGGGTCTGCTGCATTGTAGGCAGCAAATTACCTTTTTTCCATTTCCAGCCCCCTCCCTACTCCTTCTATCACTTCTCCCTTTTCTCCCTTATGGATCTTCCCCCACCCTTGTCACCAGTTTTGATGCCTTGCACTCTTCTTGTTATCAACATTTCACTACTCAGTTATTTGAAATTGTGATTTCCTTTTGATTTCTGCTTGTTTATGATAGTCCGTTGTTCCCAATGTGAACACACAGGAAGCATTATTTTCTTTTCGTTTTGTTTAAAGGACTTCCCAGGTGGCGCTAGTGGTAAAGAAGTCGCCTGCCAATGCAGGAGACATAAGAGATGTTGGTTGGATCCCTGGGTCCGGACGATCCCCTGGAGGAAGGCATGGCAACCCACTCCAGTATTCTTGCCTGGAGAATCTCATGGACAGAGGAGCCTGACGGGCTGTGGCCCATAGGGTCGCGAACTGAAGTGACTTAGCACACAGAGGACACAATGGGGGCTTCCCTGGTGGTACAGTGGATAAGAATCCCCCCGCTAGTGCAGGGCACACAAGTTTGATCCCTGGTCCTGGAGGATAATTGCTTTACAATATTGTGTTGGTTTCTGCCATATATCAACGTGAATTGGCCATAGGTATGCATATGCCCCTCCCTCTTGAACTCCCTCGCTCAACCTCCCTCCCCATCCCACTGCTTCTAGGTTGTCACAGAGCACCAGATTCGAGCTCCCTGCGTCATACAGAAAATTTCCACTGACTATTTAATTTTACTTGTGGTAATATACATATGTTTCCATGCTGCTGTCTCAGTTTTTCCCACTGTCTCCTCTATTTGTAGGCTTTGTGATGATAGCTGTTCTGACTGGTATGAGAATAATTACAATGAGAACTACCTCATTGTCGTTCTGATCTGCATTTCTCTAATAATTAGCAATGTTGAGCATCTTTTCATATGCCTGTTGTCCATCCGTATGTTACCTATGGAGAAATGTCTGTTCAGGTCTTCTGCCCATTTAAAAAAAATTTTTTTTTCTTTAATATTGAGCCTCAGTCTGATCTTGGTTCCCACTGCCCGTCTACTGGTGCACAAACCCACGTACAAAGCTGATTTCCAAAGTGCCGGGATCAAACTTCTTGATCATAAAGTTTTAACAACTCTTTTAAGAGTCTGTAATCACTTATTTAAGTTTAGAAATACAGTTAATGTAATTGCTCAGAATTCACCTGGCATAATAGAATGTTAAAGACAAGAGCATTAGAGGTGGTCAGATGATTTAAAATCTTTATCAACAGGGACGTCGCTGGTGGTCCAGGTGCTGAGACTTCATGCTCCCAATGCCTGGGGCCGGGGCTAGTTCCCTGGTTGGGGAACTAGATCCCACCTGCCACAACTAAGACTTGGACAGCCAAATAAATACGCCCCCCCTTTTTTTAAAGGAAGGAGATATAGGACTTCCCTGGTGACACAGTGAATAAGAATCCACTTGTCAATGCAGGAGACATGGGTTCAGTCCCTGGTCTGGGAAGATCCCACGTGCCGTGGGGCAGCTAAGCCCACAAGCTACAGCTGCTGGAGCCCGTGAGCCTAGAGCCCCTGCTTTACAACGAGAGAAGCTGCAGCGGTGAGAAAACCTGTGCCCAGCCGTGAGGAGCAGCTGTCATTTGCCGCAACTAGACAAAGCCCCCCAGCAGCAAGGAAGACCCAGTGCAAGCGCAGATAGATACATTAAAAAACACATTAAAAATAAAAAAGGAGAGAAATTAATAAAAATGATCTTTATTAACGAATGAGAAAATTGAGTCTGCAAGGTGAAGTACTTACCTGATGTCACATAGCATGCTTGTAACACAGCCAAGATTAAAACCCAGGTCTCTTAAATTCCAGTTTTGTGCACTTTGCAGAGCTCTGTGCCGTCTAAGCACAGTGTGCAAGCGGTAAAGCATGGCTCAAAGAGCCAGGACCTTGGAGCCAAACAGAAGCTATTGGAAACTCAGCCTTGCCACTTGCTAAATCATATTAGATAAGTTACAGAAGCATGTCTCCTCCTCTGTAAAACTGATAGACTCTTGTACTGACCTTATAAAGTTGTTGTTGTGAAAATTAAAAATATAAAACACTTAGCATAGGGAAAATATGTAGTTCTATAAAAAAATAATTATCCTTTGAGACCAGTAGATTGTATTAGCTAAGACAGTGATCTTAGCTTAGAGTCAGACAGCTGCTGGTTCACCTTGTAGGGCCTTTGGAAAGCTATGTAACTTCTCTGGGTGTTAGTTTCCTCATCTGTAAGATGGGAATAATAATAACATTTCTCTTTTTGAAAGTCTAGAAGCCTGAATGGAATAGTGCATGAAAAGTCAGCGCTCAGTAAAGAAATGCCGTCATCAGCATCCCTTCCAGCTCCCCGTGGCAGCTCAGACCTCTAAAGAGCAGACCACTGGACTAGAGAATTTAGTCTAGGAAGTATTTTATTAGAAAACAGTGTTTCCTTTCCAAAGTGATGAAGTTTGCAAGAAGAGCTGCAGTAATGACTTTTTATTGTCAAATGAGTATTAATTACCACGTGTGAGCCATGGGGCTGCTGGGTGAGCTCTTCAACTCCCTTAATAACCCCACAAGGTAGGCTCAGAATATCCAGATGCAGACAGATGAAGTAACTGATCGGGGTCATCCTGTGTGCATGCTCAATTACTTAGTTGTGTTCAACTCTTTGTGACCCCATGGACTGTAGCCCACCAGGCTTCTCTGTCCATGGGATTCTCCAGGCAAGAATACTGGAGTGGGTTGCTATGCCCTCCTCCAGGGCATCTTCCTGACTCAGGGACATCTCCTGCATTGGCAGGTGGATTCTTAGCCACTGAGTCACCAGGGAAGCCCCAGGGTCAGCCTAAGACCTTCTAAGTTTCATTCCGGTCCAGGTTGCTCCAAACTCTGTACCATTCCACTGTACTATTTTAATTTTGCTTCCCCAGCTGAACTGTTGGGAGAATTAAAACCTGAAACAGAAAAATTATGCTACGTTTCAACAACCTTTTTCAACCACCAAAAAACAGAGATAGCATCTGTACATGCCTTTTATAATGTCAGGAAAAGCCCTTTTCATGTTTAGTCATCCCACAAAATGTCTTAAATATTCCTAAATGTAGCTCATACCACAATAGGCTTTTCCTTTTTTTGGCCACACTCCACAGCTTCTGGGATCTTAGTTCTCCAACCAGAGACTGAATGTGCACCCCCTGCAGTGGAAGCACACAGTCTCAACCACTGCACCACCAGGGATGTCCCCAACGATTGGCTTTAAGAGCCTGTGTTAGTTTGCTAGGTTGCCATAACGCCATAACTAAATGCCACCACCTCGATGACTTAAACAGCAGAAATCTCTTCCTCACCTTTCTGGAGGCTGGAAGTCCGAGATCCAGGAGCTGGCAGGTTTGCTCCTCCTAAGCCTCGCTCCTTGGCCTGCAGATGGCCCCGCTTCTGAGCACACGCATCGCTGGTGTCTCTTCTTCTTCATGTTGTGTTTATTTTTGTGGGAAGAACACTTAACTTGAGATCTAGTCTTTTAACCATTTTAAAGTTCAAAACACTGTATTGTGAACTAGGTTGTACCCAGAACTCTGGAACCTACTCACCTTGTGTTAACAGACATTTATACCCTGGTGTTGGAGAAGACTCTTGAGCGTCCCTTGGGCTGCAAGATCCAACCAGTCCATCCTAAAGGAAATCAGTCCTGAATATTCATCGGAGGGACTGATGCTGAAGCTGAAACTCCAATACTTTGGCCACCTGATTTGAAGAACTGACTCATTGGAAAAGACCCTGATGCTGGGAAAGATTGAAGGTGGGAGGAGAAGGGGATGACAGAGGATGGGGAGGTTGGATGACATCACCGACTCAATGGACATGATTTTGAGCAAGCTCCAGAAGTTGGTGATGGACAAGGAAGCCTGGTGTGCTGCAGTCCATGGGCTCACAAAGAGTTGGACATGACTGAGCAACTGAACTGAACTGATACCCGTGGAACCACATCTCCCCATTTCCGCCTCCCCTGGCCCCAGCAACCACCATTCTACTCTCTGCTTATATGGGTTTGACTACTTTAGATTCCTCATATAAGTGGAGTCACCCAGTATTTGTCCTTTCGTTATTGGCTTATTTCACAAAATATCCTATAGGTTCCCCTATGATATTGCACATGGCAGGATCCTCTCTTTTTTTTAAGGTATAGAATGTTTATTGAAGTATTATTCGTAATGACAAAAATGAACATCATAAAACATCTCATTATAAGTTTTTGCTTAGACCAACTATGCTGTTGACTTGTGATGGAATACTGTTAAATCATGTAATATAGCTTTATAGTATACATAGTATACATCAAAGTGCTAAATTAAATCTTTACACAATGTGGGATGATATTCACCTGTGTGTGTGTGTGTGTAGCAGAGAAATATTAGGAGAAAGTGAAGATTAGCAAAATGAGCATATAATTGTATGGAATTAGTGAAGTTTGGGTTGTAGGATCATGTTTTTTAAAGGCTGATAATGCTCCATTCTTTCTTTCTCTGTGTACAGCATATTTTGTTTATGCATTCATGTGTCTCTAGATATTTAGATTGTTTCCATATCTTGGTTATTGTAAATAATAATGCAGTGAATGTGGGAATGCAGATATCTCTCCCCATGTCCTGGCCAATGCTTGTTGTTTTTGGTCTTGATAATCGTCATCCTACAAGGTGTGAGGTGAGATCTCATTATGTTTTTAAAAATAATTTTATTTATTTATTTATGGCTGTGCCAGGTCTTCGTTGGTGTTTGGGCTTTTCTGTAGTTGCGGAGGGTGGGGGTTACTCTTCGCGGCAATGCAAGGGCTTTTCATCGGGGTGATTGCTCTTGTTGCAGAGCGTAGCTCTAGGGCTCTCAGGCTCAATAGTTGTAGTTCTCAGGCTCTGGAGCACAGGCTTAACAGTTGTGGCTTAGTTGCTCTGAGGCATGTGGGATCTTCCCGGGTCAGGGACTGAACCTGCATCTCCTGAATTGGCAGGCGGACTCTTTACCACTGAGCCCTCATGGAACTCCTCATTATGGTTCTGATTTGCATTTCCCTCCTGCACCGAAGAATTGATGCTTTTGAACTGTGGTGTTGGAGAAGACTCCTGAGAGTCCCTTGGACTGCAAGGAGATCCAACTGGTCCATTCTGAAGGAGATCAGCCCTGGGATTTCTTTGGAAGGAATGATGCTAAAACTGAAACTCCAGTACTTTGGTCACCTCATGCGAAGAGTTGACTCATTGGAAAAGACTTTGATGCTGGGAGGGATTGGGGGCCAGAGAAGAAGGGGACGACAGAGGATGAGATGGCTGGATGGCATCACTGACTTGATGGACGTGAGTCTGAGTGAACTCCAGGAGATGGTGATGGACAGGGAGGCCTGGCGTGCTGTGATTCATGGGGTCGCAAAGAGTCGGACATGACTGAGCAACTGAACTAACTGAACTGATGCTTCCTGATGCTGAGCACCTTTTCACATACCTGTTGGCTATTACATGTCTTCTGTGGAGCGATGTCTATTCAAGTGCTTTGTCCATTTTGTAACTGGGTTGTTTGTGGTTTTGATATTGAGTTTTACAAGCTCTTTATATATTTTGGATACTAATGCCTTATCAGATGTATGATTTGCAGGTGTTTTCTGCCATTCCATTGGCTGTCTTTTCATTTTGTTATTGGTTTCCTTTGTTGTGCCGAAGCTTTTCATTTTGATATAGTCCCATTTGTCTATTTTTTGCTTTTTTAACATATATTTTTTATTTTTAAAAATTTTAATTAGTTAATTTTTGGCTGTGTTGGGTCGTCATTGCTGCACATGGGCTTTCTCTAGTTGCAGCGAGCAGGGTCTATCCTCTTCATTGTGGTGCACAGGCTTCTCATTGCAGTGACTTATCTTGATTTGGAGCACTGGCCCTAGAAGGTGGACTTCAGGAGTTCTGGCACATGGGCTTAGTTGTTCTGTAGCATGTGGGGTCTTCCCGGTCTAGGGATCGAACTTGTGTTTCCACCAGGAAGTCCCTCTGGACCACCAGGGACTAGACTACAAAGGAAGTCCCTTTATTTTTGCTCTTGGTGTCAAAAAAAAATTATGTCAAGGAGCTCTCTCTCTGTTTTCCTTTAGGATTTTTATAGTTCCTGATCTTACATTTAAGCCTTTAATCCATTTTGAGTTGATTTTTCTGCATGGTATAATATAAATGAAAGTTGTTCAGTCATGTCCAACTCTTGTGACCCCATGGACTGTAGCCTGCCAGGCACCTCTGTCCATGGAATTCTCCAGGCAAGAATACTGGAGTGAGTAGCCATTTGCTTCTCCAGGGGATCTTCCCAACCCAGGGATCAAACCCAGGTCTCCCGCATCGCAGGCAGGTTCTTTACCATCTGAGCCACCAGGGAAGTGCAATTTCATTCTTTTGCCTGTGGATTCCATTTTCTCAACACCATCTGTTGGAGAGATTGTCCTTTCCCATTGTGTATTTGGCACCCTTATTCAAGATCAATATGTTACTGACCTGAGTTCTTGGACTCTTTATTCAATAGGAATTGGTAAGAGACCAGAAGGGGATTTTAGGCAAGGGTTTATGGGACTCATGCTGTAGCAGGAGGGAGCAAAAACAAGTAAATGGTGCCCTTGCTTGCTCCCCAAGGTGGGTGAGCTGGTTCCTTATATAGGGTGAGGGTGGGAGCAGCTTGGCAGATAAGCAGAAGGGGTGGCTGGGGAGGTCTGCCCACCCCTCTGGTGGTACTGTGTGTCAGGATCGTGCATAAGACCCTGCCTTTCCTTCTGGCTCTTCAGAAGTGGCAGCTGGGTTTTTGGTCTTCTTGTATCTTGTGGTTCATAATTTACCCTAAAGGTGCATGCACACAGTTATTTTTAGTCCCTTATGGTTTCACAGAGAAACCATATTCTGTTGCTCGAGGAGACATTTGTCCAGGTGCAAGCACAGCAGGAAAGCGTTCCAGGTCCCAGCCCATCTGGGCTTTCTCTTCTGTCCCCTGGTCAATATGCTTGCCTTTCTGTCAGTACCATCCTTTTAACTTCTGTAGATTTGTATTATATTTTGAAATCAGAAAATGTGATACCTCCAGCTTCATTCTTCTTTCTTGCAATTGCTTTGGCTATTTGGGATCTTTTGTGGTTCCACATGAATTTTAGGGTTATGTTTAATATTTCCCTTAAAAATGTCATTGTGGATAATATTGAATCTATAGATAGTTTTGGATAGTATGGACATTTTAACAGAATTAAATTTTACAAGCCATGAGCATGAGCTGTCTTTCCATTTATTTGTGTCATCTTTAATTTCTTTTATCAATGTTTTGTAGTTTTCAGTAGGCCAGCCTTTCACCTCTTTCATTAAATTTATTTCTAAGCATTATAACTGGGAGTGTTTTCTTATTCTCTTTTGGATACAGTATTAATATATGAAAACACAAGTAATTTTTGTGTACTGATTTGGTGTTTTGTCACTTTATTAAATTCCTTATTAGTTCTAAGAGTATTTGGTGGAATCTTTGGGATTCTCTACATATAAGGTTATGTCATTTGTGAACAGAGGTCATTTTACTTCTTCCTTTCTGATTTGAATGACTCACATTTCCCTTTCTTGCTTAATTGCTCTGACGAGCACTTCCAATACTATGTTGAGAAGTGATGAGATTGGGCATCTTTGTCTTGTTCTTGATCTTAGAGGACAAGCTTTCAGTTTTTCAGTGTTGAGTATGATGTTAGCTATGGGCTTTTTATATCTGGCCTTTGTTATGTTAAGGTAAATTCTTTCTAGAACTAGTTTTTGAGTTTTCAGTCATGAAAGATTTATGTGTGTGGGTGGGGGGCGGGGAGAATGAGGGCTGGGCCTCTGGTTCCATCATCTTCTAATGTCTCTCCTCTTCATCTGCTTATAAGAACACCAATCCCATTGCATTCAGGCCCCACCCTTCTGGCCTCCTTTAACTTTAATTATCTCTTCATAGGCCCTAGCACCAAATATAATCACTTTGCGGGGTCAGGACTTCAACGTATGAAAATTTGGGGAGAGGGGGACAATTCAGCTTATTTAAAAATCCCAATTTTTATCCTTTAAGCAATAACAGTGTTTTTTATAAATACTTGCAGAAACACTTTGACAAGCACAGTCGTGAACTTTGTGTCCAAGTCTGCAAAATTATAGACTGCGAGTGCCAGCGGGGACCTTTGGTGCCTTCAATTTTTAGTTGATGAAACTTGGAGCCCGGATGGGGATGAGTCTTGTGTGTAGGTCACACAGCTGGGACTCACTGGCACCCATACTGGAGCCCAGAATTCCCATGTGGAATAGGGCTCACTCGACTGCAGAGCACCAGGCTATTTCGAATCTGATTTTGTATGGGGTATCGTTCTTGCTGTTTACCACTTTGAATTTCACCAATGCTTTCTTTATGCCTAGGCAGATAGCAGCTTGCTCCTGCCAAGCATTTTACTTGGAAATATAGTGTCTCGTTTAGTCTTCTCCATAGATAGACCATAACATTTCCTCATTTTATAGATAAGGATGTCTGAAAGATTAAGTCACGTGCTCAAGGTTCTCCGGAGAATAAGAGACATCGCCTTAGGTGGATGTAGAGTTGAAGGTTTATGCGCTGGTGAATTGAATCGCTCACGTGTTTGCCGGCTCTGAAAGCTGAGTCATCAGCTTCTTTCTCCAATCTTAATTGACTCATCTCTTCAGGTTCAACAATAGGCAGTGAAAGAGGGCAACTGCAGACCTTCACAGGGCACTGGAAAATTATTCTTTTGTTTTGCTTCTCATGCAGAAAAGGATTGAGGGGGGAAAACAAATAATTTCTGCATGACAGCGCCAGGGCCCAATAAGCTGATGGGCTACAGAATACTTTGTAACAAAAACACTTTACAGTGATGGTCAAAATAACCTGTCCATGACTTTTAAAATTCCAAACAATGTAGAAAAGTATAAAGGAAGAATGAATTTTCTCGTCTTCCTGTTCCATCCTCAGTTGCATTCTCCAGAGGTGATTATTACTACTTTCATGCATGTAGTCAGAAATATATTTTAAGCACACATCTAATATATGTAAATTATAGTGTAGGAGAAGACTATACTATTGTTCAGTAATATACTTTTTTAATCCTTAACAGTACATCTTTGACATCGTGTCATATTAATATATGTAGTTTCATTTCATTCTTCTTAGTGATGGCAAAATATTTCACTGTAGAAATATACCACGATTTATTTAATTATTCCTGTAATAGACTGAGGGCTTTCCAGGTGGCGCAGTGGTAAAGAATCTGCCTGCTATTGCAGGAGATGGGGATTTGCTCCCTGGCTCAGGAAGATCCCCTGGAGAAGGAAATGACAACCCACTCCAGTATTACTGCCTGGGAAATCCCATGGACAGAGGAGCCTGGTGGGCTACAGTCCATGGGATCACGAAAGAGTCAGACACAGCTGAGCAACTAAACAACAACAATAATAGACTGAATGGTGTCTCCCCTCAGTGTCTGTATCCTAATCCGTGCAACCTGTAAACATTATCTTATTTGGAAAACAAAAGTCTTTGCAGATGTGATTCAATTAAGCATCTCGAGATGGGGAGATTATCCTGAAAGATCTGGGTGGGCCTTACAAACAGGGACTTCCCTGGTGGCCCCGGAGTTAAGACTCTGCACTTCATGGCAGGAGGCGCAGGTCTGATCCCTAGTCAGGGAACTAAGATCCTGTATGCCATGTGGTGCAGCCAAAGGGAGAGAAAGGCAGACAGAGATCTGACTCGCAGAGAGGAAGGTGATAACAGTGATGGTCAAAATAACCTGTCCATGACTTTTAAAATTCCAAACAATGTAGAAAAGTATAAAGGAAGAATGAATTTTCTCGTCTTCCTGTTCCATCCTCAGTTGCATTCTCCAGAGGTGATTATTACTACTTTCATGCATGTAGTCAGAAATATATTTTAAGCACACATCTAATATATGTAAATTATAGTGTAGGAGAAGACTATACTATTGTTCAGTAATATACTTTTTTAATCCTTAACAGTACATCTTTGACATCGTGTCATATTAATATATGTAGTTTCATTTCATTCTTCTTAGTGATGGCAAAATATTTCACTGTAGAAATATACCACGATTTATTTAATTATTCCTGTAATAGACTGAGGGCTTTCCAGGTGGCGCAGTGGTAAAGAATCTGCCTGCTATTGCAGGAGATGGGGATTTGCTCCCTGGCTCAGGAAGATCCCCTGGAGAAGGAAATGACAACCCACTCCAGTATTACTGCCTGGGAAATCCCATGGACAGAGGAGCCTGGTGGGCTACAGTCCATGGGATCACGAAAGAGTCAGACACAGCTGAGCAACTAAACAACAACAATAATAGACTGAATGGTGTCTCCCCTCAGTGTCTGTATCCTAATCCGTGCAACCTGTAAACATTACCTTATTTGGAAAACAAAAGTCTTTGCAGATGTGACTCAATTTAAGCATCTCGAGATGGGGAGATTATCCTGAAAGATCTGGGTGGGCCTTACAAACAGGGACTTCCCTGGTGGCCCCGGAGTTAAGACTCTGCACTTCATGGCAGGAGGCGCAGGTCTGATCCCTAGTCAGGGAACTAAGATCCTGTATGCCATGTGGTGCAGCCAAAGGGAGAGAAAGGCAGACAGAGATCTGACTCGCAGAGAGGAAGGTGATGCGAAGACAGAGGCAGAGATTAGAGTGTTGTGGCCACAAGCCAGGAATGCCCACAGTGAGCCCACCAGTCCTGCCAAAAACCTAAAAAACAAATGCAGCCCTTTCCGGTCTCCCTTGCTGCTGGAGTTCTTGGGGTGACAGCTGCACTTGAATAAAAGGTAGGTGTGCCGATTGTGGAGCGTGCTTCCCAGTGCTCTTACTGCCACCTTCTTTGTTGGAGCAGCGTTGTGGCGCCCAGCTGCAGGCTGTGAGTGCTCTTTTTTTAAATGTTTATTTATTTGTGTCAGGTCTTGGTTTCCGCACTTGGGATCCTTGCATCATGCTCTCTAGTTGAAGTGAGCAGGCTTAGTCGCTCGGCGGCATGTGGGATTTTACTGTGGTTCCCCGACCAGGGACTGAACCTCCATGCCCTTCATTGCAGACAGATTCTTAACCGCTGGACCATCAGGGAAGTCGCTGGCTGTGAGTGCTGAGAAACCACTTGGGAAGCGTGAGGGCCAGGCGTTTGCGTTTTTGTGTCCCCTCACTAGCTCTGTGGTGTGAGAGGCAGCTGTGTTGACAGTGGGGCAGCCCCCTGCCCTGTGGGCCACGGCTCCGGGTGGGCGCTGCCAGCTGCTTCTCCGTGGCAGCTCTCAGTTCTTCCTCTGAGAAGAAACAGTGCCCCTGAAAACAGCGGAAACAGTGCCCCTGGTCTGCTCCGAGAGGCCTTCCTGCAGACCCGCCCAGCGCCTGCTTCTCCATCCCTTTTACGACTGTTGTTGCTGTTCAGTCACCTAGTCAAGTCCGACTCTTTGAGACCCCGTGGACTGCAGCACCCCAGGCTTCCCTGTCTGTCACTGTCTCCCGGAGCTTGCCCAAGTTCATGTCGGTGAAACCATCCAGCCATCGTATCCTCTGTCGCCCTTTTCTCCTTCTGCCATCAATCTTTCCCAGCATCAAGGTCTTTTCCAATGAGTCAGCTTTTATGACATTATAAGCACCCAATTCCCTTTATTTA
The DNA here is from genome assembly GCA_006408695.1 of Aepyceros melampus. Classification (NCBI taxonomy): domain Eukaryota; kingdom Metazoa; phylum Chordata; class Mammalia; order Artiodactyla; family Bovidae; genus Aepyceros; species Aepyceros melampus. The sequence goes on along the minus strand of SJXQ01013148.1, from coordinate 242,383 downwards.
TTTAGTTATTTTATTTTTTTAATGTTTTAAAAAATGGTTGCGGCATGTGGGATCTAGTTCCCTGATCAGGGATTGAACCTGGGCCCCCTGCATTAGGAGCATGGAGTCTTAGCCACTGGACAACCAGGGAAGTCTTCCCAATTCCCTGTATTTAAATACTTCCTGTTTATGTGACCTCTTTGTTGTTGTTTAGGCACTAAGTTGTGTCTGACTCTGTGACCCCATGGACTATAGCCGGCTAGGCTCCTTTGTCCATGGGATTTCCCAGGCAAGAATACTGGAGTGGGTTGCCATTTCCTTCTCCAGGGGATCTTCCCCACCCAGGGACTAAACCCACGTCTCTTGCACTGGCAGGCAGATTCTTTACCACAGGGTTTAATATGCAATTAAACCCTGACTAGTTTCAGATCTACCTCACAACTACAGATACAAAAATTCTGAATTAAAAATTAGTTAAACCTACTGGTAATTATGCATAGATATGGATGTGTGTATTATACACACACTTACACAGACATATACATACATAATGCAAGGACCTTAGAAAATCTCTATGCAACTGACCCTACTAATAGATTAAAGGAGAAAAATCACAAAATTATCATAATATAGAAAAAGCATTTAATCAAATTAAGCAACTCATGATAAAAACTCAGAAACTTAGGAATAGATTGTGGTCATTTTGTTTTCTTGATAAAGGCTCTTACATTAGGGTACAGTGACCTGCTAAAACAAAAAGGTGTGAACCGTGGCTCAGACAAACACATTATTTTTTTCTCACTTAACCCTCTCACTGTGAGCAATCCTGGTCTAGGGGATGGGTGGCCCTCTTCATGTCATCGTTCAAGATTCCAAGTTTCTCCTGTGTCGTAGTTCTAGCATCCCTGGGCGTGTCATTGTCTCTAGTGAAAGCTAGGTGGCTGCCATGACGAGGTTCCAGCTGTGAAAAGACAGCACGAAGGAGGCATGCTCAGTGTCTTAAGTCCCAGACCCAGAATGACTGATATCACTTTACATTCTAATAATGATAGTTTAGACGCACGGCCTTGTCCGGGGCAGACACGTCTAGGAAACGTGCCAGGCTGTAGCCTGCCACCTTGTTTTTTTTTTTGTAAAGAAAATAACTTGTTTATTTTTATTTATTTTTTTTGTCTTTTTTTATGTTTTTTTTCTTTAATTAATTTTTATTTTTTAGTTTGTTTTGCTTTACAATACTGTATTCATTTTGCTACACATCGACATGAATCAGCCATGAGTGTACATGAACTCCCAATCCCGACCCCCACCTCCCCCCTCCCGCCCCACACTCTCTCTCTGGATTATCCCCGTGCATCAGTCCCAAGCATCCTGCATCCTGCATCAAACCTGGACTGGCGATTCGTTTCACTTATGATATCACACATGTTACACTGCCACTCTGCCAACACATCCCACCCTCTCCCTCTCCCACATAGTCCAAAAGGCCGTTCTATACATCTGTGTCTCTTTTGCTGTCTTGCGTACAGGTTTATCGTTACCATCATTCTAAATTCCATATATATGTGTAAGTATACTGTATTGGTGTTTTTCTTTCTGACTTACTTCACTCTGTATAATCGGCTCCAGTGTCATCCACCTCCTTTGCATGGCTGCCTACCTTAGTCATTTGCGAGGGTGCCCCCGGTGGCAGCTCATGCCATTCCTGGAAGCTTAGAGGCCTAGAGGTCGGGGGAGAAGACCTGAGTGGGTGATGCTGAGTCACCATCTGGCATTTCTTGAATGCATGCTTGGTGGCAGCACTGCTTCCACAGTCCAGGGAGTCCCGCCCTGCACCGCCCAGAATAGACCTGCAGAGGCTCTAATCATCTCGAACCTGCCAAGGAGGATGAGGGATGAATCCAAACATGAAGGAGGTTAAAGCCGCAAGGGGCTGACATCCAGCCCTGGGAGGCAGGGCAGGCAGGATCCGGCAGAACCCATTCTCCCCTAACCACCTCATCAGACGGCTCTGTGACTCAGTCATCCCATGCAGCCTCGCTGGGGCCATGCTGCAAGGTCCTGGCATCACCTGTGATGCTCTTGCCAGCCTGGGAACATACTTCCTGTTTGCTTTCCCCCGATTTCCTGCTTTATGCCGTGACTTTGCTTCCTTGGGTTCGCTCTTTTCCCCAGTAGGGTGTCATCACGTAAACTTTTACCTTAGATTCCATTTTCCAGGGAAGCTGGGCTGATATGTCAATGAAGAAAGGAAGAATGGATTATGGTAAACAGCCAGAGTCTTTATATCTAAGATCCATAGAAAACATCTTACTCTAAGGAAGAATTTTAGATGCATTCCATTAATATTAGAACTAAGGGAGAGATAGGACTTCCCTGGTGGTCCAGGGGTTAAGACTCCATGCTCCCAATGCAGGGGGCATGGGTTTGATCCCTGGCTGGGGAACTAAACCAAGAAGGGAATGTCAAGCCACTTCGGTATTCTTGCCTTGAGAACCCCACGAACAGTATGAAAAGGCAAAAAGATAAGACATTGAAAGATGAATTTCCCAGGTTGGTAGGTGCCCAATATGCTACTGGAGATCAGTGCAGGAAAAACTCCAGAAAGAATGAAAAGATGGAGCCAAAAAGAAAACAACACACATTTGTGGATGTGACTGGTTGATGGAGGTAAAGTCCAATGCTGTGAAGAGCAACATTGCANGAGTGAACTCCGGGAGTTGGTGATGAACAGGGAGGCCTGGTGTGCTGCGATTCATGGGGTCACAAAGAGTCGGACACGACTGAGCGACTGAACTGAACTGCACTTGAGAGTCCCTTGGACTGCAAGGAGATCCAACCAGTCCATTCTGAAGGAGATCAGCCCTGGGATTTCTTTGGAAGGAATGATGCTAAAGCTGAAACTCCAGTACTTTGGCCACCTCATGCAAGGAGGTGACTCATTGGAAAAGACTCTGATGGTGGGAGAGATTGGGGGCAGGAGGAGAAGGGGATGACAGAGGATGAGATGGCTGGATGGCATCACTGACTCGATGGACATGAGTCTGAGTGAACTCCAGGAGTTGGTGATGGACAGGGAGGCCTTGCGTGCTGCGATTCATGGGGTCACAAAGAGTCAGACACGACTGAGCGACTGAACTGAACTGAAGTTTCATATATATATATATTTGCGTATGAATGTTCAGTTGTTCCAACAAATGTTTCAATCCTTTGTTGAAAAGATCACCCAGGTAGGCTCAGTGTGATCACAAGGATGCTTGTAAGAGGGATGCAGGAGAGTCAGAGTCAGAAGGAAGTGCGATGATGGAAGCAGAGGTTGGTGTGAGGCCATTGCTGGAAGGGGCCACGAGCCAAGGAATACAGGGACCTCTAGAAGCTGGAGAAGGCAGGGAACTGATTCTCTCCCAGAGCCTTCAGAAAAAAACATGCTCCTGTCTGCCAACACCTTAATTATAGCCAGTGAGACCCATTTTTTGATTTCTGATTGCTGTAATAATTTTGTGTTGTTTTAAAGCCACTAAGTTTGTGGCAATGTTTTATGGCAGAAACAGGAGACTAATACAGAAGGCACCATTGATTTGTGCTTGCCCTTCTATCAAAAGTCAATTGGCTATTCTGTAGTACTATTTCTAGATTTTCTATTCTGTTGCATTTTTCTATGTGTCTATGCTTTTGCCACTGATATATCTTTTTTTTTTTTTCTTTTAGTCTGCCCTGAATTCTGTTATTTTCCCTGCTTCATAACTTCAGGATACCGAAAATTTGGTCAAAGGTAGCAAGAAGGAAACACAGAAATAAACAACAGAAAATGACAAGTTTCAAGGTACCATCTGTTGTAGTTATCTACTGCTGGGTAACAAATTATCCCAAATTTAGAGGCTTAGAGTAAAAAGTCTTATTGTCTCTCAGTTTCTGAAGGTCAGGAATCCTGAAGTGGTTTAGCTGGGTAGTTCTGGCTCAGGGTGTCTCATGAGGTTGCCGCCAAGCTGCCTGTCAGGGCTATACTCGTCCTGAGGCTTGGCCAGGGAGGACCTACTTCCAAGGTCACTCATGTGGTGGTCAGCTGGCCTCCAAAGACTTGCTTCCAAGATGACTCACACAGTGGCTGGCATGCTTTAATTCCTCTCTGTAGGCTTCCTGGGTGTCCTTATGACATGGCAGCTGGCTTCTCTAGTGTGAGTGGTGAGAGAGACAGGGAGAACATTCACCTAAGACAAGGAACCACTGCCTTTTTATAACATAACCTTGGGCCTGATGGCTCATCACTTCTGCCAATGTTTTCTGCACTAGAATTGGGTCACTAAAGTCCATTCCACACCTAAGGGGAGAGGAATTAAGCTCCACCTCTTGAGAGAATTAAAAAAAAATTGTTGTTATTTAGCTGTGCTGGGTCTTAGTTGTGGCATGTGGGATCTAGTTTCATGACCAGGGATTGAACCTGGGCCCCATGTATTGGGAGTGTGGAGTCTTAGCCATTGGACCCAGGAAGTCCTATTAGTACAGAATTTGTAGACATATCTTTGAAACCACTATAGTCTGGCCACAAGTTATTTATATTCCTTCCACATGCAGAACACACTCATCCACAAGGACCTCGAAGACTCCCCTCCCATCACTGCACCAGCTTGAAGTCCAGAATCGTGTCCTCAGAGTTGGGTCTAGGAAAGGAGAGGGTGATCGGGGTAGCTCCCTAATAAGATGAGCTCCTTGAGTTCATTCCTGCACCCTGTACATCTGGAGAAAGATTGTCTGCCCTCTCCCTCTTCCACAGTGGTCAAAAGACACCAGACACAGGATAACTCCCCTGATACTCCTGTTCAAAAATGGCGAATGGGAGGCAGGAAGGAACAGTGGTCCACAGCGATTCTAGAATCCAGTCAACAAGTTGTAATCCCATTTCAAGTTGCTTGATTGCTTCTCTAGACCTGGGAATAATCTTCTGTGGTCCCCGGCTCCTCCTCCAAACCTTTGGTTCTGCCTCCCCATTGACCTTCCCTCTTCATAAAAGGTAATGTGACTTTGCTCTGTTTTCCTAACCCCAGTTCATAAAGATTTCTTCTATACTTTTCCTTTTTAAAATTTTATTTATTTCTTTACTTTTGGCTGCACTGGGCCTCCATGGCATTGCGCGGGCTTTCTCTAGTTGCCCCGAGCTACTCTTCATTGCGGTGTGCGGGCTTCTCACTGCAGTGGCTTCTCTTGCGGAGCACCGGCTCTAGGTGCCTGGGCTTCCGCAGCTGGGCTGCGGGCTGCGGGCTCAGTAGTTGCGCTGGTGGGTTTAGCTGCTCTCCAGCGTGTGGAATCATCTCAGACCAGGGATTGAACCTGAGTCTCCTGCATTAACAGCTGGAGTGTTAACCACTGGACTGCCAGGGAAGTCCATCCTATGCTTTCTTTTAAAAGTTAACATTTTTATGTTTCACCTTTTAGCTTTTGATTACTTTTGAGGTCATTTTTGAATAAAGTGTGAAGTATGGGTTTCTTGATTTTTTTTTGCATACAAATGTCCAATTGTTCCAGCACTGCTTTTTGTTTTTAAAGAAACTGTTGATTTTCCATGCACTTTTTTGGATTTTCTAAGAGTCGAGGAAAAACAGCTTTCTGTGCGTTCCTGCTGCAAGGAATATGAAGCTATCTTCCTCTTTCACTTGTAGGACCTGAAGGGACGTGGATACAGTGGGAGTTTTCCTTTAAGTTACTATGGGAACCTGGAACATTGCCATGTGGACCCCTCCCTGGATGTCTCGGAAAGTCGGCACCTTTGTGGAAATTCGACAGAAGTGACCCTGTGCCAGTCCCCAGACTAGGCTTCTAGAGGCTTTGCACGCTTCCTCTCTCTGCAACCCTCTCTGTACCCCGAGAACAAGCCCGGTGAGGTTCCCAGAGAATGAGAGACCCTGGTGAAGACAGAGAAGCCAGCTGTCCCAGCCACAGCCAACCTAGACCATTCAGCCATTGCTCAAACACTCGAGAAGATCCAGACAGGAGCAGCAGAGTGAAAACTGATTCAGACTTTGTGGGAGCATTTTGTAATACATGAGCCATGTTTATAATAGGCAGTTTGACCCAGTCATTACAATTCTAGTATCTTACTCTAAGGAAATAATTTAACTAACGTACAAGGTTATTTCAGGAACTTTTTTTTTATAATAGCAAAAGTTTGAAACACTACAGAGTGCCTCACTAATGAGATGATTGAGTGAGGATGCACATATATAGAATAATGCTCTGCAACTTTTACAGATATGCAGCTGATAGGTAGGTGATACGTATAGATGACAGAGCTCTGAAGGCACCTCTCTGTATCATACACTTTAGTCAACGAAGCATTTTAGAAAGCATGTATTTTACAGCATGAGCCTTTATTTATTTGGCCACACTGTGTGGCTTGCAAGATCTTAGTTCCCTAACCAGGGATCGAACCCAGCCCCCCTGCAGTGGAAGCTCAGGGTCCTAACCACCAGACCAGCAGGGAATTCCCAGTAAGAACGTGTTTATGAGGAAGACAGTCTGTAGCTATATATCTGCATAGAAAAATGTCTGGAAGAATATACATATAAATTATTGACGGTGGTTTCCTCTGGGGAGGTGTTACAGGTATATTTCACTTTCCTCAGTGTATCTTTGTGTATATGAATCTTTACAAATGAACGTCCATTTTAATAAATCAATCATCGAAACGACAGAATTTCCATTTTGGAAAATACATGTGTCTGTGGCTGCACTGCTAAGCTGCACGTGATCTGATTTTCCTGGATGTAACGCTCAGGGTGGTTCTCAGGGAGCTGCTGGTTTACAGGGTGGCGGGCTGTCCCTGCGCTCACCGGGGTGTTTTCACCTTCCCAGCAGATGGTAACGTTGTGTGGACACGCCAGAGCTGAAGCCCAGGCAGAGGCTGTGTTTGCAAGAACAGTGGACTTGGCATCGGAAGCCCTGAGTTCAGGGTTCATGTCGGCTCCTCCTTTTCTGTTTTGGCTGTGCTCTGCAGCTCGTGTCCTCTCAGTTCCCCACAGGATCGAACCTGTGCCCCTGCAGCGGGAGCGCCGTGCCTCCACCACTGGACTGCCAGGCAAGCCCCTTGGCGGTCCCTCCTCCGTTTTGTTTCTTCCGCAGGAAAATCAGGCTTCATTCATCAAACAACATGCATTTATTGAGGATTGCTGCATGCAGGCCTTGTGGCTAGGTGTTAGGGGCCCCAGCTCCTGCCCTGCTTTTCTTCCCAATGGGGACAGGAGAGTCAGTTCCTACATGAACCAAAGTACATAACAGGAAATGGAATTCCAGGTACTGAACTTTACTTTCAGTGGTTTCATTAAGCAGAGGAAAGGAGACTGGATCCATTATGAAGCAAGTGGGACAGTTCAGTGGTAAAGAACTCAGGCTCATTAGCCAAACTGTCTGGGCTCAAATTCTAGCTCCAGCAAGCTAGGGGGAATCTTTTATCTTTTTTTAAAGTGGTTTAATCCAGATATTGTAAACATATTTTATGAAATTTTAAAATTTGTTTCTAGGTATCTTTCTTATTTTTTAAATAGTCTTATTTATTAATTTTGGGCCGCACTGGGTCTTAGTTGCGGCGCTCAGGATCTTCGTTGTGGTGAGAAGCCTTAGTTGTGGTGCAGGGATTAGTTGCTCCTGGGCAAGTGGGAGCTTAGTTTCTGGGCCAAGAATTGAACCCATGTCCTCTACAGTGGAAGGTGAATTCTTAACCACTGGACCACCAGGGAAGTCCCTAAGTTTTTTGCTAAAATTTTTAATTGAAATATATTAATAGTTGATTTACAATGTTGTGTTACTTTCAGGCGTACAGCAAAATGACTAAGTTTTACTGTGTATATATTATGTATGTTATTAGATTCTTTTCCATTATAGGGGGGTGTTGCTTAACATTTCTCTGATTCAGTTTTTCTCCACTGTACACAGGAGCAGTAACTACATGCAGCTCCTTGGTTGTTGTAAAGATTAAACAAGTTACTGTGTATAACACATCTGGCACAGTGCCTGACACATAGTAGCTGCTCAGTAAATATTAGCTGTTACTGTTATTACTCGGTAGAGAGCACATTAGATCAGTTGCTGCTAACACAAATGTGAGCAATTTGAAACAGAGGGTTATCTCTCCATTTGTGGCATCATTTATGTCATCTGACTGACTACGTACCAACTACCTACTCTTTATTTTTTCAAATTTATTTTATTGAAGTATAGTTGATTTCCAATGTTGTGCTAACTTCTAGTGGTCCATGAACTTCTTGCTGGTCCATGAACATTCTCCCAAGACTTTATGTGCCACTGGCAAGAGTGATAGTCCCAGCTAGAGGAGGGGCTCTGAAAACAACTACTGGAAACTCCAGACCAGCTCGCTGGGTCCATGTGGAGAAGCCAGAGCAGTCGATTCCCTCCTGGTGGTGACTGTTTCTGCTTATCATTTGAAGAGGTGTGGTGTTTGTCTTTTTGTTCCAATCACATATGGCTTCCATTCCCAAATTCTTCACATGGCCCAAGGTGGCTGTTAGATTTCCAGTTGCTGTATTCACATTTGTATTTTCCTTAATGATTTATGCAGTCTGGGTAAGTTAAGGAAATAAGTCCTGGTTTTGGGTATGTAAACTTTACAGATATTTTTGCCAATTTATTGTCTTTTGTTCTCAAGCTGTTTTTCTCACGTGAAAAGAATTCTGCTAGTATCTTTTCTCAATTTGTTATACTATAGTAGGTCAAGAAAACTTCCTGGAAGAAGTGACTTTGTTTAAAACTCCAATGATCCAAGAATCCTTCTCTTGGGCACGTATCTGGAGAAAACTCTAATTTGAAAAGTTACATGTATCCCAATGTTAATAGCAGCACTATTCACAATAGCCAAGACGTGGAAGCAACTTAAAAGTCCATCAACAGGTGAATGGAGAAAAAGGCATATATATATATACACACATACAAATAGAATGTTACTCAGCCATAAATGTACTTTTGCCTGGAAAATCCCATGGACAGAGGAGCCTGGTAGGCTGCAGTCCATGGGGTCGCAAAGCGTCAGACATGACTGAACAACTTCACTTTCACTTTTCACTTTCATGCATTGGAGAAGGAAATGGCAACCCACTCCAGTGTTCTTGCCTGGAGAATCCCAGGGATGGGGGAGCCTGGTGGGCTGCCGTCTCTGGGGTCGCACAGAATCGGACACGACTGAAGCGACTTAGCAGCAGCAGCCATAAATGAAACAATGCCATTTGTAGCAACATAGATTGACCCAGAGGTGATCATACTCAGTGAAATAAGTCAGACAAAGACAAATATATGATATCACTTATATGTGGAATCTAAATATGATACAAATGAACCTATCTATGAAACAGAAACAGACTCACAGACATAAAACATTTATGGTAACCAAAGGGAAAATGGGGTGGGAAAGGAATAAATTAGGAGTTCAGGGTTAGTGGATACAAACTACTATATATAAAACAGACAAACATGCTGTACAGAGGAAACTAACACAACATTATAAAGCAACTATATGCCAATAAAAATTAATACAATAATAAATTAATGAATTTATTAATGAATTAACAAAAATCAATAAAACAGATAAACAACTAGGTCCTACTGTGTAGCACAGGGAACAATATTCAATATACTGTGATAAACCATAATGGAAAGAATGCAAAAAAGAATATGTATATATATGTAAACTGAGTCACCGGAAACTAACACAGCGTTGTACATTGACTGTGGTGGTTTAGTCGCTCAGTCGTGTCAGACTCTTGCGATCCCATGGACTACAGCCCGCCAGGCTTCTCTGTCCATGGGATTTTCCAGACAAGAATACTGGAGTGGGTTGCCATTTCCTTCACCAATGGATCTTCCCAACCCAGGGATCGAACCCGGGTCTCCTACATTGCAGGCAGATTCTTTACTGATTGAGCTACCAGGGAAGCCCCCTAAATAGACTATACTTCAGTAAAAAAGAACAGTAATAACAAACCCCCCATTCCATGGGCAAGAAGCTCGAGCCTGGTGGAGAGGCAGAGAAGAGAGGGGCGTGTGTGCTCCCATCTTGGAAACCCCCCATTCCATGGGTGAGACGCTCAAGCCTGGTGGAGAGGCAGAGAAGAGAGGGGCGTGTGTGCTCCCATCTTGGAAACCCCCCATTCCATGGGCGAGATGCTCGAGCCTGGTGGAGAGGCAGAGAAGAGAGGAGCGTGTGTGCTCCCGTCTTGGTCATGGTCCTGCTTCTTCCTGCAGCACGTCTGTTCCACTCACCTCCTGCCACTGACTTACCTCCTTGGCCATGTCTGACCCCACACAGCTGGCCTGCTCTCGGCGCATCCTGGCTGCTATGGTCTGATATCTGGGTCCCCTCAAATGCCTACGCTGAAATCCCAATGCCCAATGTGATGGTAGGAGGAGGTGGGGCCTTTGAGGGGGGGTGCTTAGTTCATGATGGTGGGGTCAGTGCTCTTGTAAAAGAGACCCCACAGAGCTCCCCAGCCCCCTCTGCCATGTGAGGACACAATGGGAAATCTGAAGCCTGCAAGAGGGTTCTCAGCAGAACCTGACTGTGCTGCTCTTTGATCTTGGACTTCCAGACTCCACAACTGTTAGAGATACATTTCCATCGTTTCTAAGCTCCCCGTCTGTAGTATTCTGTTCCAGCAGCCTGCACAGACCAGGACACAGGCCTGGACTACTCCTTTCAGCAGTAGCTCCTCTCTTCTGCAATGGGGCTGTCTCAAGGGTCTCCATTTTTCAGTCCAAAGTGAAACTTGGCTGCAATGGGTCATCCAGTCACAGGTGGACTGGATAGGATGAAGTGGTAGTGGCTGAGGTTCAATGACATGGAATAAGATGATGGCACCTCCCTGCTTGTAGCTGGATCCTCAGGTGGCAGGCCCCCTGAGGGGTGCTGTCTGGGGGTGTAATGACTGACACATGGCTCAGTATGTGCCCACTTCCCTGTCCTTACATCAGTGAAGGGCTTCATCACACTCTCACACAGACCAGCTGGCTCAGGCAGTGTTATGCTGTGGTATCAAAATGGTTCCTGAAATCTCAGCAGCTGACAGCAAAGATTTTGTGCATGTGGCCAAAGCTAACTGGCTTCAGCTCTGTCACACATTTCCTTAATCCAGGCCCCAATCTGAAGGACAGCCTTGAACTGAGACACGCTGCTCCCCTAGCGGGAGGGGGAGAAAGATGGGGGAACCACGTGATGGCTCTTAGACTTACGTTTGGACGTAGCATCTATTACATCTGTTCAGTCCACTGGCCAAAAGAATTCCATGGCCAAGCCTCAGGTTCATATGGAGGGAACATATTCCTCCCATGGGAAGAGATGGTATTTTGGACCAAATAAACATTATCCCAGCCACTAGTAACATTAGTTCCATTTTGCAGGTGAGAAGACTAAGGCTTAAAGAGGTCACTTGTTCAAGGTCATAGATTTGAATTCAGCCCTGTCTGGCTTCAAAGTTCAGTCCTTTCTACCATGCAGTCTTGTGCCGGGGGGCAGGGGGGGCTGTCTCTTTTTATACTGTGTGGGCACAACCATGTCTCACCAGCCCCAGAAGCTTCTCCATGAAAATTTCTAGAACTGAACCACCTTTGAAAGCTTCCTGGAAGGATACGGAGGTAGAAAAGGGTCAGGCTTGGAGAACTGGCCCCATGGGAGCTGACTCTATTCCATTTAGTAATTTTTAAACTGTTGAGTTATTTACCTGTGTTATGAGTTCCTAGATAGACCACCTGTCAATCTTTTTGTTTTCATGTGTGTGTGTGTGTGTGTGTGTGTGTGTGTGTGGGGGGTGGGTAAGATCCTCAAAGCTCTTTTCTAGGTAATTTTTAGAAACTTCCAGATTGCATTGGATATTTATATGCACAAAAATGATGAGTGCAGTGGAGAGTGTAACCCGTCTAATTTTGCAGAAGCGCATCAACTCCACTTTAGATTTAGAAACCCAGCTGCAGCTCCGTGTGCCTCCGTTAGGGTGGGGGCAGAAGTTACGTCAATACACAGAATACTTTGCTCTGTGTGTAGGTGTCTGCGACCCCTCGTGCTTTCAGCGCAGTCTTACCCATTTCGGAGCCTCTGGTTCCCCAGTGCGTCCTGCTGCCTTGATAACGCCAGGTATGGTTGGATTGTCTGGGTTGACGTGTGTCCATCAGTGTAGGGATTAGGGTGAGGCCAGAGCTGCGTCCAGGACGCTCAATTGAAGGAGGCGCTTGCAGGAATCCGAGCACTCTTGCCCCACTCAAACCCTGGCCCGGGTGTCCACTGTGCATTGTCATAACTCCAATGGGTGAAAACGCCCCGGGCGAGTTTACCTGCCTTCTTCTCCCCTCCCCTCCCAGACGCGCAGGACAGCCTAGCCCTAGGAGGACCTCCTAGCCCTGTTCCTCGGTTCGGCCAGCGAGGTCGATGTCCAGGTGACCGTGTACGTGTGTCCGGCCCAGGCTCGGTGCGGAAGACGGAGAGGAGTTGCGTGTGACCGGTGTTAGGCCGGGCGGGTCCATATCCGGGTGGACCCAGTGGGTGGGGCCGCTCCTCCCGCCAGGTCCCGAGTGGGTGCAGGGGTGGGGAGTGACGCGCGGAGATTCCCTTTCGCACCTTCCCATCGAGAGGGGGCGGCAGGGTGTGGATTCCGGGCGTGCCCACCCTGCGGATCGGCTCCGAGAGCGCCCCGAGCCCCGGGCCTGAGCGGCCCCGGGGACTGGAAAGCAGATCAGGAAGACCTGGAGGAGGGCTGGCCGAACCGGCCACCCGCTCCGAACTTGCCAGGGAAACTAGTGCGGAGGGAGGGGCCGGGGCCGCGACGGGGGAGGGGCGGCCGCAGCTGCATCCAGCCCCTTTGGCTTCCTTCCCAGCGCTCCTCGCCGCCTCCTCCTCTTCCTCCTGTATGAGTCAGGCGTTTCCCGGGGATTTGGAGCAGCCACGCGCGGCCCGGGCTCCCGGAGCTGTAGCCGCCGCCGCGCCAGGAGCCCCAGCGCCGGGGCCGCCACCGCGGCGGGCCCCCGCGTCCCGGGCGCGACGGACCATGGAGAGGGCAGCCCAGGGCGCGGAAAGCGGCGGGGGCAGCAACAGCAGCAGCCGCAGCAGCAGCCGCGCCACCTCGGCGGGCTCCTCGCCCTCCTGCTCCCTGGCTGGCCGGGGGGTCTCCGGCAGGTCGGCGGCCGCCGGGCTCGGAGGCGGGGGCAGCCGCAGCAGCCCGGGCTCGGTAGCCGCTAGCCCGTGTGGGGGCAGCGGGCGGCGGAGGGAGCCGGCGCTCGAGGGCGTGCTCAGCAAATACACCAACCTCCTCCAGGGCTGGCAGAACAGGTAACGCGCCCGCCGCCCGCCCCTCCCTGCGCGCTGCTCGGTGTGAGTGTGAACGTGTGCGCGCGCGATCGGGCCGCCCGCAAGCTGGGGCGGCCTCGGCACCCGGGCCCACCCCGCGTCCCCGCTCCCCTAGGTGCGCCGCGACCCCACCCCGGGCCCACATCGCAGTGGCGGGGCAGGAAGGAGAGCCTTGGCACCTGCAGGGACTGGAGCGACCGGCGAGCGCGCTGGTCCCCGGGCCCTGCCGGCTAGCGGCTTCCGGCACCCTTGGAGAAGGACTGAGAGTGGGGGGCAGAGGGGCGTGCGCGATGCCTGTACGTAAGAGCTGGCCCCATCACAGCAATTCTGTCTACATCCTAGTTCATTTAAAACTTTGTTGTTTAAAGACGCCACCACCCCCAGAAATCAGCCAGTTATCCTCGGCAGTTTCCGGGGCCCGCGCTAGCCCCCCGCCCAGTTGGTGGCCGAGAGACTCCAGTCTCTGCGACGGAAGTTGAGTGTTGTTTTTTCTTTGACACTCTCTCCCCTTTCGAAATGGGCAGTTCGCTGTTTAAGTTGTTTTCTCCCTTAAGGTGTCTCCTGAAGTTCCCTGCTCACTCTGCTCTCCCAGTTGGGACACGTGGAAGGAGGGGTGTCAGGGCAAGGGGTCGCGGTGTGTGTGGACCGAGGCAGTAGGAACGCTTGAGAGGAGCAGAAGGGATACTGCGTTTATGTGTAGGTGTGTGTGTATAGTTTTTCAAAAACAAGTCAAAAATGCCAATATCCATGCAAAGAGAATGGGACTTTTTGGAGAGTTTGTTGATGAGATCTGTGTCAGGTCCTTAATAGCACTTGAATATGAGGTCTTGTGGTTCTTAAGGATGCTTGGGAACACGTGTATACCCGTGGCGGATTCATGTTGATGTATGGCAAAACCAACACAGTATTGTAAAGAAAAATAAAGTAAAATAAATAAAGAAAAGAAAAAGAAAATCACCACACACACACACACACAAAAAAGGATGCTTGCGAGATTTGCATCACATCCCGGGAGCTATTGCTTATCTCTGCTAGTGACTAGAGTACTTGGCGGTCTCTCCTTGTATAAGTTTCAGATTGTTTCCAGCTGAAACTGCAGGCAGTTATTTACATGAAGCTCTACTAGGGGAAAGTGTTAGTGGATCAGTTTTGTCTGGACCCTTGCTACCCCACGGACTGTAGCCCACCAGGCTTCTCTTTCCATGAACTTTTTCAGACAAGAATACTGGAGTGGGTAGCCATTTCCTTCTTCAGAGGATCTTCCCCACCCAGGGATTGTACCAGGGTCTCCTGCGTTGCAGGTGGAGAAGGGTGACTCCTTAAGTACGGAAACTGAGTTGATATTGTAGGCAGAGAACTTTCCCCAGAGTTTCCTTGGAAATCTACTACTGTGTTAGTTGAAGCTGCACCTTAACTTTTGAATCCTTTTATTTCCCAAAATAGCCCGTGTCAGTTCTTGAAAGCTGAAAAGGGAATAGGTAGAGTGCCAAAGAGGAGACAGATGAGAGGACCGAATCTGATTTCAGGTCCTGGTAATTGCCTTGTTAATGGCACCTGGCTGTGCCTTGCTTGTGTAGCGTTTGGTTTGTCTGTTGGACAATCACCTTTAATTCTTTTTTTTTTTTCCCTGAAGTAATTTATGAAGCCAACAGAGCTTTTACCCTGGATTAGTTACTTCACTTGGGGATGGCATTTTACCTGCAGTATATATTAAAGGATTTGTTCTTTGGAGTGGATTTAGGGGAAATTGGAGTAACTCTTGCTTTTGTGTAATTAAATCCTCTGGAGTATTTAGGTTGAAGGCCAGATTGAGAAGAGGCAAAATTTATAACAATAATAATACTAATAACAGCAACAACAACATGTACTTGATTGCAGACTACACAGGTGAAATGTACTGTGTATACTGTGGAAGTCTCATCTTTATTGAATTTGTTTACTGTGGGTTATAGCTGGCTGCCACTGTTTGTTCTTACCGCAGTGGACGCATTGGTCTCACATGTCTCTCCCTAGTGGTCAGTGTTTCGTTGGGGTTTGTTTCCCGCTGTGGCCGAGGGTGCATCATTGACCGGGAGAACCTCTGTGATGGCCGTGCCCGCATGCTTCTCCCTCCTCAAGGGGTTTTAGAAGGGAGGATCTGGACCAGTGGAAAGGAACAGGGAAGAGAACAAAGATGGAAACTTTGAAAAATATTCACTCATCCATTCATTTATTCAGGCACTATTTTATGGAGGCCCTACTATGTGCCAGGCACTAGGTCAGCTACTTTGGAGCCCCTGCTCTGTGCAAAACACATAGGCATCTTTCCATCGTGTAGTGGAGGATCTCAGGATGCAAAAGTGGAAGGAAACCTCACCCCCATCCCCCAGGGGAACGCCTTGGTGTGAGTAGTTGGGCTGAGTCAAACTCCCTGCATTTGGGGGCCTCATGGCATGTTCCTTTGCGTGTTTTTTTTTTTTTCTTTTCAAATTGTCTGCAGCTAATGATGGATCTCCAGCCACGAAGTCCTTGGTGAGGCTGCTGTCTGTTGATAACACACCAGCCACCCACCAACAGTTTTCACTCTGGTGTCTGCTTGCACATCCCCAGGTTGTTGTGAAGCTTATATTTTAACATTCAGTATCATATTCGGCCTTAATTTTTTGTAGTGCTCTTATCCTCATCTGCACGTCCCGAGGAAGGCATTGTGGCCAGAATACAAGATCAGTGACATAAAGAGGGATGGCAGGAGGGAAAGCTACATGTGTGGGACTCGCCTAGGAGAGCACGTCCAGGACACTTGGTGCTCTCATTGGCTGAGAGGGTGCCACGTAATCAGAGTGGGGTGGGGAATCCTTGTTAAGGAGTTTCTATAATCCATTAGTATAGTTTTTTAAAGAAAATATTTCAGACATTATAGCATGGTAGAGATTTGTAGGATGTCATGAAAAAGTGCACGCATTCTAACTTGCTTCAGTCATGTCTGATTCTGTGCAACCCCATGGGCTGCAGCCCCACCAGGCTCCTCTGTCCATGGGATTTCCCAGGCAGGAATACTGGAGAGGGTTGCCATGCCCTCCTCCAGGGGATCTTCCTGACTCAGAAATCAAATCCTTGTCTCACACCTCCTGCATTGGCAGGTGGGTTCCTTTCCATGAGCACCACCTGGGAAGCCCCGTTAAAATGTAAATACCTCTAACAAATAAACACAGTTTCAGAAGGAGGTAGGTGCTCTTAGATTAAAAATATGTTTAGGGAATTCGTTGGTGGTCCAGTGGTTTGGATTCCATGCTTCCATTGCTACGGGCCTGGGTTCAATTCCAGTTTGGGAAATTAGGATCCCACAAGCAACAGGGCATGGTAAATATACATTTATGAAAGTGTGAAAGTGTTAGTCACTCAGTCATGTCCAACTCTGTGATCCCATGAGCTCCTTTGCCTGCCAGGCTCCTCTGTCCATGGGATTTCCCAGGCAAGAATACTGAGGTGGGTTGCCATTTCCTTCTCACATATATATGATATATATATCGTGTGTGTATATATATATATATACACACACACAAAAGATGATGAAATAAAGACATGTATTTGTGGAAATTTGTGTGGATCATGTGTCTTACAGATATTCACATTTTAATCTAGCGCACGATCTTTTCACTCGCTTTTTGAGTTTCATATGGAGAAGGCAATGGCAACCCACTCCAGTACTCTTGCCTGGAAAATCCCATGGACGGAGGAGCCTGGTAGGCTGCTGTCCATGGGGTCGCTAAGAGTCGGACATGACTGAGCGACTTCACTTTCACTTTTCACTTTTATGCACTGGAGAAGGAAATGGCAACCCACTCCAGGGTTCTTGCCTGGAGAATCCCAGGGACAGGGGAGCCTGGTGGGCTGCCGTCTATGGGGTCACACAGAGTCGGACACGACTGAAGTGACTTAGCAGCAGCAGCATGGAGTGAGTGTACCGGAGGAGAGTAAACCCCAGAGACTGGGAGAGTCAGGCAGATGCCACATCACACGTGGTCTTGTAGTCAGGGGAAGGATTGAAGACTGTTACAGTTTCACAGAAGGATTTTAGGCAGGGAGGTGACCCGGTCTGCGACTTTCAAGAGCTTACTCTGGCTCCTGTGTGGAGATGAGATTTTCAGAAGCAGATTAGGAAGCAGAGAGGAGCGCAGCGTGGCAGTCCAGGCAAGAATTGCTGGGGGTTTGAACGTTGGGGACAAGGGAAATGGAGAAAGGGACAGATTTGGAGTGGGGAGGAGGGACATTGCTGATGGATTGGATGCTGAGGTGAGAGAGCAAGAGGGGCCAAGGATAGCTTAAACTTTTAAAAATTGAAATATAGTTGATTTACAATGTTGTGTTTCAGGTGTACAGAAAAGTGATTCAGTTTTACATATGTAATTTTTTTTTTTTAATGTTCTCTTCCATTGCAAGAAGGATAACTCTTGAGTGTGTAGGCTGGGAGGTTGAGGCATCCTTTATGGATCCCAGGGTGCCAGGGGACATACCTCCTGTGGGTCGGATTGGGGCTTCCGTGGTGGCTCAGAGGTTAAAACGTCTGCCCGCAATGTGGGAGACCTGGGTTCGATCCCTGGGTCGGGAAGTTCCCCTGGAGAAGGAAATGGCAGCCCACTCCAGTATTCTTGCCTGGAGAATCCCAAGAACGGAGGAGCCTGGTGGGCTACAGTTCACGGAGTTGCAAAGAGTCGGACACGACTGAGTGACTTCACTCACTCACTCAGTTTGCGAGGGGTAGTTCTAGCATGGACTTGACAGTATGAACCCTCATTCGCCCTAAGGCTGAGTTTAGTCTTTGGCCAAAACGGAACTGCTTTGGGGTTGGTTTTAACATCTAGTGTTTTAGGGGAAATAATTTCTCTTCGGATCTGGGAAGTGATATTTAAATATTTGAGGGTTTTTATCGCCATTCAGTTTTTGATATTTGGAGGAATAAAGACTGCAAATGTGGAGCCAGCCTTTAATTCTTTCTTGGGTGATTGGTGAAGTTGTGAGAACTCAGGAAAACACTGAAAGACAAATCTTGAATAGGATGAAGAGGACGGGTACTGGCATATGAAAACCTCAGGCCAGTGGAGACGCATTTGGACAGTTAAGAGGAGCGGACTCTGGGTCAAGTCCTGACCTCAGTACTGAGCACACCTCTTGCCTTGGACCAGCTCCCTAATTGCCTTGGGCTTCCGCCTTCCCGCTTGCTTAAATGTTGAAGATAGTGTAACCTCTGCTCTTTTCCTCAGTTCAGTGTGGGGATTAAATGAAGACCCTGATGTGTAAGGGGCTGAGAATAGTTCAGGATCTCGGCAAGAAGGAGCTATTTTTGGATCTTCAATTTGCCCCTACTTTAGCAGACCCTTTCCAGCCCATAAAACTCTTGGTCTCTTTTTTGCATGCGGTGATGTCTCTGGGGTCCTATTAGCATAATTATCAGAGTTCTTTGCAGAGAAGATGATGGGTTCTTTGAGGGGCAAGAGGTTATTTAAAACTTGGAACCAGGCATTTACGTTTCTGTTGGAATGACTTCCTTCCTCCTCCAGGCTCTAAACCCCATCACCCTTTCATGCTTTTCTCCTCCTTAAACCTTACCACCAGCTGACACGCTTTGTAGTTTACTCTTGTCTTTCTACACTAGGTATTAGCTCGCTGAGGACAGAGAGTAATTTTGCCTGTCTTGTTTGCTGCTGTATCCCTAGAGTCTAGAATAGGACGTGGCATATAATAAAGGTTCAGTAAGTATTACCAAATGAGTTAGCAAGTAAATGAATGACAGAAAAGACAAGCCAGGATTTAGTTCTATTTTGGCCAGCGTTTACCACTGTTACTGTAATTCTTAATTCTCTACCTGCTTATAGCTTCATCCTTGAGTTAGTATGTTTATCATATGCCCTGTTCTCTGCAACATGTCTTCTGGGTCAGCAGACATGCCCATCCTGACCTCAGACCCACCACAGCCCGCTCAAGATGGACCTTTAGGAACCAGATATCCAAGGCTTGCTTTTCACTTGATCTGTATTAACATACTTTGAGAAGACAGTGCTTAGCCTCTGGCATAATTTCCCAGGGTTTTGGGGCCACTTGGCCCATTTAGCAAAGTCAGTAGGGGCATATATTAACTTCAAAAGTAATACTGCCTTACAATGAATGCTTTTTGAGAATTCCAGTAGTTTTAGAGACAATTGGTGGTGACACCAGGGTTGAAAAATCACTGTTCTGGTTTAATGTTCTTGTCTCCTTATGCTCCGAAGGATTTGCACATCTTGCTGTCTGGGTTGTCAGATTGTTCTGACGCCCCACTCACATTGTTTAGGGGCATTAGATGGCTTCATTGACAATAATTATAAAAGATGATTGCTTAGATTACAAAGCTGCATATAACATCCATGTATGGTATGTAATATATACAACTATATATGTATAAAATAGACAATAATATATACATCTTATCCTATATAATATATACAAGGGGAAGAGGGCATGAGAGATGAGATGGCTGGATGGCATCACTAATGTAATGGACATGAACTTGAGCAAATTCCGGGGATGGTGAAGGACAGGGAGGCCTGGTGTGCTACAGTCCATGGGGCTGCAAAGTCCGACACACCTGGTGGCTGACGACATTATCTTGTATGTGTTTTGTACTATATACATATATATATAAAATACATTGTATATAATATATGTAATGTCATATATATATATATAATGCATTATATATAATGTAGGTAATGTATGCCATGTGTTAATCACCTCCTGTAGGATTGGCTGTCCTCTCACCCCTGCCTTTTTAAAGTGTACATGTATTTGATATTTATACCAAATGGGCTTCCCTGGGAGCTCAGATGGTAAATAATTTGCCTGCAATGCAGGAGACCCAGATTTGATCTCTGGCTCAGAAAGATCCCCTGGAGGAAGGTATGGCAGCCCACTCCAGTATTCTTGCCTGGAAAATTCCATGGGCAGAGGAGCCTGGCAGGCTACAGTCTGTGGGGTTGCACACACACCCTAAATGGTTAGCATGATTTTCCTTCTCTTTTTTCCCATTATTTTTTCCCCTAAGGTGAGCGTGCATCCATTTTGCAGTTTGAAAATGTTATCAAGGAAAAGGAAAGCTGGCCATACCTTTCCACATAATCTCTGAATAACTGAATTTTTGAGGGTAAATTTTGTCTTATATATTCATTCAGAAAAATACACAACTCATAAAAATACATAGTTCAGTGAATTTTCATGCACAACCAGATCAAGAAAAAGCAGCCCCTTCGTCCTTTCCCTTACTTTCATCCCCAACCCCTGTAGGCGCCACTATTCTGACTCCCAATACCATATATTAGTTAGGCCTATTTTTAAATTTCATATCATGATGTAATCTTTTATGTCTGGCTTCTTAGCCCCATTCATGCTGTGGTCTGTTTATTTCCATTCCTGTTTGGTATTCTGTTGTATGAATGTACAAAATATATTTGTACCTATTATAGATTGACATTTGAGTTTCTCCCAGTTTTGGGCTCATATGAATAGTTTTGGGAAATACACGCATACCTGTCTGTGGGTAGGTACCTAGTGTGGAGGTGTTACAGATGTCCCACTCACGAGAGGCATCCAAAGAGTTTTCCAGAGTGGTTGTGTCTGTTAGTATGCCACCAGAAATGTGAGCGGGTTCTAGGTGCTCCACAGACTCGTCCATACTTGACATTGTCTATTCTCCTTGTAGCCAATCTGGTGGGTGTGTGGCGGTATCTCCTTGTGATTTTAATTTGCCCTTTCTGATAGCTAATGAAGTTATTAGCTTTCTAATATCTGCTTTTTCCTTATTAAATTGTGGAATTTCCTGTGTATTCTGGGTCTGAGTTCACTGATAGGTTTCTGCACACGTGGGCCAGGTGATCTATATACAGAGAAAGCAGCTTCTTTCATGCCGTGGTTTGCGAGTTCATCTCTTACTAGTGTCTTGATAAACACAAATTCTAAATTTTAATGTAGTCACATTGTCAATGTTTTCCCTTTACGTTGGGTTCTTTTTGAGCCCTGTTTAGGAAATCTTTGCCTGTCTCATGGTCATGAGATGGTCTGTGATGTTTTCCTTTTTTTAAAAATTTATTTTTATCTGTGTATTTGGCGGTGCTGGGTCTCAGCTGCAGCACATGGGGTCTTCTGTCTTCGCTGCGGCGTGCAGACTCTCTAGTTGCTGTGTGTGAACTCTTCAGTGGCAGCTTGCAGGGTCTAGTTCCCTGGCCAGGGATTGAACCTGGGCCCCCTGTGTTGGGAGCGTGGAGTCTTATCCATTGGACCACTAGGGAAGTCCCTATGACATTTTGTTTTAAGAAAAAAAACTTTCATTAATTTTAAAATAATTAATTTCTCAGACATTGGAGTTGATATTGGGGGAATGTGGACTGCTGGCAGAAGCAATATAACTTTAAGGCTTCCAGTCTGTGTTAGTTTTCTTATGGCTCTTATAAAAAATGACCACAAGCTTGGTGACTTAAAACAATAGAAATGTATTTTTTCATGGTTCTGGAGGCCAGAAGCCTGAGGTTAGTTTCCACTGGATGGAAGTCAGGGTGTTGTCAAGGCCGTGCTCCCCCGGATACTCTCAGGGAAGATTCTTCTTGCTTCTTCCAGCTTCTGGTGACTGCCCGCATTCCTTGGCTCATAACTGCATCACTCCAGTTTCTGCCTCTGTCTTCGTGTTTCCTTCTCCTCTCTGTGTGTAAAATCTGGGCTTGTTAGGCCAGATTGGTGGGCTCATTCATCTCTGTCTGCCTGGACAGAGCCCTTGGGCAAGTTATTAAGTAGGTAATATTGTGTGGAAAATTGTTTCTAGTGCCCATGAGTAAACCTAATTTCCTTTAACGGGCCAATCAGAGTTT
The DNA here is from genome assembly GCA_006408695.1 of Aepyceros melampus. Taxonomy (NCBI): domain Eukaryota; kingdom Metazoa; phylum Chordata; class Mammalia; order Artiodactyla; family Bovidae; genus Aepyceros; species Aepyceros melampus. Next base: position 220,207 of record SJXQ01013148.1, on the reverse strand, counting down.
CTTTGGGGTTTCTTTAAATACTAATTGAGCAGTTAGTTTTGGAAGAATACATGTAATAATCTGTGCTTTCCATTTTATCAGAATGACTCATTAGTCCAAAGACTTCTTTTTCAAGTCATAATAAACATAAAATATGATAATCTTAGATGTTCCATTTGAATTTTGATACTTGTTTATAGCATATAACCACTGCGATTCCAATCCCAGTACTGACCCAAGAGAAATGAAGCTCACGTCCACACACAAACTTGTACATGAACAGCAGCTTGGTTTGTAACAGCCAAAAACTGGAAACCACCCAAACATCCACCTATGAGTATACGGATAAGCAAACTGGTATATTCACAAATACACTACGACTCAACAACAGAAAGAAATCCAGTATAAATGACTGATGAGGCAGCAAAGAGGACCAAGCCCAGATCTCTCTGAGTTAAACAGACCAGACTCTGAAAAGGATGAGCTCTAGTGGTTCCACCCACTGATACATAAAACCCAAAGAGACAAAACGAATTCATGGTGATAAAAATCAGAAACAGATTGCAAGGGAAGGGGAATGGACTGGAAAGAAGCACAAGGAACCTTCCTGGGGCTGAATTGGTGGTCGCTTTAGACCCAGTATACAGGTGTTTCAGACCTTCCTCCCCTGCGCTGGGCCAGGTGACAGATGGTTTTCTCTGTGTGATGGATGCTGGTCTCCGCTGGCTGCCCATCACATGGCCTGGCAGGGTGTGTCCATCAGACAGCAGTGTGAGAACCCTGGGAGGAGAGGAGAGATGTGGGCCTTTGTGTCCTGGAAGCAGGATTGAGATGGTTGTGCTGGAAACGTGGGAGGCTCTCTGCATGTTTCCTCTGGGTGGCTCGTGATGAGTTTCGGGCCGGCCAAGACAGAATTAGAAAGAAAGCCATCCAGAATTTGGTGTTTGATAACCCAGACTTGATGGGATTCGGTTGCAACCCAATGCTGTATTTGTGCCTTGTACAATGATTCCAAGAACAACACTGCCATCAGGAAATGTGCACGATTCTGTTCTCTGAAGGCATTTGAGTCACGAATAACTTTTTCACGCTGGGCTGTCGTTTTCAGAGGAATGTGTGTGTGTGGTTTGGTCCCTTTCTAGAAATCTTTTGATCAAAATATAACAAGTTGAAAGGCCCCGACATCAGTTTTTTTTTTTTTTGGCTGCCCTGGGTCTTTGTTGCTGTGCACAGGTTTCCTCTAGTTTCCGTAAGTGGGGGCTACGCTCTAGCTGTGGTATGTGAGCTTCTCTTTGCAGTGGCTTCTCTTATTGGCAGAGCACAGGCTCTAGAGCGTGTGGGCTTCAGTAGTTGGGACACCTGGGCTCACTAGTTGTGGCTTGCAGGCTCTAGAGTGCAGGGGCACAGGCTTAGTTGCCCTGAGGCAGGTGGAGTCTTTTTAGAGCAGGGGTCAATCCTATGTTCCCTGTGTTGGCAGGCAGATTCTTAACCACTGAACCACCAGTTAAGTCCCCAGCATCAGTTTTTAGTAACTGTTTCCCAGGATGTGTTAAGTGTTTAGGCAGTGATGGTCGCGTGGCCGGTGAACCTCGAGTAGGGACTGGGAACTGCCCAGGACGCCATGGGATTCAGGTTCCCCCAAGTGCGGGTGGGACTCAGTGCTCTGTGTGAGTCCCTTGTTCCAGAGGAGTTAGGTGGATTAGGTGATAGGCACGTCTCTGTCATGGTCACGCCATCAGAACCGTGGTGGGCTATGAACCGTGCAGGGAATGCCACCAGAAGCTTTTCCTGGGCCCTTTGTTGCTAACTAGAACCTAGACAGAAGTGGGAGACTTTCCAAGTCCTGCGTGACACACACACACCGCTCTGTGTGTAGTTAGGCCTGATAGAAGGTTCACACACCACGTACTTGTTGAGGGCCTTGTGTGTAGATGCCAAATGCCGTGGGGTATAGCCAGAGAAAACTCTAATTCAAAGAAATGCGTGCACCCTGCTGTTCATAGCAGCACTGTTCTCAATAGCCAAGATGTGGACACAAGCTAAATGTCTGTCAGCAGTTGAATGGATAAAGATTTGGTACATACACATGATGGAATCTTTGCCATAAAACAGAATGAAATAATGCCATTTGCAACAACAGGGATGGACCTTGAGATGATTGTATTAAGTGAGGTAAGTCAGACAGAGAAAGACAAATACTGTATGATATCACTTATATGTGGCATCTAAAATATGACACAAATGAACAAATTTACAAAACAGAAACAGGTTCACAGACATGGAGAACAGACTTGTGGTTGCCAGCAGGAGATGAGAGGAGCAACTGGGAGCCTGGGATCAGCAGATGCAAACTCTTATATGCAGGATGGATGAACAACGAGGTCCTACAGGATAGCACAGGGAACTAGATTCAATATCCTGCAACAAACCAGAATACAAAAGACCACACAAAAGAATATATGTATCTTTAACTGAATCACTGTATTGTACACAGAAATTAACATGCATTGTACATTAACCATGCTTCAGTTAAAAAAAATAAATAAATGCCATGTGAGATGTGAGAGACAAAAGAAAACAGCACAGGTCCTGCCTTACAGGGCTGGCAGCCTGTAACGGGTGGCAGACTTTTCCCGTGAAGGGTCAGACAGTTAATATCTGGCTTTGTGGGCTCCACAGTCTCCATGGCAACTCCTCTACTCTTCCATTGTAAACAAGCGGGTGTGTCTGTGTTCCAATAAAACTTTGTTTACAAAGACAGGTGGTGGGCTGGATTTAGCCTATGGGCTGTGGTTTGACCTCCTTGGTCTGAAATGACATGCAGACCCCTTACTCAGGGTAGTCGGGGCAGCTGAGTGTGGTGGCTAAGGGTAAGAATTCTGCAGTCCAGCAGCCTGGGCTTGCATCCCAACCTTGCTGTTGACTGTTAATACCTGTGTGGCCTTGGACCAGCTATTTAACCTCTCTGTGCCTTAGTTTCTTCATCTGTAAAATGGGGAAGTTACAGTGAGTGTGTCATAGGGTTGTTGGGATCAGCTGCCAGACTTCATGTAAAGGGCTTAGAATAGGGCATGGCACATGGGAAAGGAATGGCTACCCACTCCAGTATTCTTGCCTGGAGAATCTCATGGACAGAGGAGCCTGGCGGGCTACAGTTCATTGGGTTGCGAAGAGTTGGACACGACTGAGTGACTAACACTTTTATGATATGGGGTGGGGTGGGCGGTGGTGATGCCACCCGAGAAGAAGCTCCAGGGGAGAGCCCCGTCTCCACCTGGGGAGAGCAGACAAGTGGCAGGTGAGGGGACACCTAGGATCTTGAAGAGAGGAGTTCATTGTGCAGCCTGGGGCTTGGGGAGGGCTTCCCTGGTAGAAGCTCTGTGGGTACAAAGGTTGGGAGGTGTGGAGTGAGGGAGATGGATGGTTTGGTATGGCTGGAGCTCAGGTGGTGTGGAGGCTTGGCTGGAGACCAAATGGTAAAAGCAGCCCATGTTGGAAAAACCTGCTTCCTGAAGGACTCTCAAGCCACCGACAGCACAGGTCATGAAACGTCAGTGCTGCCAGAACCAGAAGGGATACCTTTGTGGGCCCAGGGACCCTTGGAAGCTTTAGGTTTACAGTTTAATCCTTAACATGAGATAAGAGGTGCTACAGATCTATCCAGCCTTCCCTTCTTCTGTAGCCATAGAGCCCTAGTTTTTAGCTGTATACATGCTTTATCCTTGAGAAAACTATCTTTGCACCCCACATCCCCCCTTATAGGGAACAGAGTTGTCACATAATAGTTTCCTGGAACCTCCTTTGTACCTTTCCCCGCTTTTCCCTTTCTTCTTAAAATAAAGACATGTGGCCAAAACTGGAATATAGACATGATGTCTGGAATTGCAGCAGTCATATTGAGTCTTTAGGCAAATGGAATGAAGGCCATAAAGACAGAAGGCACCTCTGAGGACTTTGTTGATCAGAAAAGTGAAAGTGTTGGTTGATCAGTCATGTCTGACTCTGTGTGACCCCATGGATTGTAGCCTGCCAGGCTCTTCTGTCCATGGAATTCTCTAGGCAAGAATACTGGAGTGGGTTGCCATTCCCTTCTCCAGGGGATCTTCCCGACCCAGGGATTGAACCAAGGTCTCCTGCGTTGCAGGCAGATTCTTTACTATCTGTGCTGCCTGGGAAGCCTCAGTTGATCACCTCACAAATCCTGGGCTACTATCTTCTGGAATTTTCTATGATGGACATAATAAGCCTCACTTTTAAGCCACTCTTCACAGCCAAATCTACCCCTGACTGTTGCAGGTGGGATCTCTATTTTGCAAGTGTAGAAACTGAGGCACGGAGTGACCTAAGTTGCCTTGCTAGTAAGCAGTGGAGTCAGGATTGGTCTGACTCTGGAGCTTGCTTTCTTTTCACTGCCCTGGAAGGAACTTGGAGACCTTCTCCCCCCTCATTTTATAGATGAGATCACTGAGGGCTTTGCCTCAGGATAAAGCAGCCACGCATTCCACTGCAAGGCAGTTGTTGCTCAGCATTATTCTGTTCGCTGTCTCCAGCCCTGGCCTTCCCTGAGAAGGGCCCCTGTGCTGTCATTAGCGATTTTCTAGCCCAGCGTTTGGTGGCATCTCTTTCTGTGAGTAGCTGATGTTTGGTGGGTTTTTCCTGGTCAGAAGCAGGCACTTTTTTGGGCTGTGTGTTCAGAGCTTTCACCGCCTTGCCCCTTGCCTCCTGCAGCCCTTAGGAAGGTCTTTCCATGCCTGTCCTGTCCTGTCTTCACTCGGGCTCCCAGGACAGGCTGAGGGGGTACTTGGACCCTGTGAGTCTTAGGAAGCTCTGGCTGGAGACTTAATGCCAGGGAGGCCTCCCAAATCCACACTCGCAGATCAGAGTGTGGACTTTGGGTGAAGTGGGATTGCATGTTTTGAATGCATTTTGCTTTTGGGATTCTTATGTAGCTGAGTTCCACCCTATTACTAATGCCTTAAAAATGGGCCTCCCGACCCCTTTGGCGAACTTTACTTGGGCAGACTTTACAGAGCTCTACTGTGTACGTGTTCCAGCTGACTCATTTCATGGACTGAGCCCTAAAAAATGGAGCAGGACAAAAGCCAGTTTGTGCTGTGAATGCTGTTGAGAGAGTGTTGTTGCACCCTTATTTTATATCTGTATCTGTATCATATTGCGTTTTGTCACTTTTTCTACTAGCAATATTCTTGTGGTCATTTTTATTCTCCTGGCTAATCTGCACCTTTGTCCTTTTTGTGAGAAGTCTCCCCTTGATACCTTGGCCCAAAGTGCATTGTAACACTGTTTTAGTCATTTAATTTATTTGGAGTTTCCAATAACTGAAATTTTTGTTAAACACCAGTGTCTGTGATACCCTTGGAGTGAGCTGAAATTCAGAAAAAGAGTATTGAAAGCCAAAACTCTACATTTTTTTTTCTCATAAGATAGGATTTCTCATAAGAAACTATCTCTATGTCAGAGAAACAAGACTTAAACTTATGGAATCAAGCTTCAGCCTGGGGGAAGTCATCTTTTTGAACATAAGCATAGCGTAACCTAACTAGAAAGAGACTAAATCGCAGTTGCTTATGTCATGAAATTGCATTTCTGCTTATCTAGAACTGGCTTCCTTTTCCTTTCTGGCAATGTAGCAGTTATTGGTATTCTTAGTGTTTTTTGTTTTGTTTGTTTCCATCTTTAGTTTTGCTTTTTTAGTTTGAAGCTGTAAATTCCTTTTGAAAACTACAAAGTGTACATTTTGTACTAACTAAATATGACTTGTGATCTGATTTTTTTTGTGTGTGTGTAAATGACATTATTATGCCAGAAAATCTGTGTGCAGTCTATAGCAAACAGTACAGTATCCTGTTAATTGTTTGATTTTAGTATTTGTACACTGGAGGATTTAGGGGTCAAGGGGCATTATTTTGGCAACTTATTCTCATGTGGTTCTGGAAAAATATATTTATAGGGAGAAAAGATAACTTTGTATCATTGTTGGAACTTTGTTAAAAAGTTAGCAGGAATTTGTTTGGCCGGGTTTTACTTTTTTGGGCTGCACTGGGTCTTCCTTACTGTGGCCAGGCTTTCTCTAGTTGCAGCATGTGGAGGCATCTCCAGCTGTAGAGCACGGGTCCTAGACTGCCTGAGCTCAGTAGCTGCCCTATGTGGACTTAGTTTTTCTGTGGCATGTGGGATGTTAGTTCCCTGAACCAGGGATCAATCTGTGTCCCATGCATTACAAGACAGATTCTTTTTTAAAAATATAAATTTATTTACTTTAATTGGAGGTTAATTACTTTACAATATTGTATTGGTTTTGCCATACATCAACATGAATCTGCCATGGGTATACACGTGTTCCCCATCCAGAACCCACCCCTACCATCCCTCTGAGTCGTCCCAGTGCACCAGCCCCAAGCATCCTGTATCCTGCATCGAACCTGGACTGGCGATTCATTTCATATATGATATTATACATGTTTCAGTGCTGTTCTCCCAAATCATCCCACCCTCTCCCTCTCCCACAGAGTCCAAAAGACTGTTCTATACATCTGTGTCTCTTTTCCTGTCTCGCATACAGGGTTATCGTTACCATCTTTCTAAATTCCATATATATGCGTTAGTATACTGTATTGCTGTTTTTATTTCTTGCTTACTTCACTCTGTATAGTAGGCTCCTGTTTCATCCACCTCGTTAGAACTGATTCAGATGTATTGTACCACAGCTTTCTTATCCATTCGTCTGCTGATGAACATCTAGGTTGCTTCCATGTCCTGGCTGTTATAGACAGTGCTATGATGAACACTGGGGTACACGTGTCTCTTTCAATTCTGGTTTCCTCGGTGTGTATGCTCAGCAGTGGGATTGCTGGGTCATAAGGCAGTTCTATGACCCAGTTCCAATATATCTATTGGAGAAGGCAATGGCACCCCACTCCAGTACTCTTGCCTGGAAAATCCCATGGACGGAGGAGCCTGGTAGGCTGCAGTCCATGGGGTCGCACAGAGTCGGACACGGCTGAGCGACTTCACTTTCACTTTTCCCTTTCCTGCATTGGAGAAGGAAATGGCAACCCACTCCAGTGTTCTTGCCTGGAGAATCCCAGGGACGGAGGAGCCTGGTGGGCTGCCGTCTATGGGGTCGCACAGTGTCGGACACGACTGAAGCAACTTAGCAGCAGTAGCAGCAGCAAGGCAGTTCTATTTGCAGTTTTTTAAGGAATTTCCACACTGTTCTCCATAGTGGCTGTACTAGTTTGCATTCCCACCAACAGTGTAAGAGGGTTCCCTTTTCTCCACACCCTCTCCAGCATTTATTGCTTGTAGACTTGTGGATCACAGCCATTCTGACTGGCGTGAAATGGTACCTCATTGTGGTTTTGATTTGCATTTCTCTGATAATGAGTGAAGTTGAGCATCTTTTCATGTGTTTGTTAGCCATCTGTATGTCTTCTTTGGAGAAATGTCTATTTAGTTCTTTAGTCTATTTTTTGATTGGGTCATTTATTTTTCTGGAATTGAGCTGCAGGGGTTGCTTGTAAATTTTTGAGATTAGTTGTTTGTCAGTTGCTTCATTTGCTATTATTTTCTCCCATTCAGAAGGCTGTCTTTTCACCTTGCTTATAGTTTCCTTTGTTGTGCAGAAGCTTTTAATTTTAATTAGATCCCATTTGTTTATTTTTGCTTTTATTTCCAGTATTCTGGGAGGTGGATCATAGAGGATAATTTTTGAGATTAGTTGTTTGTCAGTTGCTTCATTTGCTATTATTTTCTCCCATTCAGAAGGCTGTCTTTTCACCACTTATCCTCAATGGTGAAAAATTGAAAGCCTTTCCCCTAAAGTCAGGAACAAGACAAGGGTGCCCACTTTCATCACTACTATTCAACATAGTTTTGGAAGTTTTGGCCACAGCAATTAGAGCAGAAAAAGAAATAAAAGGAATCCAAATTAGAAAAGAAGAAATAAAACTGTTTGCAGATGACATGATCCTCTACATAGAAAACCCTAAAGACTCCACCAGAAGATTATTAGAGCTAATTGATAAATATAGTAAAGTTGCAGGATATAAAATCAACACACAGAAATCCCTTGCATTCCTATACACTAATAATGAGAAAAAAGAAAAAGAAATTAAGGAAATAATTCCATTTACCATTGCAATGAAAAGACTAAAATACTTAGGAATATATCTACCTAAAGAAATTAAAGACCTATATAGAGAAAACTATAAAACACTGTTGAAAGAAATCAAAGAGGACACTAATAGATGGAGAAAAATACCATGTTCATGGGTCAGAAGAATCAATATAGTGAAAATGAGTATGCTACCCAAAGCAATCTATAGATTCAATGCAATTCCTATCAAGCTACCAATGGTATTTTTCACAGAGCTAGAACAAACAATTTCACAGTTTGTATGGAAATACAAAAAAACCTCGAATAGCCAAAGCAATCTTGAGAAAGAAGAATGGAACTGGAGGAATCAACCTGCCTGACTTCAGGCTCTACTACAAAGCCACAGTCATCAAGACAGTATGGTACTGGCACAAAGACAGAAATACAGATCAATGGAACAAAATAGAAAGCCCAGAGATAATTCCACACACCTATGGACCCCTTATCTTTGACAAAAGAGGCAAGAATATACAATGGATTAAAGACAATCTCTTTAACAAGTGGTGCTGGGAAAACTGGTCAACCACTTGTAAAAGAATGAAACTAGAACACTTTCTAACACCATACACAAAAATGAACTCAAAATGGTTTAAAGATCTAAACGTAAGACCAGAAACTATAAAACTCCTAGAGCAGAACATAGGCAAAACACTCTCCAACATAAATCACAGCAGGATATTGGAAATAAAAGCAAAAATAAACAAATGGGACCTAATTAAAATTAAAAGCTTCTGCACAACAAAGGAAACTGTACAGGGCAGATTGTTAACCACTGGACCACCAGGGAGGTTCCTGGCCTATTTTTATAAAAAGATTATGGGGTATGCAGCATATACTTCTTGGCTGAACGTAGCCTGTAGCTAATAAAAATTACCCAGTTTGCCTTAACTTTAACCTTCTCAAGTGGTCACTGAGGCAGCCATTCTGTGGTCTTCATCCACTACTTTTTGGAAGCTGCTTCAGGTGCGGTAAGATAGACAATTCCAGATGTTAACTGGTGGAAATTGTTCGTGAACAGCTGTCCATGACACTAGGTAAAGCTGCAGTATTTGCAGCTCATGGAAAGAACATTCAACCAAAGGCTTGGACGATTTGTGTTTTTATCCCTTTCCTGTTTAGTTGTTAATTTTCTTTGAATGCCAACCATTTTGTTTTCCATCCGTAAACAAGACGAAGTGGGAGATATATTGCTTGTGCCCTCTGTGACATAGAAAGATTGAATTATCATTTATAACCACTTTAAACCTACAACTTTATTTAATAAATACTTTCTATTATCTAGAATTATGGTGATCTTTGTTGTAAAATTACCTGTAAGCATTTGTTAAATAAAGAGGACAAAGGCAATGTGTCTTGGGAGTTTTGTGTGATGATGGACTTGCTTCTGGGGGCAGCAGCTCTGGGCTCATCTAATGGCCGTGACTTCGAGGTTGTAGATGAAGGCTTTGGGACTGGGCGTGAGCTCTGAGCTTTTCTTCTCTTTCACTGGTTACCTTTCCATACTGTTGATTGTGTCCTTTGATGCCCAAGAGTTTTAAAGTTGGATATAGTCCCATTTGTCTGTTTTTGCTTTTGTTGCCTTTGCTTTTGGTGTCATAGTCAAGAAGTCATTGCTAAGTCCAATGTCATGAAGCTTTTCTACTCTATTTTCTTTTGGTGTTTTATAGTTTTAGGTCTTATATTTAGGTATTTAATCTGTTTGAATTAATTTTTGCATACAGTGTAAAATAAGGGCCCAACTTCATTCTTTTGCATGTGGACATCCAGTTTTCCCAATACCACTTGTTGAAGAGACTCTTTTTTTCCTGCTGAGTATTTTTGGCACCTTTTTCAGAGATCTTATGACCACAGAGAGAACCACATGCTGTATGGGCTCTCTATTCTATTTCATTGGTCCACTTGTCCGTCTTTATGTCAGCACCACAGTAAGATGATCACTGTAGCTTTGTAATGTGTTTTGATATTAGAACTGTCAGCCTTGTTCTTTTTAAAAATTATTTTGGTTCTTCAGGGTCCCTTGAGATTCTGTATGAATTTTAGCGTTAATTTTGTATTTCTGCAAAAAAAAAAAAAAGCCACTGGGATTTTGCTAGGGTTTCCACTGAATCTGTAGATCACTTTGGCTGGTATGAGCTTCTTTAAGATATTAAGTCTTAAAAAAATATTAAGTCTTTCAATCCAAAGACATGTGGGTTAGCTTTCCATATATTTATATCTTCTTTAATTTCTTTCAGAAATGTTTTTAGTGCATAAGGTTCTCACCTTTTGGTTAGGTTTATTCTTCAAAATTTTTTTTTGACGTTTAGTTGATTTACAATATTGTGTTAGTTTCAGGTGTACAGCAAAGTAATTCAGTCATATATATATATGTGTGTATATATATATATATGTATGTATGTATTTTCAGCTTCTTTCCCATTAAAGGTTATTGAGTGAAAGGTACTGGATATAATAGTTTAGATTTATTATTAAATGTTTTGATGCTATTGTAAACAAAAACCGTTTTTTTCTGTTGATTTTTAAAAAAAATATTTATTTATATATTGTCCTTCCCTTCCCCCTAAAATTTATTTTTAATTTAGAGTATATTGTTTTACAATGCTTTGTTGATTTTTGCCATACATCAGCATGAATCAGCCATAAGTATATACATGTCCCCTTCTTCCTGAACCTCCCACCTGCCTCCCTTGCTCTGTTGGTTTTTTTATCTTGCAACTTTGTGAATTCTTTTATTACTTCTGACAGGTTTAAAATTTTTTTGTGGAGTCTTTAGTAGTTTTTATACATGTCATTTGCAAAGCTAATTTTACTTCTTCCTTTCCAGTTTGGATGCCTTTTATTTCTTTGTCCTGTCTGGTTACCCTGGCCAGAACTTCCGATGCTCTGTTGAATAGAGATGGTGGGAGTGGGTGTCCTTGCCTTGTTCCTGATATTAGAGGAAAAAGCTTCAGTCTTCTGCCGTCGAGTATGGTGTTGGCTGTGGGCTTTTCATAATGGCCTTTATTATGTGGCGATAGCTTCCTTCTGTTCCGAGCTTGCTGAGTGTCTATTATGGAAGGGTCTGTTACCTGCTTTTGTAAAGTGTTCTTGAAACACACTCATGCCCATTTGTTTGCACACTGCCCATGTCTGTTGCCACTGTACAGTGACAAAGTTAAGTAGTTGCGACAGAGACTTTGAGGCCAGCAAAGACTGAAATGGTTACTGTCCGGCCCTTTCCTAATCGCTGCTTTCAGCTATTAATGTGGTAAATTACGTTGATTGCTTTTTGAACCAGCCTTGCTATTCTGGGATAAACCTCACTTGGTTATGGTGTGTTATACTTTTTTATGTTGTTGGATGCAATCTGCTGATATTTTGTTAAGGGGTTTTGCATCTTTGTTTATGAAAAGTATTTGTTTTGCAGTTTTCTTATCTTGTCTTTGGTTTTGGTATCAGGGTAATGTTGGCCTTAAAATGAGTTGGGAAATATCCTTCTTGTTATATTTTCTGGAAGAAATTGTGTAGAGTTGGTGTTATTTCTTCCTTAAATATTTGGTAGAAATCACCAGGGAAACCATCTGGCCTGAAGATTTCTTATTTTGGAAGGGTTTTTAACTACGGATTCATTTTAAAAATAGTCATAAAGCTATTCAGATTATCTGTTTCATCTTGGGTGTGTTTTGGTAGTAAATGCTTTTTGAGGAATTGGTGCATTTCTTATAAATTGTTGAATTTATAGGATGTATAAAGTTACTTCTATATTCCCTATTATCCTTTCAAAATCTTTGAAGCCTATAGGGATATTTCCTATTTCCTTTTCCTGATACTGATAGTTTTTTGTCTTTGACAGTGTTGCTAGAGATTTATTTATTGATCTTACTAAGAACCAGCTTTTTGTTTCATTGGTAGTTTTTATTATTTTATTTTTTTTAAATATTTATTCATTTGGCTGAGCTTGGTCTTAGTTGCAGCACACAGGGTCTTCAGTGTTTGTTGCAGCATGTGGGATCTAGTTCCCTGACCAAGAATCAAACCCAGGCTCCTGCATTGGGAGAATGGAGTCTTAGTCACTGGACCCCCTAGGAAGTTCCTATTGTTTTCTATTTTGAATTTTTTTACTTCTGTGCTAATCTTTTAAATTCTTTCCTTCTGCTATTTATGTTTAGTTTCTTCTTTTCCTAGTTTCTTAAAGTAGAAGCTTATATTATTGAATTCTTTCATCCTTTCTAGTGTAAATATTTAATGCTATAAGTTTCCCTCAAACACTGCTTTAGTTGCCTTCACATGTTCTGCTATGTTGTATCTTCATTTTAGTTTGGTTCAAAGTATTTTCTAGTTTCCCTTGAGTCTTTCTCTTAGACTCATGAATTATTTAGAAATGTGTTAATTTCCAAGTGTTTGAAGATTTTTCTGTTATCTTTCTGTTACTCATTAATTTCCTTATGGTCAGAGAACATACTTTGAATTAATTCAGTTTAATTTTTATATGGGTTGTTTTATGACCTTGGTTATGTTCTATCTTGGTGAATGTTCCATGTATACTTGAAAATAATATACATTCTTTTGTCATTGGGAGAATTGTTCTGTAAATGTCAATTAGATCCAGTTCACTGATATTTTTTCAGTTCTTTTCTGTCCTGATTGACTTTAAAAAGTCTTTATTTTATAATTTTGGAGCTGTGGTCTAGAAAGAAAGCATAACTCCTGCTTACAATGTTGTATGTATTCAAAATTTCCCCTTAATTTGTGTTCCTTCACAGACTGCCTTATTTGTATATTTAATTTCTTGAATATAACCTGCATAACGTCTTAGGAGCTTGTTATTTGTCCGTTTTTGAGGAAAGCACACAAACGTTACAGGGCAGGGTGCTCTTCACTTTATTTTATGAGGTCTTCTCCCTGACTGGCACCTGCAATTATTTTAAGTAAATTCCTGAAAAATCAGTTTTAGAGCTACTTGGAAATGTTTTTGGACAGTTTAGCTCAGTCCAATGCGGAATTAATGTAAATATATTAGTTACCAACTGAAGATTGATATAAAGAATTATGCATTGGTTTTGGGAATTCCCTGGCTAGCCTTTGGGGCTTTCACTGCCATGGGCTCGGCTTCCATTCTGTAAGCTGTGTGGCACAGCCAGAAGACAAAATATGGGCACTGATTCTACTGAGTGGGTGAATGGCCACTGAAGATATTCTCAGACCAGAACTCCCCCGTTAAGAGTGCCAACTAGACTGAGTCCTGGGGAGACATCTGTGCAAAAAGCCTTTAGATAAGCCAGGCTCATCCATCCCCTTAACAAGGTGGGGATTTCCCTGTATCCGCTGAGACTTCCATTCCAGCTTTGAATATGCAAAATCTTCAAAATATTTTGAGCCTCTTTTGGGGCTGGGGTGGACCTCGGACCACGTCTGTAGAAAAGGGGTCATTAGACCTCTGAGCCTTCCGTTAGACCCCCTAACTGAGCTGGACTGGGGTCTGGTCTCACACAGGCAACACCTTGATCTCTCTCCGTTTCTCCCCATCCCAGCTTGTGAATGATGTCAGACTGTGCATTGTAAATGGGGGTGATAGAAAATGGTTCCTGGGATGATGGTAGTGAAAATGTGTTAGTTTTTAATGTATAAAATGCAGATATAGATAAGAGTTCATAAATAGATGTACAGTCTATCTCTTGTATTAATTTTATTGCAGGGGGAGGACACTGAAGGAAATTTGTCTGAAAAGCCTCCCTAGGAAACTGACGATGATAACAGAGGTTGAGAAATATTGCTTTAAATTGAAGATGCTGAGAGAAGCACTGAGCGAAGGGCTACTGGGATTTGAACAATTTCTAATTGAGGGGGGTGGAGAGTGATGCTTCAGAATTTTATTACAAGAAAATATTTTTTATCCAGAGACTTTCAGTGGCTGAAACAAAAGGAAAATAGGCCTAAGTTACATCATGATGTGCGGTGGTTGTTAAGAGCTTTAAATAACCGGGAGAATTTCCTTCTGCCTGGAGTCCTTTAGGAAAGGTCCTGTGGGAAGTAAACCAGGTCTGTTTGTCCACTGGGTGGCTGAGGAAGGAGCCTTCAAATCAGTATTTTAAGACCCGGGATCCGTATTTTACCACCCATTCTCCCAGCGGTTCAGGCGATTGGCAACCTGAGAGTATGGAGTGTGTATTAGGTAGTTCTATTGAATCACTGTTAACTGTCAGAAATTAATAATTGCACTGTGGTTATATAAGAGAATGTTCTTAGGAAATACATAATAAAGTGTTTCAGAATAAAAGGAGATGTCTGTGCTTCACAGTGGTTCCAGAGAATCAGTCTGTAAGGAGAGAGGGAGAGGGAAGGGGAGGAGGAGGGAGCTGGTTAGGTGTGGATGGAGGGGCGGAAAGGCAGGGGCAAGGGAGGAGAGGAGAGGGAGAGAGCCAGAGTTAGGCAGAAGCGGGTGCCAGAGCATCAGTGACTATTGAATATGGGTGAAGGAGATGTTGGGCTATGCAGGTGGCACTCATGGTAAAGAACCCACCTGCCAGTGCTGGAGATGGGGACCGGATCCCTGGGTCCCGAAGATCCCGGAGCAGTGCTTGGCAACCCACTCCAGCATTCTCGCCTGGAGAATCCTGTGGACAGAGAGGCCTGGTGGTCTACAGTCCATGGGGTCGCAAAGAGTCGGACACGACTGAGCGACTTGGCACACACGCAGGACACAGGAGTCCTCTGTAATAGGTTTTCAACTCTCTGTCAATTTGAATTGTTTCAGGGTACAAAGAAAAAAAAATCGAAAAGTAAACAAGAAAGCACTTGCCTTCTTTGAGAAACACGAGTCACGCTGTGCCTGTGATGTTATTTGATTTGATGGTTTATTTATTTATATTTTTTAATTGAAGTATAGTTGACTTACAATGTAGTGTTAATTTCTGGTGTTCAGCAAAATGATTGTTATATATGTATATTTTTTCTCATTCTTTTCCATTATGGTTTATCATAAAATATGGAATATAGTTTCCTGTGCTATATAGTAGGACCTCTTTGTTTATCCATTCATATGTAATCGTTGACATCTGCTCATCCCAAACTCCCAGTCCCTTCCCCCTCGCCCCATAATATTATTTGAAATTGTCAAGGCAATGAGTAGTGTGAGTAAAATGTCACTATATTGCATGATCCTGGGGAGCAGGTGTTGCTCCAAGTCCTGGCACAACGCGGGGCTGTAGTAGGCTCTCAATAAATATTCGTTAGGATGAATGGAGTCACAGCAGCAATGGCACGATTTTGGAGTTCGCCTTGCCCTGGTTTGCATGTGTTTCCCTGGACACACTTCTCCGTGCCTCTGTGCATTCTGTGAAAATCACCAAATGAACAGGGTTTGTCTCAGGAACGTTGCATTACAGCTAGTGGATGAAAGAGACTGAAACCCTGATTTTAGGCTTCTTGCTGGAGAGGCTCCCGAGGCACCTGGCGGACGTCCCTGCCGCGTTGGTTCCCATTATAGTGCAGCGTCTTCAAAACACTGTTCAAAGTGAACGTGAAGTTGTGGCCGACTCTTTGCTAACCCATGGACTGCAGCCCACCAGGCTTCTCTGTCCATGGGATATTCCAGGCAAGAATACTGGAGTGGGTAGCCATTTCCTTCTCCAGGAGATCTTCCCAGGAGATAAACCCGGGTCCTCCCGCACTGTAGGCAGACACTTTACTGTCTGAGCCACCAGGGAAAAAACTGTTTAGGGAGAAGCTAAAGTTACTTTTTTATGGTAAAATATATCTGACATAAACTGTACCATCAAAAAAAGCATTTATTTTGTTGTTCATCTTTGACTGCCCTGGGCCTTGGCTGCTGCATGCCGGCTCTCTCACGGGCTCAGGCTGCTCTCGTTGCAGAGCACGGGCCCTGGAGCGTGGGCTCAGTGGTGGGGCACACAGGCTGAGTTGCCCTGAAGCATCTGTAATCTTCCCAGACAGGGGACTGAAACCATGTCCCCTGCATTGGCAGGCAGGTTCTTAACCACTGGACCACCAGGGAAGTCCCCATTTCAACCTTTTTATTTTTTTATTTTATTTTTTTATTTTTTAATTAATTTTTATTTTTTAGTTTGTTTTGCTTTACACATTTCAACCTTTTTAAAATGGACAGTTCAGTGGCATTAAGGACGCTCAAACTGTAGTGAAACTTTGGTGATTCTTTATCTCTAGAAGGTTTCCATCCCCCTGAACTGAAACTCTGTATTCATTACACAATAACTTATTATTTGCTTGGCAAGCCATTTATTCTCCAGAATTATAATTGTTAGTGATGGTAGGCTCCAGGACCCCAGGTCTCAAATTGATGGCACCGAGAATAGAGAACTTACTTTAATTAATTATCTTGCTGCTGCTGGGCTGCTAAGTCGCTTCAGTCGCTTCAGTTGCTTCGACTCTGTGCGACCCCATAGACGGCCGCCCACTAGGCTCCTCTGTCTCTGGGATTCTCCAGGCAAGAGCACTGGAGTGGGTTGCCATTGCCTTCTCCAAATTATCTTGCAGGAGGACGCTAACAAGTTTAACAGGGAACATCTACTGCCAGTTTATAGAAATTAACTTTCCCTGAAGATTATAACATACATGGGAGGAAGGGCAAGAGAGGGTAGGGAATTAAGAAGTACGAACTATTTATGTAGAAAATATGCCACAAACTAACACAACACTGTAAAGAAACTATATTCCAGTAAAAATTAATTTAAACATAGCTACAAGAATATATTTAAATTAAAAGATGCTTACTCCTTTGAAGGAAAGTTATGACCAACCTAGACAGCATATTAAAAAGCAGAGACAATACTTTGCCAACAAAGGTCCGCCTGGTCAAGGCTGTGGTTTTTCTAGTGGTCATGTATGGATATGAGGTTGGACTATAAAGAAAGCCGAGCATCGAAGAATTAATGCTTTTGAACTGTGGTGTTGGAGAAGACTCTTGAGAGTCCCTTGGACTGCAAGGAGATCCGACCAGTCCATCCTAAAGATCATTCCTGAATATTCATTGGAAGGACTGATGCTGAAGCTGAAACTCCAATCCTTTGGCCACCTGATGCGAAGAACTGACTCATTTGAAAAGACCCTGATGCTGGGAAAGATTGAAGTCTGGAGAAGAAGGGGATGACAGAGGATGAGATGGTTGGATGGCATCACCGACTCAACGGACATGACTTTGAGTAAACTCCGGGAGTTGGTGATGGACAGGGAGGCCTGGTGTGCTGCAGTCCACGGGGTCTCAAAAAGTTGGACACGACTGAGCGACTGAACTGAACTGAACAAGAATATATTTATAGCACAGAGAATACAGCCAATATTTTATAATAACTAAATGGACTATAACCATTACAAATCATGAATCACTATTTTGTACACCTGTAACTTATATAATATTATACATCAACTATATGTCAATAAAAATTTTAAAAAGATTATAACATACACTATAATATATACTGTTTAAAGTGAAACATAAGAGCTCTGAGGCTTTTTAAAATATTTCTTAAAATTAACCTAATGGAGGCATAATTAGCAGACAGATGTACCTGTTTTCAGTGTATAGTTTGATGACTTTTGTGTCTTTTTTTGTTTTCTTAATACAGATACTACTGCGTTCTCATTTTTTGGTAGTGCTGAGGTCTTAGATCCCTTACCAGGGATTGAACCTGGGCTCTTGGCAGAGAAAATGCTGAGTCCTGACCACTGGACTACCAGGGAATTCCCTCATTCTCTATTTTAATGACTTTTCTGTCTAGTTATAAGAGTATTATTTCATGTTTCTTATACAAAACTTAGAAAATTCAGAAAAGAGTAAAGAGGAAATACAAGACCATTAAGAATGATTTCCTCTCTTTCTTTAAAAATAAACTCTTTTTTAAAAAGCAGTTTTAGGTTTATGCAAAATTGAGTGGAACTGCAGAGTTTCCATATACTCTCTGCACGTCCCCCCAGCCTCTCTTATTACATTTTAAATTATAAAGTGACACCTGCCTGCTAAGATACAGTTCAGAGCTACCAGCCTCCCAAGCTTCCTGCAGGTTGGGGGGTCCACTTTTCTCCCGGAGCCTTGCTGGCACTTGGGTTCTTCCTTACCTTGTTTGGTGGCTCGTGACAATGTCATGCCAGGAAGGCAGCCACGGGGTTTGTGTTTGCCTGGTTTGTTGTCAGTATTTGATGGTGGAGCCAGCAGGTGATTGGAACAGCTTGAGAATTCTGTTTGTTATAGACTTGCTTAGAAGTATTCTTTTTGCAGTGAGTTCTACATGGAGACTCTTAAAATGGCTCTGGACAATAAAAAAATAAAGCTCTGGTTTCCTGATGAATGATTAACCGAGAGAGGCACCTGGGTATTTTTGAGCTATGAGGTGGTTTATGCTAATTTTCAGACAGCTTTTGTGTGCAACCAGGTTGTGTTCCAACTCTGAGTGAGTTTTTTCTTTTTTTCTTTTTTTGGACTTTGGAGCGTATTTTCCTTTCAAAATGAGGAAGAAGGATTAAAGAGGATGGTTTGTGGTTAATTTCTCCCAAGTGGTGAGCAACATTGTGTGTGTGTGTGTGTGTGTGTGTGTGAGTGAGTGAACGTGGGTTATACCCTTGAGAGGGAGAGGGATGGTCACATAGTTTCTTGTAGCAGTTTCCAGAAGTCAGGAAGGTTCAGAGACACTTGGTTTCTGAGCCGATGGAGGGGAGACAGAGCGGCAAAACTCCCATTCTTACTGGGAACTGAATAGCTACAAGCTGTGGGGTAGGGGAGGCGGTGCTGCATTTTGTAAACTAACTTGCAACCTTCTGGTGTCCATTGTAGCCTTGCTTTCTTATTTAGGTCAATTGGATCTGAGTTAGACATTTGGCCAGACAACAAAATATTTAAACTGTTTCCCCCTATTGCATCTCATTTCCATAGTCTGTTGAGGATCCAATTGATGCAAATACTCTTGTTATCCTGAATGTGAATTGAATGTAGGGTTCTAATTTAATTTTATATCATGTTAATAGACCCACAGGCATAGAAAACAAACTTATGGCTACCAAAGAGGATAGGGTAGGCAGGGACAAATTAGGAGTTTGGGATTAACAGATACACACTACTGTATAGAAAAGAGATAACCAACAAGGACCTACTGTATAGCACGTCTGTTTCGTTCAGTCGCTCAGTTGTGTCCGACTCTTTGCGACCCCATGAATCGCAGCACGCCAGGCCTCCCTGTCCATCACCAACTCCCGGAGTTCACTCAGACTCACGTCCATCAAGTCAGTGATGCCATCCAGCCATTTCATCCTCGGTCGTCCCCTTCTCCTCCTGCCCCCAATCCCTCCCAGCATCAGGGTCTTTTCCAATGAGTCAACTCTTCGCATGAGGTGGCCAAAGTACTGGAGCTTCAGCTTTAGCATCATTCCTTCCAAAGAAATCCCAGGGTTGATCTCCCTCAGAATGGACTGGTTGGATCTCCTTGCAGTCCAAGGGACTCTCAAGAGTCTTCTCCAACACCACACT
>SJXQ01013148.1:175388-200202 GCA_006408695.1 Aepyceros melampus | reverse complement strand
TGATATTTCTCCCGACAATCTTGATTCCAGCTTGTGTTTCTTCCAGTCCAGCATTTCTCATGATGTACTCTGCATATAAGTTAAATAAGCAGGGTGACAATATACAGCCTTGACATACTCCTTTTCCTATTTGGAACCAGTCTGTTGTTCCATGTCCAGTTCTAACTGTTGCTTCCTGACCTGCATACAGATTTCTCAAGAGGCAGGTCAGGTGGTCTGGTATTCCCATCTCTTTCAGAATTTTCCACAGTTTATTGTGATCCACACAGTCAAAGGCTTTGGCATAGTCAATAAAGGGAACTATATTCAGTATCTTGTAATAACCTATGATGGAGAAGAATCTGAAAAAGAATATATATATGTGTGTATATAGTTGTACATCTAAAACTAACACTACATTATAAATTTTACTTTATTAAAAGTGGAAAAAAATTTTACATCATGTTGTTAAACTTGATTAGGGTATATGAGGGTCTGAATGACCAGCAGGGTGTGGCTGGTGCCAGCCTTACTTTATGTGGTACCGCTGACATCCTGAGTGACATGGGGAGGGTGTTTTATTTATTTATTTAAAATATTTGAGTATTTATGTGACTTGTGCCAGATCTTGGTTGTGGCACATGGGATCTTTAGTTGTGGCATGTGAGATCTAATTCCCTGACCAGGGATTGAACTTGGATCCTCTGCATTAAGAGCACAGAGTCTTAGCCACTGGATCACCAGGAAAGTTCTGGGGAGAGAGTGCTTGGTTAGGTGGATGAAACCCAAAAGCAAGCTCAGGAAGGAATCTCCAAGGCTCCCAATCTGCAGGATCGCTGGATCTTGATCTGTTTGTTGCTCATGGAAGCTTTTTGTGTCATTTTAAAAATTTTCATCCGGACACTAAGATGGTCCCCTCTGTGCCAGGGAGTTTGGAAGAACTGTTTTTACAGTAGAATACATCTGATCCCCAGGAGGGAGAGTTTCGGTCTTCTTAACTGATACGCAACTTTTTCATTCTCTGCGTTTAAGAGAACCTGATTGTAAGTAACTCTGTGACCACATGTTACAACTCAGAAATAATCCTAACGTTTTACCACTGTCTTTTTCTGGAAGCATTTTCCAAAAGAAATAAACAGTAAAAGGCAGGCAGAGGCTGACATTTTCCTTCTCAGGGCATCATTCCAGGACCCCGAAGATCCTCAATGAACTCGCCCTCATCTCACAGGTAAGGAAGCAGCCCCAAAGAGATGACATTTAGTTCAAAGTTATACTCTGGCTTTGTGACAGTTAGAACAAGAAACTGACTTTCTGCTCCTCTGCTCGACAATTTTGGAAAAACTCCAGAAAAGTGATGCTAAATAGGATCTTTCTGCCCTGTGGTTTTGTTATAGAGCAAAGAATACCCACTGGTTTCTCATTATCTGGCTGGTGCCCTGAAATTCATTCAGTGTTCTGGTTTATTTATTAGCTGTTTTGAGTGATGGAGAACAATTTCAAAATGTGAAGAGAGCTATTCTTGAACCCTGTGTTCCTGGGGTATTAAAAGATTGTGTTTAGATATCTCTGAGCCTGATGTTAATTTCCTCTAATATATTGCAAAGAATAAGTCACTTTTTTTTTTTTATTTTTTATTTTGGGCATGCAACTTGCAGGATTTCAGTTCCCTGATCAGGGATGAACCTGGGCCCTCAGCAGTGAAAGTGCTAAGGGCTAACCACTGAACTTCCAGGGAGTTCCCTATATTGCAAGGAGAACTGGGTTTAATAGTTGCTTTTATTTTTCCAAATTATGAATAAACCAGCTTTTACCACTGCTTTGAATCTATCTGTAGATAGATGCACTCTTTCTGGTGATGCTAAAATAGAAGGTGTGCTTCTGAATCCTGAAAGGTGCCTAGCTGAGTCTGATTATGCTGCATCACACGTTTGAGACTTTTCCCTGGGGACCGGTGTTTCCTCCCAGGTCTTTAGGACAGACTATTCTTCGGTCGTTTGGCAGTGATTCTACCCTGACCTTGATGTGCTGGTGGATGTTGTTTTTCTTGCACCTCCACTCTTTTTTAAAAAAGCTTTATTTGTTTATATTTTGGCTGCACTGAGTCTTTGTTGCGATGCTTGGGTATCTTTAGTTGTGGCTTGCCGGCTTTTAGCTGTTCTGAGGCCTGTTGTTCTCAGTTCCCAGGCCAGGAATTGAACTTGTGTCCCCTATAGTAAGTAGAAGGCAGGAGTTAACATCTGCACCACCAGGGAAGTCCCACACTCCTCCACTCTTGAAGAATGGTGTCTTGGACCATACCCTGGCTCCAAGAGTCTGGGGTTGGCAGGCTCTTTCTGTTAAGGGCCAGATAGTAAGTAATTTCAACTGTGCTATTATAGCATGAGAGCAACCATGGACAGTACGTCAACAAACAGGTGTGGCTGGGTTTCAATAAAACTTTATTTACAAAAAACAAATGGTGGGCCAGATTTGGCCTATAAGTCGTTTTTTTTTTTTTTTTCCTGATCTCTGGCTTAGTGGTGTTTTAGAATACAAGATTTGAAGTTCCATTGGCTTCTATAGGTGATGGAGGAGAGAGAGAATCCAGTCCTCAGGACATAAACATCTCAGTTGAGATTTAGCATCCTTAGTTGGAAAGATGCTTTTGTATAATTTTTCAATAACTTCTCAGTTACTATAACCAAATGGCTTTTTGGGAAAAAAATCTCCCCGAATCTCACCGCTCTTGGGCTCATACCACTGTGTTTTCATTTTCGTACATTTCTTTTGAATCCTGTCATTCTGTGCTTTTACTTTTCCAAAGCCTCGATGTGTATGCGTACCCGTTGGTTTTATTCAAGAGCCAGATGCACCCACATATCTGACAGGTGCAAGTACATTGAGATCTAGTAAACCCTGAAAGGTACAAATGAGGTTTCGCAGAGACGATTTTTTAGGACTGATTTGTGAGGAGCTGTATCATTTTCTTTGTTTTTGACTTTTTCAATAAAAGAGTTATAATTCACTCTTTACTTAAGCCATGCAAAAGAGCAGTAGTCACGGGGCCAACTATTGGAAGAAATTAAGCCAGGATCCCAGTGACTCCGGTTCAGGGCCGTTCAATGCCAAAGGCACCCTGTGGCTTTAAGTCTCCTTTGCGGTCCCCAGGTTTCAGGGTGGTGTGAGCCTGCCTGCACCCTTGCCAACAGTTCCAGAAGCTAAACTGTAGCAGGTTTTTTTTTTTTCCCTTCTTGGTTGGTGCACACAAAATAACCAAGAAGCAATGACCACACTTCAGTTTCCCTCTATATGATGTGACGCTAAAGATAAATTTTCCTAAACATGAATTCTCAAGTATGTATATGCAGGAATGGCAGGAGTCCTTTTTACAACAGTGCTGCCATTGCCCAAATTATTTTGAAAGCTCCTTCCCCCCCGCCAGAATTGCCTTCAGAACCAGTAACAAGCCGCCACAGAAAAGAATTCTGTCTGCTTTGTGGTCTTAACTCATTTTTGACTGAAAATGGCCCTGATTTGGTTTCAGCTATTTCCCAGTCTTATAACCATGCTTGGAGCAGATGGATTTGTCTCAACAGAGCTAAAGGTTTTGGGTAATGACAATAAACCAGGAGCCCCTGAGGGTATTCCTTTGAGGGAAAAAAATATTTACATCTGTGTAAATTCTGATAGTTAAAAAAATCTCATGCCTTTGTAGATCATTAGACTATCCTCAAATCACCATGCCAACATGGCTTTAGAATGAGATCATCCTTACCCACTGAAGTGGCCTCCAAGAATGACCTACTTTATTCCAGATCCCAGTCCAGGGTCCTTGAAAGGCCTTCACTTTGTGTGTGGTCTCTTGTCCCTGGGATATTTGAAAGTCTCTTCTAGGTTTGCTTTTCTGGGAGTCTGTGCATGTATTCCTAGAAGCTGACAGACTGTCGTGTGTTCTATCCATTCCTTTCGTCCTCTCCTGCCATCCTTCCAACCTGGAAAGTGGGAAGCTAACATCCTGTTCTAGGGGGTTTTCTTGCCTGGCAGGCAGTGGTGTAGGCTTGTAACTTGGGAGGCAGTCTCAGAGCTGCTCACAGGCAAGGTTAGGATCTTTGTCACAGACAGTAGCTTCCTTCTAAGCCGTCTAAGCAATAGGTGATTTACTGGACAGTTCTAAAGTATCTCTGGGAGAACCAGGCTTTGATGCTTCATGTTCAGCAATGACACAGCTTAGGTCCAGATTGCAGCCATAACATCATTCTAACTCACTTCTGCCCCAGTACCTGTGACACTAGAGCAGAACACTAAACCCTCTGCACAGCTGCTCCAAGGCATCAGACACTCCTCCTACTGTCTTGCAGGAAGTTCTGACCTAACCTGTAGCTGCTGTCTCCTGTCGTTCCCCTCTGCCTTTTAAATCTTGTATGGCTGTCTGGTGGCTAAGACTTCACCTTCTAATACAGGGAGTACAGGTTTGATCCCTGGTCATGGAGCTAAGACCCCATATGCTTTGTGACCAAAAAACCAAAACATTAAAAAGGAGCAGAAGCAATATTGTAACAAAATTCAATAAAGATTTTTAAAATGATCCACATTCTCGCCCCCTCAGTTCAGTTCAGTTCAGTCGCTCAGTCATGTCCGACTCTTTGCGACCCCATGAATCGCAGCACGCCAGGCCTCCCTGTCCATCACCAACTCCCAGAGTTCACTCAGACTCACGTCCATTGAGTCCGTGATGCCATCCAGCCATCTCATCCTCGGTCGTCCCCTTCTCCTCCTGCCGCCAATCCCTCCCAGCATCAGGGTCTTTTCCAATGAGTCAGCTCTTCGCACCTCCCCCCAAAAAACCTCTCATGAGTGTATTTCCTTGGAAGAATCTAGCTGCAAGGGAGTCAGTGAAGGGCGTGTCTAACTTTCTAACCTCTGCAGAGTAGGAAGGTGGGTGGGCTGGAAAACTGTTGGATGGTGCTGAACTTTGCAATATTTGTGACTCAGGGTGTATGCACAGAGGTGATGGCTAAACTTCTGGTGGGTAGATCAGTTCTCAGTACAAAGAACAGAAGGAGAATTGAGTGTGGGAGGCTCATGGGACTGTTGGGAGAATTCAGTGACTGGAATTCAGGGCAACTGTCAGTGCTGTGACCCTCTGGGTGGCAGGTGGCACTGCTGGAGTGCCGTTGGCCATGCCTGTGCCCTTGGCATGGTCCTGACCTTGGAAAGAGGGGAGAAATGCTGAGTTCATGTTGCTTTTTCCTCTGTAGCTTTGGAGTTTTGAACCTGGCAGAGCCAGTTCCAGTTTCCAGCCTCATAACCACAGGATGTTATTACTCCACTCTGAGTTTCAATCTGCTCCTCTATAAAACGATAATATGCTTACCTTGCAGGGAGAGGGTGATTGCACAATCAGCAGGCTGTCTCACACACACTTCTAATGCATGGTGGTTGCCCAGAATGACTGCTCTTGTGCTCAGCATTGCCCTGTTTCTCTTCTTCATTTGTCTGAGCAGCTCACAGCTGCCTTAAACCCCAGTAAGTACAGTAGCTTCTGTGCTTTTTCTTAGCCTTAGCTTACCTTCTTCACCCCCTGTATGTCTAACTTTCCCCTTGCTCCCTGAACATTTTATTTTGAAAAATTGCAGACATATAGGAAAGTGTATAGAGTTATACAGGGAACACCTATAGTGATCATTTGGATTCTATAATGAACATTTTTAAAATTTTAATTTTCTTCAGAGATTTGTTTTTTTTTTTTTTTTTGATGTGGACCATTTTTAAAGCCTTTACTGAAGTTGTTACAATATTGCTTCTGTTTTGTGTTCTGGTTTCATGGCTTCAAGACATGTGGGATCTTAGCTCTCTGACCAGGGATCAAACCCTGACCTCTTGCATTGGAAAATGAGATCTTAACCATTGGACCATGAGGGAAATCCCTACGAGGGACATTTGATTATACCTGCTTTAGTGCATAGCTTCCCATGCATCCATTCATCAACCGTCTTCTTTTTCTTTCTTTCTTTCCCTTTTTTTCCGCTGTGGTGTGCAGCTTACAAGATCTTTGTTCCCTGACCAAGGATTGAACCTGGGCCCTGGCAGTGAAGCCACAGAGCCCTAAACACTGAACCACAAAGGAAGTCCCCTTTTTATCTATTTATACATTTCTAAGTAAATTTCCAGTGTCAGTACACTGCCCTGTAAATATTTTAACATGCCTATCATGAACAAATATCGTTAATGATCTTTGTTTGCTGTTTTTTTTTCTTGATGTAAAATCGCACAGTGAAATGCATGAATCTTAAGTGTACGTTTGCTGAGTTTTGACAGCTGCATACACCTGTTACTCAAGCCCTCAAGGGACAGAACATCACCACCTGCCCAGAAAGTTCTGGTGCCCCAGCCCCTCCCATCATGGGCAGCCACCGGTCCATTTTCTCCCACTGGAGATGAGTTTTGCCTAGTTTAATATTTTATATAAATGGAACCAGACAGTGGGTACAGTCACTACTGCCTGGCTTCCTCTAGTCAACATAACATGTTGGGGCTTGTCTGTGTAGTTGTGTCTTATCTGGCACTGATTGCTTCTCATCGTTGAGTCAGCAGCTTTAAAGTCATTGCTGCAAAGCAGTGATGAGCCTTCCTTGTGGAATTTGGAGGTCTTTCTTATTTCTCATTTCCAGCCAGATGGCATCAGTGCACAAAGGCTCTTTGTAGCCAGTTAGAGTAAAAGGGGCTCAGACGCCATTGGGCCCACTCTCTTGAGTCTCAGCATCTTGGCCAGGGCATCCTCTCTCTGATCCATTTTCCTTGAGACTACTGTCAGTGGGGGTTTATGTGCAGGAGGAATGAGAGGGCTGGTGGATGGGCACCTTTGACATTTGACTGTCTTAGGCTTAAAAGAAGGATGAGACTTCCCTGGCGATTCAGCAGTTAAGATGCCATGCTTCCAAAGCAGGAGGAGTGGGTTTGATCCCTGGTCAGGAAACTTAAAGATCCCACATGCCACACTGCCCCCCAAAAAATCTGAATGATTTTTGTTGTTGAGGATTTCCTTATGCTAAGTACGTGCTAGAAATAGGAGACCAGTTGGGTGCAACAGCTGGAGTTGAAAACAAATTCCTGTTTAGCTTTTCTGTTAATGAATTAACCAGAACCTGAAGTTGCTAAATTCTCTGATAGAAAAAAGAATCACTTTCTTGCTTCTTGTCCCTAAGTTTTTTGCTCTGTCTCTCCCTTCCATCCTTCCTTCCTCCTTTCTCCTCCTCTATCTCTCTGTCTCTGTCACACATACACACACACACACTCACATTTGTATATTTACATATAGTGACTTATCTGAAAGTTCAGGCAGATCTTTTTTCAAGGTCATGAGATGTTTGAGGGGCAGAAGGAAGAGGGTGGGGAAAGTTTGCTGTGACTTGATGATAAGGAGCCAGTGCCCACCCTCTGGGGCCAGGTTATTAAGTGATGTAGATGAGTTTTGGATACAGCAAGGGTGCATGCTGGCACCTGCCTTGTTCTCCCCTTCACAGGGGTTCTGGAACCTGCCTACACAGGAGACGTGTTGGGTAAGATGTTACCAAATCCTTCCTGTCCTGGACCAGCTGAAGCAGTTGTGACCCCAACCCCACCACCACATGCTTGTCCTAAGTTGCTTCAGTCATGTCCTACTCTGCAACCCCATAGACTGTAGCCTGCCAGGCTCCTCTATCCATAGGACTTTGCAGGCAAGAATACTGGAGTGGGCTGCCACTCCCTCCAGGGGATCTTCCCGACCCAGGGATCAAGCCTGCACCTCCTGCATTGCAGGTGGATTCTTCACCTGCTGAGCCATCGGGGAAGCCCCCCACTCCCCACTTTCATTGTTAAATGGGAAGCCGCAGCTTAAAATCACGTGGGGACCCATTCACATACATTATCGCCGCTAATCCTAATAATCGCCAAAGGCAGGCAGGTTTTAGTACGATCTTATTTGAGCTGAGCCAGCTGATCTCGAAATGGACATTGGAGCAGGGGCCAGTCTGACTGTAGTGGCCGCGCTCTTCCCGTTGCACCCTCCCTTTAGGTGGACGGGTGTCATGCAGGGTTGTTGTCTGTTCGTTCACTGTTCACCATCTGCCACATGTGACTTGGAGGTGTTTGGTGGCTCCCTCCCTTGGGGAGCAGTGGACTG
Source organism: Aepyceros melampus (assembly GCA_006408695.1). Taxonomy (NCBI): domain Eukaryota; kingdom Metazoa; phylum Chordata; class Mammalia; order Artiodactyla; family Bovidae; genus Aepyceros; species Aepyceros melampus. Next base: position 192,080 of record SJXQ01013148.1, on the reverse strand, counting down.
GGAAAGAGACCCTGGATGTGGCGTGGAGTCTGGGGGCACAGAGGGAGCGTGGTGGAGGGGCCCCAGCTCTGGATGTGGTAGGCAAAGAATTCTTTCTGGAGGGAGCATGTCTGCTTAGAGTGTGGAGGTGTGAGAGAGAGTTCAAAAGCTGAGAGCCAGCCAGGAAAGAAGACCAGGACCAGATTACTTTATCACTTTTTCCATAAAATGATTTCTCGCCCAACCATCAGCGCACTCTGGCATGGCTTCTCACCTGTACCAGGGTCCCCTCTGTGTTTGAAAACTAAATGAAGATCCTTCATCATAGGTGTTCTTTAAATTGCAAATTTCCTTGAATTTTAAAGGATTTTTTTCTGCTATTTTTTAAAAAAAGATTTTGTTCAGTATAACCACATGTTAAGAAGATGTTAAAAAAAAAAACCCCGAAACTGTGACTGTAGAGCTGAGAAATCCTGAACAAATGCTGCTTACGTCCCACCACTCCTAGAAGGCACAGGTGTTCTGTAAAAAGAGTTGAATCTTATGAGTTGTCTGTAATTTTTTTCTTCCTGGTGGAAACCTTGTAGTCTAGCATAGTCTTAAAAGTCTGGGCATTAATTAAAAGCCCAGCTTTGTTGCTTTCATTTACCTGCTTGCTTGGAAGTTATTTCTAAACCTCAGTTTCCTCATCAGTAAAATGAGATTGGTAATAATACTGCATATAATCAAAAAAACTTTTATTTACTGTTTGTTTCCACTTTGCAGTTTTATACTGTCATAGAATGAACAGGTGATTATTTTTTCTTGTCTTTTTAAAAAATTTGAAGTATAACTGGTTGACAGTGCTGTTTTAGTGCCAATGTATGGCACAGTGATTCAGTTATATATACATATATATGTGTATACTTTTTCAGATTCTTTTTCATTATAGGTTATTATAGAATATTGAGTATAGTGTCCTGAGCTATACAGTAGGACCTTTTTAATGTGTCTATTTTATATGTAGTAGTGTGTATATGTCGATTCCAAACTCCTGATTTATGCCCCGCTCCCTTTCCCTTTCCTGTTTGGTAACTGTGCAGTTGTTTTTTATGTCTGTGATTAGACTTCTTAATTTTGCTAAGCTACTGGGTATAAATAGTAGCTCCTTGATGTTTTAATTTGTGCATATATGATTCTCAGAAAGAGTAGCTTTTCATTTGTTCAAGAATCATTTTTTCCCTCTTTTGTGAAACTCCAGCTTGTGTTTGTTTGCTCAGTATCTAGTAGGTTATTTATGTTTTTCACATTGGTTTATGACTTCTGGTTTTGTTTTTTAAAATTTATTTATTTGACTGTGCCAGGTCTTAGTTCTAGTATGTGGGATCTTGTTCCCTGACCTGGAATTGAACCTAGGCCCCTGCATTGGGAGCACAAAGTCTCAGCCTCTGGACTACCAAGGAAGTCCAGTTTATGAGTTCTTTATATATTCTGAATACTTATCCTTTGTTGAGTGTATGTGCTACAAATATCTTTTCTTAATTGGTAGCTTGTCTTTTAACTTTATTTGTGATGCATTTGGAAAACAAATTCTTATTATTTTTGTATTATCTTTATTATGCTTCCCCATGCTGACAGCTGCTCCCTTCACTGACAGAAGCAGCCATTACTTCTGGCAGGCTCATCTCAGACGCCTGGGATGCAAACACAAACAAACATAAGTAGAATTTCCTGCAGAGACCTACTTTTTAAAAACTGCTGATTCTCAGATCACTGCGTCAACCCACAGCTGACAACTCAGATTTTTCCCTGAGAGTAGCTCCCAGCTTCAGTCTAAACCCAGTCAGTCCACAGATGGCAACCTCAGGTCAAAAGGTTCTTAATTTTACTGTGACAGGATTTCTGTATTTTCTTTCCTGGTTAGAAACACACTGTTTTAAAAGACTGGAGTAGAGTTGATTTATAATATTGTGTTAATTTCTGCTGTACAGTAGGGAGACTTAGTTATATAAATATTCTTTTCTGTTAAAATTTATTGCAGGATACTGAATATAACTCCTTGTGCTATACAGCGGGGCTTCGTTGTTTATCCATCCTGTATATAATAGTTTGCATCTGCTAATCCCAAATTCTCAGTCCAGCCCTCCCCTGCACCCCCTCTACAAGTCTGTTCTCTGGGTCTGTGAGTCTGTTTTTGTTTCCTATATAAGTTCATTTTAAATACGCATCCTATTTTAGATTCCACATGAAAGTGGTATCACATGGTATTTGTCGCTTGTCGCTTGTCTGACGTACTTGGCTTTTATGAGCATCTCTGGGTCCATCTGACAGTCTAAACCCAGTCAGTCCACAGATGGCAACCTCAGGTCAAAAGGTTCTTAATTTTACTGTGACAGGATTTCTGTATTTTCTTTCCTGGTTAGAAACACACTGTTTTAAAAGACTGGAGTAGAGTTGATTTATAATATTGTGTTAATTTCTGCTGTACAGTAGGGAGACTTAGTTATATAAATATTCTTTTCTGTTAAAATTTATTGTAGGATATTGAATATAACTCCTTGTGCTATACAGCGGGGCTTCGTTGTTTATCCATCCTGTATATAATAGTTTGCGTCTGCTAATCCCAAATTCTCAGTCCAGCCCTCCCCTGCACCCCCTCTACAAGTCTGTTCTCTGGGTCCGTGAGTCTGTTTCTGTTTCCTATATAAGTTCATTTTAAATACGCATCCTATTTTAGATTCCACATGTAAGTGGGATCACATGGTATTTGTTGCTTGTCGCTTGTCTGATGTACTTGGCTTTGTATGAGCATCTCTGGGTCCGTCTGTGTCGTGGCAAATGGCATTGTTTCATTTTTGGTGGCTGAGTACTATTCCACTGTGTATATGGACCATTTTCTTTATCCTTTCATCTGTTGATGGACATTTAGGTGGCTCCCATGTCTTGGCTGCTGTAAACAGTGCTTCTGTGAACACAGAGGTGCGTGTATCTTTTTGAATTATGGTTTTGTCTGGATATATGCCCAGGAGTGGGATTGCTGGATCGTACAGCCGCTCTGTGTTTAGTTTTTTGAGGAACCTCCACACTAATAGTGGAAGAGAGTTCCCCTTAGAAGGATATTCTTTATTTTCTGCTGAAAGTTCCAGATGTTTACCTTTCTGAATTAAGTCTGTAATCCTTCCGGACTTTTGTATGGGTGGCGTGAGGTAGGGATTCAATAGCCTTAGGTGTTTCCTGCACTGTGTTCCCAAGCATGCAGGGGAAAGTAAACACTCCAGCTCCTTACACAATTCTGGGCATATGCAAGGTGTTCTGGAAGGGTAGGTTATTGCTGTTGTAACCTTCAGTCACCTGGTTTTTCTGTTGATGAGTGCATTTCTTCATGAAATCATTAATGCGTGTATTTTAGGAAAGACAATTGAGGCAGATTTGTGTTGGTTAAGAAACCAACCTGTCCTCCACAAAACTCTAACCTAGTATTATCAGAAACTTGATCTGTGAGTTTAATCAAAGAGTAAATCATAATTAATGAATTAGCTGATTTGAGCGTCTATTTCCTTTTGGATGTGGTTGGTGATTCAGGATTTCTCTGGCATCTTACAGAGTACCTTCTACCTCCGCCCTCGGATAATCAGATAGTCTTTTCTTGTAAGGTTCATCTCATTCCTTTGGAATTTGCTTGTTCAGCTTTGTTTTGCTAGAGATGTACCCTCTAAATACATGAAGACAGGGCTGGGGCTTCAGCCAGGGTTCTGGAAGCTCTCCTGAAGTTCATTCCTGCTTGAATATCTTAGAGCAAATTGTTCAGGTTGCCCAGATATCTTGCTTTGGGGGCCTTTTCCAATTTCTCAGCTGTGCTGTAGTGGAAAGGAGAAGCAGAGAAGTACTTCTTGGAAAATTAAAACTGCTTGGCCATACTCCTGGGACACATTGAGTGCACACAATGAAATCTGGAAAGTAAAACATGAAACTTTATAAGGTGAGCTTAAAAAGCACCATAAAAATTGGAGGAATGTTGTCAGTTATATGGCTGAGGATGGCTGCCTGTTTATTGCTCGGGTGTGGTCAGGGAAATCCACTCTGAGGCTGGAGGGCTCCTGGGCAGAAGGCAGGTGGAACCATGGGCTGCTGTTTGTACCAGGGAACAGACACCCCAGTGCCCGGGAGAGCAGCCTTCAGCGCACTGCATGCTCGAGGCTTGTCAGAGGTGCTCAGGCACCTTGTGGAGGTAAATTTGTTAACCTCCTGCCAGTTTCCAGGGAGGTGGAAAGATGGAAAGATTCATGATCAAGAGGGACCTTTCTCTCTTCTCCCTCGGTGGTGTTCTCATGGACTGCTGGAGTGGATTCTGTAGCAGATGTTGTTGGTACGCTGCCTGGACCCCCTGTCTTGGCCTTGTGTGCACCACGCTTGGCTGCAGCAGGGCCAATTGCTAACACTTCATGCCTGGATCCTTCACTGGAAGATTCTGCCTTGCTGGAGAGCAGCTCTGTACCCTGGAGACGACTGGAAGGAAACATCTCATTCCCTACCTTGGGGTGCCCTGTCCTGAGTGGTTGACATCAGTGACTGATGTCAGTGATTGGGGAATAAAACCCAGCCCTTAGCCTCCGGGCAGCACAAAGTCCAGGTAACTCCGGAGCTCCCTGCCAGATCAGACTGCAGCTGGCCTGCTCTCAGCCCTCACCTTTCCCAGTCCATGCAACTCCCCTCACTTTGCTACAAGTTTCTCTTCAGACCTCTTTCTCCAGCACCACTGGTGCAAGAATTGCCACATCAGGCTCTTCTTCTAGGGAGCATGACCCAAGACAGACTCGTCTGTCTCTCCTCTCGGCTGTCACACTCGGCTCCGTCCGTGGAATGTTTACACTGAGTCTCTTCTGCCCCGTGCGGTTGTTCGGAGGGCTGATTTCATGTCTTGGCCTTCTTTAGACTTCCACTATCCTCCTAGCTCCAAGCCCCGTTCACCCTTACTCCTTAATCATTGCACTCATACTTCTTGTCTTGGCTTCACGGCAATGACATCCGCTGAATTGCTAAAGCGGCTTCCCTTGCTGAGGCATACGGGCTTAGTTGCCCTGCGACATGTGGGATCTTCCCCAACCAGGGATCCAACCTGTGTCCCCTGTACTGACAGGCAGATTCTCATCCACTCGACTACCAGGGATGTCCTACAAACTTTTAAATTGAGTGATCTCTAATCTTTTTCGTTATTAGTAAAATAAAAATTTTGAGTTCTTCCTCCCTACTTAATACTTGATAGTGTCTGCTGTTTCAGGAGATACCTCACAGCACGAGGTAGTCTGAATTCAGTTATGTATTTCAGTAATTTGGATTTTATTAGTTGCTGTGGGATCTGCAGACTTTTGAAAAATAACCATGTATAATAACACATTGTTCCCATCAGACAAGGGTCATAAGAGCAAACGTTTTGCAGAGCTTAGGCCCTCCAGCTCCTGGTCAAGGGTGGCACTGTCGGGGTCCTGACTTGTGGGATCTTAGTTCCCTGACCAGGGATCAAACCTGTGCCCTTGGCAGCAGAGCCATAGAATCCCAACCATGGACCCCCAGGGACGTCCCAGGTGCTCTGTCCTTTGGTAAGGGCTCATGTGCTACACACAGGCAGGAGCTGTTACCACCTTGTCCCCGTCTGTGGTGGTACTTTTCACACGGCAGGTCTGTTCATCTGCCCGTGATGCTGAAGCCATGTCTTATTATTGTGTCCATAATAGGAAGCCCCATATTTTGTACACAGAAGGCAGGAAGTAAAAAAAAAAATTTTAAAAATGTAGTTTGAATATAAAAAAAGAATGTATGTGTATAACTGAGTCACTTTGCTGTACAGTAGAGATTGGCCCAACACTGTAAATCAGCTCTACTTCAATTAAAAAATAAATTTATTCAAGTATTTTAAAAAATCATTTACCTTTGACGGTCCTAGGTCTTCATTAAGGTGCCTGGGCTTCTCACTGTGGCGGCTTCCCTTGCTGAGGCGTACGGGCTTAGTTGCCCTGCGACATGTGGGATCTTCCCCAACCAGGGATCCAACCTGTGTCCCCTGTACTGGCAGGCAGATTCTCATCCACTCGACTACCAGGGATGTCCTACAAACTTTTAAATTGAGTGATCTCTAATCTTTTTCGTTATTAGTAAAATAAAAATTTTGAGTTCTTCCTCCCTACTTAATACTTGATAGTGTCTGCTGTTTCAGGAGATACCTCACAGCACGAGGTAGTCTGAATTCAGTTATGTATTTCAGTAATTTGGATTTTATTAGTTGCTGTGGGATCTGCAGACTTTTGAAAAATAACCATGTATAATAACACATTATTCCCATCAGACAAGGGTCATAAGAGCAAACATTTTGCAGAGCTTAGGCCCTCCAGCTCCTGGTCAAGGGTGGCACTGTCGGGGTCCTGTGTGGTCAGGAAGACGGGCTGTGGGTCCGCAGCCCACCGTGGACAGGGGAGCCGCTGCTCGCTCTGGCCTCTCGCTGCCACGGCTTCAGTGTGGGCCTGAAGCTGATGTCCTCGGGTATTGCAAGAGGAACCAGGTGTGGATTTTTGTGAGACGCTCTTATTTTTTAAAGATAGGCTGTTACCGCCTTGTCCCCCTTTGTGGTGCTACTTTTCACATGGTCTCTGGTTCAAAATTCAAAAACAAACCGAAAGAGGACAAAAGCCCCCAAATAAAACAGCATTTTCTGGCCAAAACCAAGTGGACCAGTGGACTTGAGTACCGGAGCCTGTGTCTCCCGCCGACTGTCTGCGTGGTCCCCGGAGCACGTCTGTGGGCACTCTGGGCCCCTGGTTACTGGTGCTGCCAGTGGGACCGTAGCGTAGACCCAGTCCCTGGTGGGGTTCTGACCCCTCGCTGGCTGATGTGGAAGGGAAGTTCAGGGAATCGCCTTCTGCGTACTGACTCCCCAGTCCTCTTTGTGGGTGTGGCTTGCTCCCTGTTCATGTGAAGCCCCACCCTGGCCGGGATGGGGCTTGTCTCTAAGTGACAAGTGGGTGTTACTCATGGGATTTGTTTTAAAATCATATTTGGTTTCTGGATGTGTTTGTTGGTAAAGTGGTGGAGGGTGGACCTGCCCTTTCTACTAAAGCCCAAGCTCTGGATTTTTCTCAGTAAATATGGTGTAGGCATTAGAGTTGCCTTTAAGTCTGTCCAAGGTTGGGTGAAAATGACAGGGGACCCTTGGAAAGTGAGGGCCGCTATAAGGAAGAAGGTGGTTTTCTACAAATCTTCCTCTCCATGTGTCTCTATGTGAATATGTTGCTTTAGCAGGTCTGTTAATTCAGAATAGGGCTTTCCATTGGAAAACTTATTTTGACAGAAGCTCACCTCTCAGGTCATCCAGTCTGGTCACATTCTTTTTTTGAAATTTCTTGTAATTGGAGGGAATTGCTTTGCAGCGTTGTGTTGGTCTCTGCTGTACAGCAGTGCAAGCCAGCCACAAGTGTGTTATGTCCCCTCCGTCTGGGGCCTCCCTCCGGTGCGCCCCCAGGCTGTCACAGAGCACTGGGGTGAGCGCCTGCGCTGTGCACACACTTCCTGCTGGCTGTGCTTTACACATGGGGGTGTGCGTGCTTCATGCTGCTCTCTGTCTGTCCCACTGTCTCCTTCCCCCATGTCTGCATTCTCGCAAAGAAAGTTGTTACCACACACTGTGTAAAAACTGTTCTATTCTTCTGTTCACTTTTAATTTTGATAATATTTTATTATACGTTTTACCATTTTTAATTTTAATAATTTATGTTCTTTTTACATTAAAACATGACATGTAGCATTCCTGGTGGGAATGCAGATTGATATGACACTGATGGAAGACAGATGTACAATCTTTTTTTAAAAAATATTCATTTGTTCATTTGACCGTGCTGGGCCTTAGTTGCCAAAGATCCTTAGCGTGCAGCATCTTTGATCTTCGTTGCAGCCTGTGAGATCTTTAGTTGTGGCATGTGAATTCAGTTGCAGCATGTGGGATCTAGTTCCCTGACCAAGGATTGAACCCGGGGCCCCTGCATTGATTGGGAGTGCAGTCTTAGCCCCTGGACCATGAGGGAAGTCCCAGACGTATGGTCTTTATCAGCCTTAAGAGTGTGCATGTAGTTTGACCCAGTGATTCTAATATATCATCTGATGGTAATCAGAGAACTCCACCAGAATACTAATAATGCATGGAGATGTTCATTTATGTTATTTATAACCATGAAAAATGGGGAATAGCCTAAATAGGGGAATAGTTAAGAAAGTTATGCTCCACCTGATGAAATACTATTCAGGTATTAAATGATGTTTCTGAAGAACTTTTAATGACAGCAGAGTTCATGCTCCTAAAATAATGTCAAGGGGGAAAAAGCTGGTGTGAGTGAAAATATCCATCTGTGTCTAACTAGACAGTAAAATTTTAATAGCATATTCCAAAACATTAGCAGTGGTTTTCTTTGGGTGGTATAATTATTCTTCAGAGTTTCCTCAATGAATGCCTATTGCTTTTATAATCAGGAATTAATTTTTTCCTTTTAAACTATTAAAAAACTATGTGTTGTGTGACCCAGCAGTTCCACTCCGAGGTGTATACCCGAAAGAATTGGCAGCAGGCACTTGAACAGACGCTTGTTTGACAATGTTCACCGCAGCGCTAGTCACAAGAGCCAAAAGGTAGAAACAGCCCAAGAGTCCCACCGATGACTGGGTGAGCAAAATGCGGTCCCTCCATGTAACGGACCGTGATTCACGGTAGGCTGGTATGGTTCTGACGCACACAACGCTGTGGAAGAAGCTTGAGCGCACTGTGCTAAGTCAGGTAAGCCAGGCACAAAAGGACGAACGCGGTAGGATTCCACTTACATGAAATTCCCAGAGACAGAGGTCCCCGGGGGCGGGGGCATGGGGATGGGGAGTTATTGCTAAATGGGCACAGAGTTTCTGCTTGGGGTGATGAAATTTTGGAGGACTTTCCTGGTGGTCCTGTGGTTAAGACTTCGCTGACAGTGAAGGAGCATAGGTTCTATTCCTGGTTGGGGAACTGAGATCCTGTATGCCCTGAAGCACAGCCAAAAAGATTGAAGACAGAAAAGTTTTGCGAATAGACAATAGTGATGGTTACACAAGATTTTGAACATAACTAATGCCATATAATTATACACCTACAAACTGTTAAATAGAAAATTTTATAATATGGATTATTGTTGTTCAGCTGCTAAGTAGTGTCTGACTCTTTGAGACCCCATGGACTGCAGGACACCAGGCTTCCCTGTCCTTTACTATCTCCTGGAGTTTGCTCAGATTCATTCCTTTGAGTAGGTGATGCTATCTAACCCATCTCATCACAGTAGAAATATTCAGAAAAGACAAAACTATGTTGGCTGATTGGACCATGTATTTGCTTTGACTGACAGTGGCTGTCAATCATGGTTCATTTATCTCCATTTTTGTGTTTCACTTTGATGTCACAAATATCCCTGTGCTGTAAATGTGTTGTTTTGAAGGTTTTGGGTGCCAGGCTCAGGTCTAGATAATGGAGCAGGGGGTTCATGTGGCATCTAGGAGAGTTTAGGAGATTTATAAAGGGAAAGGTGTTACTCTTCACATCAGGCCATATATTGAGTTTTTGCCAGGGAGGAGAAGGAAGAAAGGAAAGGTTTGGTGATAACTGGCAACCCATAACAGTTCTGGAATATTCAAAAGTATCCTGGCAAATCAGACAGCTCTTGAAGAAATAGAGCCAGTGCATTTTTGCTTCGGAAATTCATTTGGCAGCAAGAAGTGCTGAAGGAAGAGCTTTACTTTCTCTGCTTCCTGATATTTAAAGAATTCATTTCACTTGCAGCTTGACATGAGTGCATTTTCTCTCCCTTGTGAAGAGGAGGTGGCGCCCTGCCGAGACACGAGAGAAGGTGGGTGGTGGAGGCTGCTTCTCCTAAAGGTGACTTCTTAGCCATCCATCTAAAAACGCTTATGGAGAGGAAGCAGTTGGGGTCAGCCGGGATCTTCAGCAGGCAAGCAGCCAGATCCCTCTCAGGGGAGTTTGAGGTGTCTAGACATGATGCTTTTGAACTCTGGGTACATTTCCAGATCATTGCTCTGCTCTTCGCTGCTTCCGATGGAATTTACACAGTTCACAGAGGTCTGTCGGACGAACGCTCAGCTCCCTTAAGTTAACTGAACATCTGACCACTTTTCTGTCCATCAAAGAGTCTTGTATCTTCAGTATGCCTTCCCTGAGATTTATTTATTTACCTAAGATGACTCTCATTTTCTTTTTCTCTTAGCTTTCAGAGTAAGAGCTAGCTGGGCCTGTGTGTGTTACTTTTTGTTTTGTTTGCGGCAGACCCTGATATAATACAGTCTTCTGTGTCTAAGTGGTTATTGACGTGTTCAATATAAAATATTTATTTTTTTGTTTTGGAGTTATTTCTCCTTCAGTATTAATATTGAAAGTTCCCATCTCTCCATGTTTAGCTTGAGGAGAAAACATGCTTTGAGTATTTCACTTTCTCATTGAACAAACATTGAGGATTTGCTTCTCCTCAGTTCTGAGCCCATCCAGCAGTGACAGGCTCTCAGGCTCTGTCCTCAGGGAGTTTATGTCCTGGGGAAGCAGATGGACAGGTACATTTCAGAGTCAAAGGGGTTGTGCTATCAATAAGCACAGGGTGTGATAGGAGCCCAGGAAAGGTGTGTAATTTAATACTGAGTGGGAGGACTTCCTGGAGGAAGTGACATCCACAGAGTCCTTTTTTTTTTTGATGTGGACCACTTTTAAAGTCTTTATTGAATTTGTTACAGTATTGCCTTTCTTCTTCGTCTTTTTTTTTTTTGTCCCAACACATGTGGGATCTTAGCCCTCAACCAGGGATCGAATCCGCACTCCCTACATTAGAAGGCAAAATATTAATCAGTGGACCACCAGGGAAGTCCGCCACATTGAGTCTTGAAAGATAATAGGAGTCAGCCACATCAAGGGTTGTGGGGCCGCGCAAAGTGGAGGAGGCCAGAGGTGAAAGGGGACATTATTCATTTGGAAAGATTTAAGAACTTCAGTGTGAGTGTAGCGTAGCCCATAAGGGAGGGTCGGGGAAGAAGGGTGAAGAGTGAATATTGGAGAGGTGGGTGGGTACGACCTGAAGGTCACAGGACTTTCAGAAAAAATGTAAGCAGAGAAATAATTTGATCAGATTCTAATTTTTTTTTTCCCCACTCTGTGCAGTCCTGTAGGATCTTAGTTTCCTGACCAGGTTGCCGGGGTCCAGCCCCGGTGGATCCAGGGTGATTCGAAGGTGGAGACGGAGTCGGCGCGAAAAACACTTATTGAGAAATATAAGATTAGATTAGGAATCATAGTATAGTAGGAAAATTTAGATGGAGAAAAGAAGGCTGAATAACTCGGTTTATGTGGAATACCAATCACCACCTACGTAGGCCACAGGCGTCTTTCCGTTCTCCCGAAGGAGAGGAGGCACTGAGGCCTCCCCGGTCCGATCTTAGAAGCCCAGGCATAATTAGTAGGCTTGGTGGGTACCCACTCCCCAGATGGGAATTCAGCCAGAAGGGGAAAGAAAGAGCGACACGGGGGGAATCAGCCTTTCCAGAAACTGATCCCATTTTCTTTATTTTCAGGTTTGCTTATATACCTTTTTTTACACATAGGGATGAATACAGAGTCACATGGGGGTCAGCAGTCCTGAACCTTTATCAAAATCAGGTGCTTTACATAAAAAAAGGTCTTAGGGGTTTTACATCATCTTCTGGCCATGAGGCCTGCTGACACTTTATGACCTTCTCTTTCTGATAACCAAAAAACTCATTTTTTCCAAGGGTGTTTTTTCTTAAACTAGGCACCACCCTCCAGATAAAATTCATTCCTATAGGGTGAGGGTGTAGTGAGTTACAATCAAGAGAGGAATTTATCTAACCCAAGGTTAACATGATTAATCTTAAAGGTTAATATTTATTTCTCTTATATGCTAGTTATATTCATTATAAGGGCAGGGAATATAAAGATTTAACAGCAAACATCAGCCCAAGTGAAATCCTTTCACCAGTGTTCCCCTTAAGATCTATTTAGTCTTAAGATAGTGATAAAGTTACATTTTTACATAGCAAAGACACAGTGATTTATAACAAAGTACAGTGATCTATAACAAAGGAGAAAATTAATTAACTCAAAAAGTCTTTTATTGCTAACATCAAAAACTACTATATTTCTTTTTCTATATTCCAAATACATTGATTAATATATTCCCAGGTGCCTAAGGACGTGGAGGCCTGGCAATCATTGACTCAACAATGAGAAAAGCCCTATGCTAATTAAGACTTTCAAAATACCCCAAACTTTCTGTGCTGTTTATGGTTGAGAGGTAGTAAACAATCATGTGCTAGTGGCAGGAGTATGGATAATCCTATCACACAAGCTAGTTTGCCAGCAGAGACGTTTGACCCCTATCACACCCAGGGCAGGGAATTAAAAGCAATTATTGGCACAACAAATGAAAAACCCTTCACCAATACAATTCCTAATCAACCCACTATACTAATAAATTCTAACTTCCCAAAAGAATCTGCCTTTAGTAAGTCTAAAACATCTCGTGCCTCTCACTGTTGGAAGGCTGTAAACAATCACATGTGGCCGGAGGAACCTATACAGGCAGGCTAGATAACCTTCAGAGGAGTTTGTAAGTTGAAACACTCTTGTCACGCCCAGGAATTTTATCAACTGGAGCTGCAAGTTAACTCCTTCTCCGAGAGAAATGGTGATGGGGGAGAGCCCCCCGTAAAGTCAGAGGTGTAGGTGAGAGCATAAAACAGACTCTGGTCTTGGGGGTAGATGCTCGGGAACAGGGGGTTTCCTGAGGCTTGATCACGCCTTAGCGTATGCCAAGCCTCCTTCCTCATGACCTTTGCCACGGGCGGAGTTCCTCACGCTGGCTCCCAGCATCTCCCCCCCGCCCCCTTTTTTTTAAGAGCAGCCAGAAATGCTCTGCCGAAGAATCCTGACAATACAAGGAAGAATGATTATAAGTAAGAGTAGAGCACCAACACATAACTGAAGACATTAGAATGTTTTTTCCAGAAATAAAGTTAGAGAAGGTGTGGAAGAAATCATTAGCGGCTCCAGTGGCGGTAAAATCCAATTGAGAGTGTTCCAAGGTCTGTATCTGATTGTGAATTTTCCTAAGTCTAAACTAATATCTGAGCTGTTCCAAACTCCTGAAATATGATTTTTTAACATATTGGGCATTTGCACTTATTGAGTCAATGATATTGCTACCACAGTAACAGTAACATTAACAGTAACAGTAGTAATTGTTGTTATTATAGCTGAATTCCCTAAAATTAGTAAGCCCACAAACCGTCTTGATTGCATTAAATCTTAACAAGATGAGAGCATACATTGTTCACAAGACACTACATTAAGTCCACCTGTGACATTCATATGACCATTAAGCTTTCCAGAATCATTAACAAAAAGAAATACATAAGGAGAGGATAGACAAGCTAAAATAGATAGAATCATTTTCTGGTCAGAGTTCTCGCTGCAGCAGCTGTCAGTCCTGCCGGGATCTCGATGCTTATCTTGCCTCTTTTGCTGGTGGGCACGGCGGCCNCCAAATGTTAAAACTTTTTTGATAAAAAAAATAAAAAAATGTTTTTTTAAAAAAAAAAACAATTCCCTCAAAAAAAAAAAAAAAAAAAAAATAAAGGAACAAAAGAATATGAATACAAAGGTAGTCATAGATATTTAGCCCTTTTTCTACAAGTATGAATTTTCTGATGTTCTTTATGGAATATGTTTTGAATTTTTTTTCTTATCTCTGATCAGATGGTACCAATATTCCATAAACACAGACCTGATAATGGATTGACTTTTGAACAGTAGTTTTTATATTTCTATCTTCTCCTGTCTGTCTACTCCTTTTGGTACCTTCAAGTTAAACTTCCGGTCTTGATGGAGTTACGTGGGTGTGAATGTGTATTCTGGGCATTGTTGTGCAAGTGTGAGGTAGATGCCAGGGTGTGTGTCATCTGAGTAAAGAGCAGAGTATTGGAGCGTGGGGAGGGGTGGTTCACACAATAATTATTGGCTGGCAGCATACAGATAAACTTTTAAAAGTCACCTTGATATATGAGTCATTCCTGAAACTCTCAATTAGTGGTTTTTCCGCAGCCCTCCTCCCAGCCCCAGGCAGGTTAAGATAGATGCCAAATGAACAGGATGCTTTGGTTATGCGTTGCCTGTTTTTTTTTTTAAAATCAATACCTCTGAATTAAAGTTTTGTAAGGACCTGAGTGCTCATTTTTCTGTAGGGTTTTCAATAACATCTGCAAGTCTTTTATTTTTCTTAAAGATTTTGCACTTTAGGGTAGAGGTGATGTTATAAATGTAACTAACGTGATCTCATCCCTCGGGGATTTCATGACCTTATTTTACTGGTTGTGGCTCATGTTTAATTTATTCTCTCTCTTTGTTCTTCATTTTGATTATGAAGCATAGCCCTCTGGGGCTTTTAAAACTTTTTGCCCCTCACCTGTGTGGCTTCCTCCCAGTTCTTGAACAAGGGTTAAGGGTTGTGGTGAATGAGAGGAACTCCAAGGCATGAACATACAAAGATATGAGAATTCACAGGTGCAAATCTCTGCTTTAGTACAGCAAGTCCCTTACATACAAACCTTCAAGTTGCAAACTTTCAAAGGTCAAAGGTCAGGTGTGAGTGAAACTGCAGCTTGCCCTCCATCTCCTGTTGCTGACGAGCCTTCAGCTCTACCGTCTCCCACCTCCTCTCCCTCCTCCAGTCAGTGACTCTTCTTGCCTGTTCACTTGGCGCCAGCCCCTGTAGGCAAGCTGCTCTACTCTCCTACTGTACTGTAGGCATTGTACTCTAAGATTAAAAATGTTTTTTTTTTGTATTTGTGTTTGTTTTTATGTATTATTTGTGTGAAAAGTATTATAAACCTATTGCAGTACAGTGCTATAAAGCTGATTGTCTTAATTGGATACTTATACTAACTTTGTTGGTTCGCGTGTGCTCAGGCATGTCCAACTCTTTGTGACCCCATAGGCTGTGGCCGACCAGGCTCCTCTATGGAATTTTCCAGGCAAGAATACTGGAGTGGGTTGCTATTTCCTACTCAAAGGGAATCTTCCCGACCCAAGGATTGAACCCACGTCTCCTTATCTCCTGCACTGGTAGTTGGATTCTTTACTGCTGTGTCACCTGGGAAGCCCTCGACTTTCTTGAATTTATGAATAAATTGGACTTTCAGAAGCATTCTGGAAAGAAACTTGTTTGTATGTTAGGGACTTACTGTATAAATGGAAGAATCCCTCCATCATCCATTCACTCAGACTCTTATCCAGATAAGGTGTTTCTGGTTAATTGCTTCATATAAAATTTCCAGAAGAGCTGAATTATAAAAGGCTGGAGATGAAGGGGCAGGCAGGTATACCGATTGCAGCAGGAATGATGGCTACAGCTTAGTGGGTGACCCTGGAATGATCACAGGAGAAAATCAGCCATCATGGGCCATTTCATGAAGTGCAGGCCTTCTGTCCCTTCTAAACAGGCTGAGACAGTTATATTAGTACAATAATAAAGTAGTTAAGGTGAAGCAAATTTGACATAGTTTGTTCAGTTTATGAAGGCAGAAAGGTATGTAGGGTGTTTTAGACTCAGTTATTGGGAAATTTTACCAAACAAGGATTCAATTTTTATTTATTGGCTGCAACGGGTCTTAGTTGCAGCATGCAGAATCTTTGGTTGTAGCATGTGGGATCTAGTTCCCTGCCCAGAGATCGACCCCAGGCCCCCTGCATTGGGAGCACAGTCTTAGCCACTGGACCACCAGGGAAGTCCTCAGGCAAGGATTGGAGAGTGCAGATTCCTGTGAATAGGAAGCATAAAAGATTTGTTTTAAGGGAAGCAGTTAAGTAGTTGGTGGCCAAGTTTTTTCTTCCGGAATTAAAAAGATTCTGTGGTTGAAAACATCTTCTAAATATTCTGGAGTTTCTCTTACATATAAATGGCCTTGGTTCTCATGATAGTTGAAGAAATTTTAGGTTCAACTTTTGTAAAGAATACAGTTTTAATCTACTTTATTATTATTATTTTCATTCTTTAAAAATTTTTTTTATTGGAGTAAGTTGTGTTTGTTACAGTGCTGTGTTACAATGTTGTGTTAGTTTCAGGTGTACCACAAAATGAATCATTTGTGGCTCAGCTGGTAAAGAATCTGCCTGCAATGTGAGAGACTTGGGTTTGATCCCTGCGTTGGAAAGATCCCCTGGAGAAGGGAAAGGCTACCCACTCTAGTATTCTGGCCTGGAGAATTCCATGGAGTCCATGGGGTCGCAAAGAGTGGCCATGACTAAATGACTTTTGCTTTCATACATATTTAATATCCACTTTTTTAAAGATTCTTTAGCCCCCCCTCCCACCCCTGAGGCATTTTATTTTTCTGTATTACATCCCTGGAAAAAGAATCCAAGGATTTCCCCTCCTCTGCGTTTTTGTCTTGCTTCTTCAGGGTCCATGATGCCAGCTGAGGTCAGTGCAGTAAAACCAAACTGACAGAATGGGAGCAGATTGTTCTGCCATTTTTCTTTTTCTTTTTATTTTTTTTAATTAATTTTTATTTTTTTAGTTTGTTTTGCTTTACAATACTGTATTTGTTTTGCTACACATTGACATGAATCAGCCACGAGTATACATGAACTCCCAATCCCGA
>SJXQ01013148.1:78023-175181 GCA_006408695.1 Aepyceros melampus | reverse complement strand
GACCCCCACCTCCCCCCTCCCGCCCCACACCTTCTGTCTGGATTATCCCCGTGCATCAGTCCCAAGCATCCTGCATCAAACCTGGACTGGCGATTCGTTTCACTTATGATATCTGTACATGTTACACTGCCACTCTGCCAACTCATCCCACCCTCTCCCTCTCCCACAGAGTCCAAAAGGCTGTTCTATACATCTGTGTCTCTTTTGCTGTCTTGCGTACAGGTTTATCATTACCATCATTCTAAATTCCATATATATGTGTAAGTATACTGTATTGGTGTTTTTCTTTCTGGCTTGCTTCACTCTGTATAATTGGCTCCAGCGTCATCCACCTCATCAGAACTGATTCAAATGTATTCTTTTTAGTGGCTGAGTAATACTCCATTGTGTATATGTACCACAGCTTTCTTATCCATTCATCTGCTGATGGACATCTAGGTTGCTTCCATTGCCATTTTTCTTGATCCTTGAATTGTACATCAAACCTGGGGCTGCTCACCCCACACTTGTTTAGCTTGCCTGTGAGGTTCACAGCACTTATCCCAGCCCACGATCATCGATGATTTCAGATTCGCCAGTGTGACCGTGCTTCATCATCACAGTTAGAAAGCTGACGATGGCTTTGGAGCACGGCCTAATAAGGACCTGGTGTTTGCCTCTCTCTCCGGCGTTGTTGATGTTCTTGAAATATCGACAGTGGACATTCGTGTGCCCCATTATGGCGGCACCGAAAGATGACAGAAAGAGATTCTTTAGTTTTAATCTGCTATAGATATCCAATGTCAGTGACTCGGGATGGTCCAGAATTTGTGGCTTTTATTTCATCTGTGGTTTTGTATATGGTTGAGGTTGTTCCTTATTTCTCCTGCTGCCTACTTCGGTACTGTTCATACGTTGGATTAATAACTTCTGCTTGAGAATCACATTCAGAGTGCTCTGTGTAACACTGTATCCATACTGCTCTTCAAGCAATTCATGAATCTTTACAGTATGCCTGTGTATTTTTCCTTGTCTTACATTACCCCGATTCCTTGGGTTGTTGGCTTTCTGAATATGTTTATGGCAAATGGGCTGAAAGTTTTCATGACTTCTTACTTCTGTCATCCAGAATTTGTAGTAACTTTATGAGGAAGTGAGCTGAAGTTTTAAATTTATTCCAGAGTTTCTCAGCCTTAGCACGATTGGCCTTTGGGCCTGGGTAAGTCTTTGTTGTGGGGGGTGTGATGTGTGTGTTGTAGGATGTTTAGGAGCATCGCTCCACACGCTAGATATCAGTAGTCTCTGCCCTAGTTATGACAACCAAAATGTTTCAGACATTGCAAATATCCCCCGAGAGGACAAAGTATCTGAGCTGAGAACCACTGGTTTATGATAGACAAAGAATGGCTTTTTGTTACTGTAAGAAAATGAATAAGCAATTGGAGACTGCTAACTGTAGGACAATTCCAGCATAAAGCGAAGTGTACAGAGGAAACAGTCTTCAAAGAAAACATATAGGAGAAAAACGAAATACAATACTATGTGATAAAGGCTATCATAGATATAAAGATGAGAGTGGTTACCTCTGCAAGAAGGAGGTCAGCAGAAGCACGGAAATGGCAGAGAGGAATGAGTTGGCAATGGTTTTCACAATAGAGAAGTTCATCATGAATGAAGGTTAAATGACTCTATTACAGTCTCACTGTGCTTCTTGTCCCAGCATAGGTATTAATAGCATTCCTCTTACTCTCAGGAATGCTCTGTTTTGAACAACAAAACTCTGATAAAAGCTCTTATCACTCTGATAAGAGCTTAGAGACTTGAACACTCATGGACAAATGGTGTATTTGAGGTGTAATGCATCCTCTAATTTGTCAGAGTATAGATTGGGGGTGTAAGGAGATGTAAAGAATGGCTGGAGATGAAGTTGGGACCAGAGGGCCCTGGGAGATCTCGTATGCCATATTATGGAGATTGGATTTACTCCATACATTCTAGGAACCATGTCAAAGCTTCCACATGAGGCAGAGTGTTAGGAAGACAGCCGCAGGGGAGATAAGCTTTCTGAGCCCTTGAGACATTCAGTGTGATCCAGATGGGCTGTGCATCTCCCAAACACTTCCTCTTAGAGAAAATAGTTACCCCAAGAAGTAATTCTTGGCCACATTTTGCTTGGTTGCATCCAGGTACTGTTCCTGAGTCCACCCTCATACTGCTCACTACACAATAGGCCAGTAAATCGAGAGACAGGGTGTTAGGGCAGGGAATAGCGACTTTATGCAAAAAGTCAGCAGCCTGAGAAGGTGGTAGACTCATGTCCCAAAGAACCGTCTTCCCTGAATTAGAATTCAGACTGAAAGGAGAGGGTGTGGCAGGTAGTTGCCACTTCTTGGTACAGGGATCCTGCTACCCAGGTAGGTCTGGTCACAGTGTTCCTGTAAACCACCACCAAGACAAACGTTATTCTCTATTCTGTAACTTTTTATCCCTGTATGAATGGAAGAGTGTTAATACCTTTAAAGGTCAAGTCTGGGAGGCAGAGCCTTGAAAAAGGGTTGGCCTGAGTATTTCAGGCTGTAGGCAACATTCTTTTACAAAAGGTGCAGACAGAACAGAGCGCAAGGGTTAGAGCTGATGGAATTGGTCCCATACGGAGTCAGATTGTTACCTGTTACAGCACTGTTTACAGTTAGTTATGTGACTTTCAACCGAGTTTCTTTAAGCAATAAGAAGACTTACAGCAGATTCGTGTCGATTTTTCTTCCTGACTTATGAACGAAAAAGTTTCACTCTGTTACTGAAATTTGAATGGATGGCAACTATTTGAGAGAATGAGAATGAGAATGAGTTATCTAATTCAGTAGTTGGCAGAGTACACCCTGTGTGTCAAATCTAGCCTGCTGCTTGTTGTTAGTAAAGTTGTATTGGGACAGAGCCATGGTCTTTCATTCACTATTGTCTACGGCTGTTGAGTGCTACAGAGGCAGAGAGCAGTTGTCCCAGAGGCCCTACAGCCTGCAGTGCCTAAAATTACCATCTGGCCCTGAAGAGAAAAAGTTAGATCCAACTGAAGAAGATAACTGTTCTTGTGAAATCACCAAACACTCAAGTATTTTTCACATCTTCACTCTGGCGAAGATACTTTCCAGATAGACTAAATTAGGCTTCCTTTAGTACTTGTGTTTGTTCCAAGGGAGGCTTGTGTTTGCAGTCTTACAGTAGAAATGGTATTATCCAAGATTTTACCTGAGAGAGCCATAATGCTCTAGAGCTTGGCATTGCTGTCTTCCAGGAAGTTTCGAATGCACTCACACTCCCTGCTACTGAGCCTGTGCTGACGGACCACGTGCAGGCCGGGGCTGTGTGCACACCAGGGCTCACTCCATCCTGGAGGTCTCTAACACTGCTGCCCCACGGGCTTTGGAGCATGTCTGGCAGCGTTTCTTTTTAAACATCAGAGTTAAAGCCATGAAGGACCAATATATTTCACACTTTCAAGTTCTTTTTTTTTTTTTAAGAAAAGTGTTATTTTACATGAATTTGTGTGATAGAGAATATTTTTGGCTTTTAAAAATACAAAGGAATACAGTATTGTAAAGCAAAACAAACTAAAAAAATAAAAATTAATTTAAAAAAAATACAAAAGAAAAAAAGATAGTATTTGGTGGCCTCCTGCCTTTCCTCCTCACAATCTTCCCATCTCCCTTCATTTTAATGACCATGTTTATTTGTTTACTGCCTTTCAGGGTGACACTTGGACTCTAATTCATAACAGGTTACACAGTGGTGTTGGGTAGAAAGAGGACTTCTGAAGAGACAGCCAGGGACAGCTAGTATTAACCAGAGACAATGTTAATTAAGCAAAATTGGTGGCCTCCTGCCCCCTTTCCAGACTGGATAGCTTAGTTTTTTTTTGTGGGATTTGGCTGCTTGCCTGCAAGGATTCTCCAATAAAAGGAGAGTGATTAGCCAAGGAAAGCAGTTCAGATAAATGCAGAATGCTTGTTCAGTCCTTCGTGGACTTTGCCCCTTGTTCTTTCTCTGTGAAGTGTTCACATGAGGGTTTCCTTCCTCTCACACTTGCTCCTTTAAAGTTCCAAGTGATTTTGATCCCCTGTGAACCCTCACATTAACTGCTTGAGATTTTTCTGGAAATTCCTGGTGTCACTAAAAATAGCTTCTGTTCTGTGCTCGGAAAAGTTCTTGCTGCTGATGGCTGGTAGCTGTATCTTCAAGTTAAGGAGTTTTGGCCAGATATGGGTGCATTTGTGAGACGAAGAATTCCACCTCAAAGGAATTCCTTGGCAGTCCAGTAGTTAGGCCTCAGTGCTGTCACTGCCGAGGACACGGGTTCGATCCTTGGTGGGGGATCTATGATCCCTCAAACCACATGGCGTGGCATGTGTGTGCTCAGGCATGTCCAACTCGTTGAGACCCCATGGACTGTAGCTCGCCAGGCTCCTCTGTCCGTGGGATTTTCCAGGCAAGAATTCTAGAGTGGGCTGCCATTTCCTACTCCAAATGTCAAGGCCAAAAATTAAACAAAACAAAACAAAACAAAAAAACCTCAGTTGCACACAAAAGAGCATTCCACCCCAGCAAGACGGAGCTACACGTGAAGCCAGCTGGACTGGGGCCTAGCTCACCGTGACACTCCGAACACTGACAGCCAGGCCCTTGTTGTCCTTCTTCTCTTTCCTCCCACTTTTAAACAGTTAATAGAATGTTTACAGAGCACTTTTGGGTTGACAGAAATGCAGCTAGCACAGAGAGTTTCTGTATACTCCCCACAATTTCTCTATAATTAGCATCTTATTTAATGTGGTACATTTGCTACAACTAGTGAACCAGTATTGATACCTTATTTATATATTTATGTTTTGGCTCTGCCATGTAGCATGAGACATCTTAGTTCCCTGACCAAGGGTTGAACCCTTGTTCCCTGTAGTAGACACATGGAGTCCTAACCCCTGGCACCAGGAAAGTCCTCCTGACACCCCATTATTAACTAGAGTATATAGTTTGTTCAGATTTCTTTACTTTTTTTTTTTTTAACTTCCTGTCCTTTTTCTGCTCCAGAATCCCGTTCTAGAGACCACATTTCATTTACTAGTCTTGTCTTGACTGTGACAGTTCCGTCAACTTTTTTTTGATGACTTTGACAAGTTTGAAGAGTGCCATCAGATATATTGTACCATGCCCCATGCTGGAATTTGTTTGATGTTTTCCTCATGGTTAGACTGGAGTGGTGGGTTTTGAGAGGAAGAGCACAGAGATGAAGAGCCATTTTCATCCCATCATATTGAGGGGTACATGTATGAACGTGATTTGTGACTGTTGCTGTTAAGTTGGTTTTCTCTGCTGTGAAGCTTCTCTTTTTCCACCCTTCTCATCCTGTGCTCTTTAGAAGGAAGTCACTATGTGCAGCCTACACTTAAGTAGGGAGTTATACTCTACTTCCTGGAGGGAAGCGTATCTACATAATTTATTTAAAATTCTTTTGCATGGGTGATTTATCTGGTTTCCATTTAATCATTTATTCATATGAATGTGGAATAAAATGTAGAACTATGGAGATTCCTTCTGTTATAAAAACTGTTTACCTGGGCATTCCCTGGTGGTCCCGTGGTTAGAACTTGACGCTTTCACTGCCAAGGACTGGGTTCAGTTCCTAGCTGGAGAACTAAGGCCCCACAAGCCACATGGCATGACCAAAAAACCGAAGCAAATGAACATCTCTGGAGTGAGTTTCCACTGAGGATGAGCAGTCGTTAGGAGCTTATGGTCGTCATCCTGCTGCTCTGGGAGGTACAGGAATGTGGAATAAAGCAGTGGGTAATTATGATAATGTGTTGGGGGATGGAAGGATAAATTGGGAATATGGGATCAACAGATCACACTACTGTATATAAAATGGAGCGAAAACACAAGGACCGACTGTATAACATGCTGCTGCTGCTGCTAAGTCGCTTCAGTCGTGTCCGACTCTCTGCGACCGCATAGACGGCAGCCCACCAGGCTCCCCCGTCCCTGGGATTCTCCAGGCAAGAACACTGGAGTGGGTTGCCATTTCCTTCTCCAATGTGTGCATGCATGCCAAGCCGCTTCAGTCGTGTCCGACTCTGTGCGACCCTATGGACAGCAGCCCACCAGGCTCCTCTGTCTACAGATTCTCTAGGCAAGAATACTGGAGTGGGTTGCCATTTCCTTCTCTGACTGTATAACAGGGAGCTGTATTCAATACCTTGCAATAACCTAAAATGGAAGAGAATCTGAAAAAGAATACATATATGTGTATATATAGATAAACCCACATGTATAACTGAACCATCTTGCTGTACCTGAAATATTGTAAATCAACTGTATTTTAATTTAGAAAAAAGAAGCCACCACCACCACCACCAACCAAAAAAGCATGTTTGATGAGACTTTCTATGTGGCTTGGTCTGGGGGGCAGTCCTGCCTTGCCTGTATCTCCAGCCTTGTTTTCCGGCCCAGGATAGGAATCCCCACTGGAGACACATTCTGGAAGCCACTCCTCCTGCTTTAAGGACTGCCTCCCACGGACCCTTGTTTTATTCCCCTCTCTTGGAAATTTTAAGTTGGAGAGACAAGCGACCAAGGTGGCTTCTTGGTGGGATTCTACAAGATGCCACCTTGGGAGTTGTGACAGTTATGTTTATCTCTGGAGAAGCAGAGATTAGAATCAGAGAGAGAGCGCGTCCTTTCTGTTGGCTGGTTTTCTGGTTCTTTGCCCCGGGGCCTTCTGAGGCCTGCCTGCCTCCCTCGTCTTCTTTTGAGATGCCTTGAACCCATTAGTCAGTCACCCCTGGTTTCGCTCAAGGAAGCTCAGATTGGTGTCTGCTATTTGCAGTGAAGGAGCCTGATGGAGCCGTCTGTGTTTCAGTTTGGTCTTCTCCTCTGCCAGGCGCTGTGCTGAGTGTGTTTGGTGTGTCAGACTTACGTGGATAGTAAGGTGTTATTGACTAGTCTGGGAGAGTCAGAGGGCCAGCGGTTGAGTCAGCCCTGGGGGAGCAGCACCTGGGCAGCAGAGAGGCGGGTCTGTCGGGTGGGCCGGGCAGGGTGTTCCGCACGGAAGGTGCGGTGGGAGCGGAGGGCCAGACTCAGGGAGTGGAGTGATCTCAGCAGTGTGGGGCGCTCGGCCTCCACTGGCACAGGCGGGGGCTGACGGCAGGTGGGAGCAGGGCTCGGAGCGTCTCACGCTGTGGGCTTTGTTTGCCCTGGAGACCCGGAGTCACGAGCAGGCTCCTGGGGTGGAGGCGGTCTCTCTGTTTTGTCTCGCTCGTGCAGATATTTTTAGACGTTCAGTTGCCATGATTTAAAACTGAAATGCTTTCATTCAAAAATCTGGATATATAAAGCGTAATTATTCAAAACTCTCGGAAGAATTACGTGATCTAGCAGCAGTGCGGCTGCCTTCCCACTGGCCTTACAGACCAGAGTGTGTGCGCCCCTGTTGCCGTCTCTTAACGGATCCGCTCTATCCTCTGACTCATCTCCATCCTTACAGGTTCGGCCACCCAGCCGGAGGCCTTGAGACCAGGATGGCTGGCTTGCTCCTTACTGTTTTCTGTTGAGTTGGCAGGGCTGCCAATAATAACCACCTTACCACCTCATTAACCTTTTTCCGTTCTGAAGTTATTTTTAATTCCAAACATTAAACAAATTTATTTGGCTGTGCCAGGTTTAGTTGCAGTGCGTGGGATCTTCCGTCTTAGTTGCAGCATGCGAGATCTAGTTCCCTGACCCGGGATTGAACCTAGGTCCCCTGCATTGGGAGCATGGCGTCTTAGCCACTGGACCACCAGGGAAGTCCTGACAAGGCTTTTAGATCAAGAACATCTCCAGCATATGCTCTTAAGAGGGCTCAATTAATTTTCCAGGAGACTTGTCTTGGTGTCTTTTTACATTGTCATTATTAGTATTTTTAAAAAACCCGAAAGAAGGTTTAAAATCATAACATAATGGCTAAGTGAATTGTGTGTTTTCAGTAACAGAGGATGTCTTTTATACTTGGAAAGGAACATTGACAGTTGGAATTTCTATATCTTTTTCAATGATTATTCAGTTTATTAAAATTGTA
Organism: Aepyceros melampus; assembly: GCA_006408695.1. Taxonomy (NCBI): domain Eukaryota; kingdom Metazoa; phylum Chordata; class Mammalia; order Artiodactyla; family Bovidae; genus Aepyceros; species Aepyceros melampus. The sequence goes on along the minus strand of SJXQ01013148.1, from coordinate 167,098 downwards.
AAATTTTAAATCTAGTAAACCCAAGATTAACTTGTGGAGATCATTTTATTTATTAACTAGTAAATTTTTACGTTAAAAATTGTTTCACTTCTTTATTACCATTCACTTACTTCTAAATGTAACATTAAATTTCTTGGGACTTTTAGCACCTTACAGACTTAATTGGAATCCTTTAATACTTTAAACTGTAATCACACATTTAAAGAATCTGCTTCTTAGGCTCACAGACAAATAGACTGGTGGGTGCCAAGGGGGAGGGAAGGTGAGAGAGGGGTGGATTGAGAGTTTGGGATTACCCGATGCAAGCTAGTATATAGAGAATGGATGAAGAACAAGGTCCTACGGTATAGCACAGGGAACTATATTCAGTATCCTGTGATAAATGATAATGGAAAAGAATATGAAAAAGAATTTAAAAAGTTTAAGCTGAAGAGTTAAAGATACAAAAGGAGAGATAAGTGGTCATTTTCAGGGAAGGGCCAGGTCGTTGAATCAACGCAGTTGGATTCTTCAGCATGAATATGAAAACCCACTGATTTTGGTTTGGTTAATTGGAAAGAGGACGGGAGATTAACAGGTGCCTGAGAAGTAATTAATCACAGATTTGTAGAGCTTTTATGCTGGGGGGAAGGGTGATTGTGAAAATGTCCACTTCAGTCTTTTAAGAGTATTGAGTGGAACAAACATTTGCATTTTTATTGCACGGATTAACATAATCCGTGGTGAGTGGTGGATTCTGGGAAATGATCATTTTGGGGGATGGCGGTAAAAAATTGACTTTGAGTCAGTTTAGAGGGAGGTTGGTTTCTGAGGAAGGTATAGGGTATCATTTCTGCTCTGCTCATGAGAACAAAGGCAGCATAATGTCTGAGAATCCTGTCACGTCTGACCCCTCTGATTTTAGAGGCGGGGAATGGCCACTCTCTAAAACCTGCCAAATCCACCCAACCAGAAAGAAAAACCAGGAAGGAACATTTTACGGCTACTCTACAATTGAGGAAATATGTGGGTAAGAAGTTGTATAAAATCTGTACACTGCTTTTTGCATTTTGACTAATTCTCTGGTGTTCTAGGATGGAGGCCTTCTGGGAAGAATTTAGTATCTATCATTGTGGGTTTTAGACTTTTTGTAGAATTTGAACCATGTCAGAGTAAATGGGCTTCCCAAATGGTGCTAGTAGTAAAGAACCCACCTGCCAATGCAGGAGACACAGGTTTGATCCCTGGGTTGGGAAGATCCCCTGGAGAAGAACATGGCAACCCACTCCAGTATTCTTGCTTGGAGAATTCCACGGACAGAGGAGCCTGGTAGGCTATAGTCCATGGAACCGCAAAGGATCAGACATGACTGAGCTTCTGAGTGTGCATGCACACACATACACAGAGTAAATAAAAACTTATTGTGCATTAATTATTGACTTATGGAGACAGTGCTGGAGACAGTTGAGGAGATCTTCACCTAGCTTTATGAGATGTAATTGACATACCTGTATGTCAATGTTTAACTTTCAGGTGTAAAAAGTGATGATTTGATACATGAATATATTGCAAAATCATTGCCAGAATGAGGGTAGTCAATACATCTGTCACTTCATTTAATTACTGTGTGTGTTAAGAGCAGTTAAGATTTACTTTTTTAGCAACTTTCAAGTATGTAATATAGTATGGTTAACTATAGTTGCCATGTAGTACATTAGATCCTCAGAACTTACTCATCTTACAACTGGAAGTTTGTATTTGAGGTACATTCTTCCAGCCTTGGAAGAATGACCACCAGTCTACTCTCTGTTTCTCTGAGTTTGCTTTTTTTAGGTTCCGCATAGAAGTGACATCGTACAGATTTCTCTTTCCCAGACTTAGTTCACTCAGCATAATACCCTCAAGGTCCCTCTGTGCTGAGGGGATGCTGCAAGATAGGAGTTGGGAGGGCAGAGGGCGTGGAGATAATAACGGCAGAGCAGGGCAAGTCTCATTCGTGATCATTTTTACCCTGTTCTCATCCAACAACTGTTATTAAATGCTGTGTTCACAGTCCTGTACTGGGGGCTTCCCTGGTGGCTCAGCGGTAAAGAGTCTGCCTGTCCATGCAGGAGACACGGGTTCGTTCACTTGCTGGGAAGACCTCACATGCTGTGGAGCAGCTCAGCCTGTGGCCATGACTGTTGAACCTGTGCTCTAAAGGTGGGGAGCTGCAACTGCCGAGCCCACGCACCCTGGAGCTCATGCTCTAGTGTTTTAAAAACATTTTGTCCACACTCTGCGGCACGTGGAATCTTAGTTCCCCAACCAGGGATTGAACCTGAACCCCTGCGTTGGAAAGCAGAGTCTTCCTGGAATGCTGAGGAAGCTCCTGTCTAGTTTTCTAAGTTAGCGTGTGATCTAAGATAGCCTAAATTAACACATGCATAGAAATGTTGAATAGTTTGATCTTGCTTTTCTATTTATTTGTGTTTATAAATTAGTACTACTCATGTGACCATTTCTGCCCTTTGCCTTGGTTTACAGAGGACTCATGGCTTTTCTGGGAGAAGGCGATGGCACCCCACTCCAGTACTCTTGCCTGGAAACTCCCATGGACGGAGGAGCCTGGGGGGCTGCAGTCCATGGGGTCGCTGAGGGTCCAACACGACTGAGCGACTTCACTTTCACTTTTCACTTTCATGCACTGGAGAAGGAAATGGCAACCCACTCCAGTGTTCTTACCTAGAGAATCCCAGGGATGGGGAAGCCTGATGGACTGCCATCTCTGGGGTCGCACAGAGTCGGACACGACTGAAGCGACTTAGCAGCAGCAGCAGCAGCAGCAGCAGCATGGCTTTTGCTTATGCTTCCTAATCTGCTTTGTTGTAAATTAAAAGCAGAGAGTCTAGGATATCTCAATCCATGTGGTGTTAACAAAATTCTGGTTGGGTTGTAGTATATACATCAGTTGTCACTGTTTCTTTACTTACTTTTTATTGAAGCATAGTTGATTTATAAGTGTTAGTTCCTGCTGTACAGCAAAGTGATCGAGCTGTTTATATGTATACACATCTATTTGTCCCTGTGTTCTTTTTCGTATTCCATTCTGGTTTATCACAGGATGTTGAATATAGTTCCTGTGCTGTGCAGTAGGACCTTGCTGTTTATCCATCCTGTACGTGTTGGTTTGCATCTGCTAATCCCAAATTCCCACCCAACCCTCCCCTGCCTCCCCTCCCGCTTGGCAACCACAAGTCTGGTTTCCATGTCTGTGAGTCTGTTTCTGTTTTGTAAATTAGTTCAGTTGTATCAGTTGTAGATTCCACCTGTAAGTGATACTATGATATTTCTATTTCTCTAATTTAATTCACTTCGTGTGATCATTTCTGTTCCATCCATGTTGCTGCAGATGACATTATTTTGTTCTTTTTTATGGCTGAGTAATAGTCCATTATATGTATCTGTACCGCATTTTCTTTATCCATTCCTCTGTTGATGGATGTTTAGGTTGCATCCGGGGCTTGGCTGTTGTAAATAGTGCTGCAGCCAACATTTGGTGGCACATATCTTTTCAAGGTGTGGTTTTCTCCGGATAGATGCCCAGGCCTAGGATTGCTGGATCATATGGTAACTCTATTTTTGTTTTTTTAAAGGATCATCAATACTATTCTCCTGAGTGGCTGTACCAATTTACATTCGTCTACAGGTGCTCAGCAGAACTGAGTAGTTAAGGCAGAGACCCTGTGGCCCACCGAGCTTAAATTAGTTACTTTTGGGACCTTTCCAGAAAAGTCTGCCATTCCTTTTCTAGGCCTCTGCCATCGGCCCTGAGGTCAGCTGTGCATTGTCTGTACAGCTCTGAAGGCTGTGAGGGCAGGGGCAGTGGGGTGCTGGCCAGGCTCCATGCTGCATTTAATAGGAACCTTCCTTTGGCGTCCTGAAAGGCCGTGCCATTGTGATACCAAAATCAAAGTAATAGCCCAAGTGTGGCAGACCTTGAAACCATGTTCTTTGATTAAGGAGAACATTTTATTCCGGTCTGTGTTTGAAATGAGAGCCTGCTGGCTTACAGAATGATTGGGAGAAAGGAAAGAGAGGCCCTTTAATTCATGAAGTGGATTAAATTCAAGTAGAAGGCAATTGAAGCGTGCTATAAATATTGGTAAGCCTTGGGAGACTTAGGCTTGCTGTTGAAGGAAGTGACATTTTGCAGTGGAAGACCAAGCCGTATTTCACAGTTCTGCCTCTGATCTGGGCCACATTGTTTGCCAAAAACAGCAGATTGGGGTGCATCTCTGGAGTCCTGGCCTCCCTCTGAATTCTGTAGTTGCCTTGTCCCTGCCTGAAGCCCATGTCCCTGTGTTGAAAGGCCAGAGGACGAGGATGCTACTGGTGGTCCTCATCTCTCCAGGGCAGCAATCGCTTGCTTTGCTCAGGCTTTGCTTTTCAGTGCCTCTAACTTATCAGATTTTCTTCTTGTTTTAGTGGATGTTACATGGTTGGTTTCAAGGCTGCTGCTCAGAGTGGCGGCCGTTCAGGGAGATGGATGTGAGGTTCACAGACAGCACAGTAGCCTGTGTCTCACTTGGGATGTGGAGAACGGCTGAGGAACAAGAGCCAATGTGGACACTTGAGGTCCTATGGAATCGCAGTGCCTGTTTGACCGGAAATTGCTGGGCACCAGAGTCTCTGCTGAGTCAGTCAGTCACTGTAGGAATGCAATTTGCGTTTTTTTGCTAATGAAATAATTTGCTGAGAGGAGGCTATTTAGTAAGCCATTCCCCCCTCCCCGCTCCTTTTTTTTTTTTTTTTAACCTTGAGCGGCACCAGGCATAGCTTTCATCAGCCACAAGAGTCATCGAGTTAATGGAATCTTTTATTTTCCATTATGTTTGTTCTTTTCCCCAGGACTAATTTCCAGGTGCCTCAAAAACAGCTTCACAAAACAGTGCCCAAGACCAGAAACCAAATTGAGAGGTGTTCTGGCTGATTGCCAGCGCATTTCCTTTGGTGGAGAACACTGGTTAGAAATAGGAAGTCATGGTGATAAGAGGATGTGGCCCGTTAGTATGAAGGAGAGTGGGTGTGGAAATGAAGCTGAGAGAGGCTGCTGGAGGCCAGGCCCTGCCGCTGGAGGAGGCCACGTGAGCCTCAGGTTACTTTCTTCACCAGCCTCGAAGGAGGGTTCCTTAGCTCAGCCTATAGAAAGGAAAATCAACATCACTAAGAAGTGGAAGCATTCTCACTCAGTCATGTCGGCTCTTTGCAACCCCATGTGCTGTAGCCCGCCAGGCTCCTCGGTCCATGGGATTCTCTAGGCAAGAATACTGGAGTGGGGTGTCATGCCCTTCTCCAGGGGACCTTCCTGGCCTAGATCCAACCCATGTCTCCTGCATTGCAGGCAGGTTCTTGACCATGTGAGCCACCAGGGAAGCCCAGTGTCACTAAGAGTCCTGATGCTATTGTTGGAGGGTGGAGGGTATGAAGAGAGCCCACGGAACTGAGGAGGTGTCTGCAGGTGGAAAAACGAGGCAGGCAGCTCTGTATAACCCATGGACCAGGTTATTACGGGGAACTTACAGGGTGAGGTGGAGATCCCACGGACAGCAATCTAGAAGCATTCCTAGAATGCTAGATGCACTCTGTACCTCCAAGGGGCCGCTAGGACGGTTTTAGATAACCTGGGGGTGGGGTAATGCTCAGACACAGCACATGCCTTCCTAAATTGAGTTTATGAAGGGTAACTGTTTGCATGGGCGGCAGGAATATGTCAACCAAGGTCTTATCATTGGGGACTAACAGAGCATGGAGGCCACCTGGTCCTAGTGATTATTAAACAATACCTCTTGACTACAAAGGGCCTAACAACAGAGGTGGGGTTTACTGCCCAGTACAGTCCTGGGTGGGGTCAGCGGGAGGGCAGGAAGAGCTGCCTGGGCCCAAGATGGCGTCAGTTATGCTCACAGTCGTACACTTGTATGCTTAGGGTTCTTTTTAATTTATTTTTACTTATTTATTTGGCTGTGCTGGGTCTCAGTTGCAGCACACAGGATCTTTGGTGAGGCATGTGGGATCTAGTTCCTTGACCAGGGATTGAACCCTGCTTTGGGAGTGCAGAGTCTTAGCCAATGGACCACCAGAGAAGTCCCAAGGTTCATTATTTTGAGAGACCTCCTTCTACAGTGAGACTTCTTTCCAGCGACCTACAGTCAGTGTTATTGGATGGCTCTCGATGCTGTTGAAGAGGTGATCCCAGGTTTCTCGTCGGTTACAAATCACAGTTAGGTGAGAGCCAAGCTGTGTGCAGTGCCCGAGGGGGGCTGCTACCCGTCCTCTCTTCCATTTCTTTGTCCCCAGTGCCGCTGTCACCTATCGGAGATCAATATCTTCTGGTACTTAAAATACATCCTGGCCTATGGGAACAGAGTATCAAATCAGAGAACTGATGGCCGCAATCCAGAGAATCACAGACTGTGGAGAGTCAAGCAAACATCTTCAAATATTAGAAACCAAAGTCAACGCTGGTCCTTTCCTTAACCTCATCCTCACTGTGGACCATGGCCAGTACAAGCAGGCCACTGACAGTGGAAATGCCTGGCACCCACATCCCAGGCTGGACACCCTGTCTCTGAGTCCCAGGCTGGACACCCTGTCTCTGAGTCAGGTTATCAGGACGCAGGTGGAGGAGAAAGGAGAAAGGGTTGATTTTTTAGTTGTGCTGGAAAATTCTATGTGGCTTATGTATACATGTTACATGTGGTCCGTTGGGGTACATCTCTGCCTGGACTTTGGCAGTTAGCTCCTGATGGACCTCCTAGCTTCTCCAGTCACCCGCTTAAGCATTGTTCCGGAGTGACCCTCTAGTGTCAGTGCCCTCGGGAGGCCTCCCATCTTCCCGGGAGTAAAATCTGAGGTCCTTAGCACAGTCTGCAAGGCCCTCTGGCTTCTGGCTCCCTACCAGTCAGCTCCCCTCCCTGGCCCCCTCAATCACCTGCTCCTGTCAAGCCTGCATTTCTCCCGCTTTTTTCCAGTGTGCCCATCCTGCTCCCACCTCCGGTATCGTACTTCCTGCCTTTACAGTTTTCCCTTCGGCTGACACACCTCACCCGTTTCCTTCTGGGCTCTGCTCAAGTCCTCCATATAGACAGAGCTTCCCTGACCTGGGGAAATTAGAATGCGCCAAAGGGCGGCCTGTTTTTCACTTTCTGACACTGTATTTTTACATATTATAGGTCTGTAATTTCTGTCCTCCCACTGAAATGTCAGCTCCGTGAGGCAGGAATTACCTGTTTTGTTCACTTCTGTCCCCAGCATCTAGAAGAATGCCTGGCAGTGAATGGAAACATGAGTTGGGGCAACCTCATTACTGAATGAAATAAGCAGTGGAGCAAAAGTTCTGATAGTTGGTCCTAGTCCCGGCCCCTCTATCAACTAGTTGGAAACCAGGGGGAAATTTACCAGCCTTGGGTTTCATATTGGTAAAATAGAGTGAAGAATACCCCCCCTACTTTAGGAGATGATGAAATGAGGTCACCAGACGAGTGTGTTGATGCTGAGTGCCGGTCAGGTTCGGGGCTATAAGATCCTTGAAAGGTAGATTCCCGGGGACCACTGTCTCCATGTTGCTTACCCCCCCTCCCCCCAGGCAGAGACTCTGGAGTAGGTACCTGGCATTGCATAGGGGGTGTGACCTATGACCTAGCAGAGACCTTTCAATAAATTATGACATCAGCAGTTCAGAGGCAGGCTGGGCAGTTTCCCTGCTTCTCCAGAGGGTTGGGGAAATGTTTAGCTTTCCACAGCTGTGAGCATTCTCTCGACATAAAATCTTCTACACAAGTGGGTTTGGCAGGCAGGCTGTCTTCAATGAGTGATGGGTCTTCAGAATCAAGTTTGCCGTGAGGGAGTTCTCCGTTAGCCATGAGTGGCCTGACAGCACGATCGTCATCATCAGGTGCAGCCGCTCTTATCCCTGAAACTCGAGTCCGATCCGCTCGTGGTCGGGGGACTGGGGGCTCAGGGTGGTCCCCAGATGAACTAGGTCTTGAATGGTTGGGGATTGATTATTCCGCTGACTGGCTGGTCTTTAATCAGGGATAAGTACACCGGGGAAGAGGCAGAGTCAGTGATGTTAACTTTCCCATCCTAGTGTGGCACCTTAGGCATATTCATCGACCTAAAAATGCCCTTGATGATGGAGAATGGTACTGACGTTAGAGAGTTTTATATTTTGGTTGTGATGGTGGTGACAATAGATAAATGAGGACAGTGAATGATAATGAAGGGACACTTTTTTGTTTACTGACCGTCACCCTGGCCCAACGGGGACATGTGTTAGGGTCCTCCATATATGAGATTCTGTGCTGAGCCCAGAGGGATTCTCCCATCAAGTGACGTGGCCCTGAAGGAGTTTCCAGGTTAGGTGTCAGAGACGGTCATGGAACCCCATGATGGTGATGATGGTAATAATAATAGTAACAGTTAACAGGGAGCCAAACGATTTCCCACTTGGGGCGGGGGTAGGAGGTTGATGAAAGAGATTCGTTCTGGTTGGGAGTGGTAGGAGCAGGTGGGTCATATATTTTTTATGAAAAACAGTTTAAGAGGTGGTTGAGGGAGGGTATAAGAAGCTCGAAGAATACAGTGAACAGAGATTGGCTTTTCGTGAAGTGGACTGTTCCGTTTGCTCTTGCTGGGCACACTGAAGTGGCAGGTAATCGACGGGGCGAGAGAAGCAGCTGGCATGCTGCCTGACCTTGGTCCTTCCACCTGTCTTCTGTGTGTTTGTGAAACCTCACACAGCCTAGCAGGGCAACCCCCAAACTCATGCTGTCCCCTCAGGAGAGGGGATTAATAAGGTTGAACAGTGGCCACTGGTGGTCAAAATTCAGGCTGGACCGGAAGGTGGAGAATACACGTCTTCTCCTCTTTGGGGGATGGGAGGAGTCAGAACAGTGAATCAAGTGGCAGTTTCTTGGCGAGGAAGCCTAGGCTGTCTTGCTAAAGAAGGCTTCGGTGTTTGTCCTGGAGATGGTGTACTGGTGATTTCAAAGTAGATTCAGAAGATATCGTTGATGTTTGGGATTTGATTGATGTTTACTAGTCTCCATTGGAGAAGGCAATGGCACCCCACTCCAGTACCCTTGCCTGGAAAATCCCACGGACAGAGGAGCCTGGTGGGCTGCAGTCCATGGGGTCGCTAGGAGTTGGACACAACTGAGTGACTTCACTTTTACTTTCATGNTCCTTCCCCAGCCCTGAGATCCGCAGGCAACTGCGATGCTCCTGCTGAGTGTTCAGTTCCCTGCAGGGCTGGGAGCCTTGGGATCTCATGCTGGGGAAGGTAGGCAAGCCATAGACTAAAGCTGGGTGTAAGCAGGATCACAGCAAGTGTGGAGGACCCAGGGAGGGAGAGGGCGGCTGGAAGAAGCAGGAGGCATGATCTCTCCAGGGTGAAACCCATCAGCATGGTGAGAATTCTTTGGACCGTCCCATTTAGATTTTACCACTTTCATCTTCTCTCCTTTCCATCTCCTAGGTGCTAGCTGCCTGCAGAATCCTGTGCGGAGATCTTGACCCCAGGCAGTTTGCTGGTTTGAGCAGACATCCCGTCTTTGACTGCACAGGTCTTTGTTGCTGCGCGTGGGCTTTCTCTAGTTGCGGCGAGAGGGGGCCGCTCTCCAGTTGTGGTGCCCAGGCTTTTCGTTGCAGTGGCTTCTCTGGTTGTGGAGCAGGGGCTGTCGGTGCTCGGGCTCCAGTGATTGTAGCTCATGGGCTTAGCTGCTCCATGGCATGTTGGGGATATTCCCGGACCAGGAATCAAACCCGTGTCCCCTGCATTACAAGCTAGAATCATAACCAGTGGACCACCAGGGAAGCCGGACATCTCACCTTTGACGTGAAGTCTGAATAGTCAGCATTTCCTGAGCAGCGTGTCCCTCCTACCCCACATCTCTGCTTAGAAGGTGCTGGAAGGCTGAGGCACCCTGTCCTGAGGTGGGGGGTGTATCGCGCTGGTAGCTTTCTGAGACAGGCAGGGTGGTGCTGGGGTTAGGGGAATACTGCCTGGGCTCACATCATCTCTGCTGATGGGCTGTGTGACTCTGGTTGGGAGAGAGACCCTCTCTGTTTCCTTGTGGTTAGTAAGGGGTAGTAATGCTACCTACTCAGAGAGGGAAGGCGGGTGTTTTTGTTTTTGCTAACCTTAAGCTCCTTCTTGTTTGGTCTTTATTATGTTGAAGCGTAGTTGATTTACAATGTTGTGTGAGTTTCAGGTGTATAGCAAAGTGATTCAGTTATACACACATCTATATCTATAATGTTTCAGATTCTTCCCCCATATGAGTTATTGCAGAATATTGAATACAGTTCCCTGTGCTGTTATACAGTAGGTCCTTGTCGATTATATTTTATATATGGTAGTGTGTATCTGTTAACCCCAGATTCCTAACTTATCCTTCCCCCTCCACCTTTTCCCTCTGGTAGCCTTAAATTTGTTTTCTGTGTCTGTAGTTCTGTTTTGTAAATGAGTTCACCTGTGTCTTTTCTGAGATCCCACAGTAGAAGTGACACTCTGTGATTTGTCTCTGTCTGATTTACTTACTGCTGTTAGTATGACCATGTTGCTGCAAATGGCATTATTTTATTTTTTATGGCTGAATAATATTCCATCGTGCATACATGATTTTTTTTTTGCTTAGTTACCCCAGATTCCTAACTTATCTTCCCCCTCCACCTTTTCCCTCTGGTAGCCTTAAATTTGTTTTCTGTGTCTGTAGTTCTGTTTTGTAAATGAGTTCACCTGTGTCTTTTCTGAGATCCCACAGTAGAAGTGACACTCTGTGATTTGTCTCTGTCTGATTTACTTACTGCTGTTAGTATGACCATGTTGCTGCAAATGGCATTATTTTATTTTTTATGGCTGAATAATATTCCATCGTGCATACATGATTTTTTTTTTGCTTAGTTGTTTCAGGGTTGGTGTGGGGGATTCATAGATTTCAGAGGCTCATGCTCCTTTTAGCTTTCTCCTTCACCATCCCAGGGTGTGGCCATGTCCTCAAAGTTCAAAGAGCGTTGGAGTTCCAGCCACTGTGTCTGCCTTCCAACAAAGCAAGTAGAGGAGGGGAAGGAGTCCAACCCATCACTATTCTTCATGAGCTAGAACTTAGTCAGATGGCCACATCTAGCTTAAAGGAAGATCGGGAAGTGTATTCTGGCACTGTGTATTGGCTCAGATAACAACTGGAGTTCTCTTGACTTGAGAGGGAAAATGATTATCTTATAGGTAGGATAGATAGTCAGCTGTCACCGCTACATCTGGTTTCAGACCACAAGCTAATTGAGCCAGAGCTGAGGTTGTAATCCTTGGTTTCAACCCAGAGATCTGTCTTTCCACTGACCCTAGTAAAAATGGAACGTGAGTATCGGGAAGCAGCTGGTGGACTTAGACAATGTATGTTTGCAGGAAAAGAGAAGTTATTTTCCTGTCTCCCTTGGGCTTGCATACCAACACGAACTGATTTGCTTTATGGCAAAGTCAGGGTCATGGGAATCCTTGAGTCTTGAAATATACAAATAGATCCATGTTTCAGTCCTTATCCTACTGACATCTTGTTAGCACTTGACATGGCCGATCACTCCTGCCTTCGTGAAAGTTCTCTTGTATACCTACTCAGAGAGGGAAGGCGGGTGTTTTTGTTTTTGCTAACCTTAAGATCCTTCTTGTTTGGTCTTTATCTATTATATTGAAGTGTAGTTGATTTACAATGTTGTGTGAGTTTCAGGTGTATCGCAAAGTGATTCAGTTATACATACATCTATATCTGTAATTTTTCAGATTCTTTTCCCATATGAGTTATTGCAGAATATTGAATATAGTTCCCTGTGCTGTTATACGGTAGGTCCTTGTCGATTATATTTTATATATGGTAGTGTGTATCTGTTAACCCCAAATTCCTAACTTATCCTTCCCTCTCCACCTTTTCTCTCTGGTAGCCTTAAATTTGTTTTCTGTGTCTGTAGTTCTGTTTTGTAAATGAGTTCATCTGTGTCTTTTCTGATCCCTGTGCTGTTATACGGTAGGTCCTTGTCGATTATATTTTATATATGGTAGTGTGTATCTGTTAACCCCAAATTCCTAACTTATCCTTCCCTCTCCACCTTTTCTCTCTGGTAGCCTTAAATTTGTTTTCTGTGTCTGTAGTTCTGTTTTGTAAATGAGTTCATCTGTGTCTTTTCTGAGATCCCACAGTAGAAGTGACACTCTGTGATTTGTCTCTGTCTGATTTACTTACTTATCTTAGTATGACCATGTTGCTGCAAATGGCATTATTTTATTTTTTATGGCTGAATAATATTCCATCGTACATACATGATTTTTTTTGCTTAGTTGTTTCAGGGTTGGTGTGGGGGATTCACAGATTTCAGAGGCTCATGCTCCTTTTAACTTTCTCCTTCACCATCCCAGGGTATGGCCATGTCCTCAAAGTTCAAAGAGCGTTGGAGTTCCAGCCACTATGTCTGCCTTCCAACAAAGCAAGTAGAGGAGGGGAAGGAGTCCAATCCATCACTATTCTTCATGAGCTAGAACTTAGTCAGATGGCCACATCTAGCTTAAAGGAAGATCGGGAAGTATATTCTGGCACTGTGTATTGGCTCAGATAACAACTGGAGTTCTCTTGACTTGAGAGGGAAAATGATTATCTTATAGGTAGGATAGATAGTCAGCTGTCACCGCTACATCTGGTTTCAGACCACAAGCTAATTGAGCCAGAGCTGAGGTTGTAACCCTTGGTTTCAACCCAGAGATCTGTCTTTCCACTGACCCCAGTGAAAATGGAACGTGAGTATCGGGAAGCAGCTGGTGGACTTAGACAATATATGTTTGCAGGAAAAGAGAAGTTCTTTTCCTGTCTCCCTTGGGCTTGCATACCAACATGAACTGATTTGCTTTATGGCAAAGTCAGGGTCATGGGAATCCTTGAGTCTTGAAATATACAAATAGATCCGTGTGTGGTCACAGAGAAGACATGTTTCAGTCCTTATCTTACTGACATCTTGTTAGCACTTGACACGGCCGATCACTCCTGCCTTCGTGAAAGTTCTCTTGCTGGGGTTCTGGTTCTCCTCCTGTCTCTCCGTCTTGTTCTTTTCATCTCTTTTTCCTGTTTAATGTTAAGAGTTCCTCACGTCTTGATGCTGGGTCTTCTCCTCCCTGTCTTCTCTTTCTGTGCAGTCTCAATTGTGCCTTTAGCTCTCTTGGCTACTTATTGTCAGATTATTCATCTTTAATTCCTATCATCTGGACTCCAGATCCATTCATCCAGTTGCCAGTCAATACCTCCTGGAAGTTGTAAAGGCTTCTGAAGTGTAATAGCCCCCAAATGAAATTCCTAGGCCAATATCAGGTCTTGTCAGTTGTACCCTGGCAGTAATTCTGATATCTCCACCCTGGTCTAGAATATTGCCAGGATTGCTGAAGTTTTAAAAACGCTTTTATTAAAGTATAATTTGAACACTATAAAATTTACCCGTTGCAAACATACAATTCAAGAATATTTAGCTAATTTGTAGTGTGCAACTATCATCAAAATCCAGTCTGAGAACATTCCTATCACCAAAATAATTCCCTCTAGCCAGTGTATAGTTAATACTGTTGTCATCCTCAGCTCCAAACAGTCACTTGTCTGCCTGATTGTTTCTTGATTTATTTTTAGCGTGTGGGGTCTTAGTTTCCCAACCAGCGATCGAACCTGTGCCCCCTGCAGTGGAAACATGGATCCCTAAACACTGGATCGCCAGAGAAGTCCTTCATCTGCTTTTGTCTCTATAAATTTCCCTTCTCTGGACACTTCATATACTTGAAATCATACAACATGTAATCTTTTTCGTCTGGTTTCTTTCACTTAGGGTATTATTTCTGAGGTTCACCCATATAGCACGTATCAATGTTGTGTTCTTTTTATTGCTAGGTAGTATTCTGTTGTGTGGATATATCACACAGTTTGTTTATCCATTCACCAGTTCATGGACATTTTGTGTTGGGAAATCTCTAGCTAGATCACATTCTACTTTCTTCTTAACACGAGACTCTCAGCACAGCTTAAGTTGTGTGTTCATTTTTGTAAATACTTTGTTTCTTGGCACATTTTCCATACCCCCATCAAATCAGAGACCTTGTCCCACCCCTCCTATTTATTAAATTTTTCAAAAAATGTCATTTTATTTGCTTTTATTTACTTCTGGCTGCGCTGGGTCTTCATCACTGCCCCTGGGCCTCGTCTTGTGGTGGCTTCCCTTGTTGCAGAGCATGGGTTCTAAGAGTCTGGGCTTCAGTAGTTGGGGCACACGGGGGCTTAGTTGCCCCACAGCACGTGAAATCTTCTGGGCCCAGGGATCGAACCTGTGTCCCCCACGTTGGCAGGCAGATTCTTAAGCACTGGACCACTAGAGAAGTGCCCTTCTTGTATTTTTAGCATTTAGCATACAGTGCCTAGCAAGTTTGGTATTCATAACAACCACAGCAAAATATATATATATATATATATATATGTATTTTTTTTTTTTGAAGAAATGAGTGAATTCTTAGAAATAAGACTTAGTTTTGGAACCAAAGCCAAATTCTTTCAAATTTAGCTGGGTTTATGTAAATTCTCTTTTCTTTAACCATAGAATGAGTAAATGTATCCACAGTGCTTTATCCATATCACAGAATGTGGTCCAACTGACCACATCTGAGAACCTTGCCAAATCATATTGCCCAGCACCTCCAAGAAAAGAGCAAACACTGGCTCCTGCTTTAAGTTCTGTCTTGGTGGCTTTGTTGCCAGTTAACTAAACCGCTGATACAGTGTAATATGAGCATGGGATCCGATTCACTGTCTGCATTTGGAAAAGTGATGTGGACGCTGGGAAGTTCTTGTTTTTTACCCACTTGGACCCTGAGGCACGGCGATGGTGGAACAACAGTTCAGAAGAGAACGAGCCAGCTTTCTGCCTTTGCAGATGCAGGGATCGGGGCTCTGAGTGGATGAGTGCCGTGGCCAAGGTCCCAGAGCGAGGACCAGTAGCTCTCAAAGCATGGTCCCGCCTGCAGCATCAACATCATCTGGAAGCTTGCTGGAATTCTCTGGCTCCACCCAGACCTCCCCAATCTGTGGGAGGGGCCCAGGAGCTTGTGTTTTTAACAGACTTGCAGGTGATTCCAATGTAGCAAATGTTTGAAAACCACAGGTCGAACCAGCCGTCTTCCTGCCAGATCACACCTCTTTCCTCTATGCCATGTAGCCTGTAGGGAAAAGTAAAGGATGCTTTGATCCAGGGACAGTGGAGTTTAAGGTGTGATTTCACTGGATTTGTGTTGTTTAGTTGCTAAGTTGTGTCTGACTGTAGCCCGCCAGGTTCCTCTGCCCATGGGATTTCCCAGGCAAGAATTCTGGAGTGGGGTGCCTTGCCTTCTCCAGGCGGATTCAGTTGGATATTTAGGGGCAGGAAACCTGAGCCTAGGGGCCTGCTTCTGATCCTAACTGCTTCCCGGTCTCCACGGGCCAGCTTTCCATCTCTCGTCATCCTGGTGGGCACCCGGCTGCCCACACGCTTTTGCCCCCTGAGCTTTAGCCAGTATTCTCTTCAGTGTGATTTGGTGTGTATGTTCAAGGTTTTAGTGTAAAGCAAAGTCTTGATTCAAGACTCCGCCCATCTCAAGGATTCCCAGGTAAGTAAGTTCCTTGTGTTGTCCACGGCAAGAATGAAAATGAACCGTGAGCATTAAGATGGGTCTTGACATGTTACAGTTTAAAGTAGTAGTAGTTGAAGTTCTTAGCCAATGGCCTTGGAAATGGGTGAACAGGAGTTCAGAAGTGCCTGTATTAACCCTCGATAGAAAGGTCTCAGTCCTTGCTCCCGGAATGTAATGACTGGTCTTCCAGGGCGGATGGAATCTCGTCGTCCATGAAATCCAGGCGCAGTGCCTCCAGTATTGTGCTAAAGGTTGGCTCTGGCTTATCGCTCGTGCTTTGTCAGGTGAGGCGGCTCAGCCGCTCGGCCTGGTCTCTGGGGCCGCTGTGCCCAGGTGAACCTACCTGATGCTAGCTGCTGATCCACTTACGCAGAAACTCTGTTCCCGGTGACATAATTTTTCATTAACTCTTTCTCAGAAACACTCCCGCAGTGACAGAGCCAAGACGCCTACTGCCTGAGCTGTTGTGATTTGGAGCAGGGCTTCAGCTCTTTCCCACAAAGATAAAATAAGGTCAGCTCATGTTTAAACAATACGTTCTGCTTTGTTGGATGGGCCCACAGTGCTCAGATGTTTGCTGAATGAGTGATTAGGAAAAGCTTGAAAGGCTAGGGGGAGAAAATGGGTGTGAATAACACCCTTAAGGTTTTATCCTAACTCGATTTTGCACTGGTTTTTTCTTCCTTTGTGGCTAAGACGGTAAAGAATTCACCTGCAATGCAGGAGACTTGGGTTTGATCCCCTGAGTGGGGAAGATCCCCTGGAGAAGGGAATGGCTACCCACTCCAGTATTCTTGGCTGGAGAGTTCCACAGACAGAGAACCTGGAGGGCTATAGTCCATGGAATCCCAAAGAGTTGGATACAACGGAGAGGCTAACACACACTAGGGAAATTTTGAAATTCATATTCCTGATTTCCTGATCTCAGCCACAAAGATTCCAATTCTCTATGGGATGGGAGTCTGGAATCTACATTTTAAACTAGCTACTCTGCTGATCAGAAGCAGGGAATAGCTGACCCAAACTGTAAGAACATTTTTTTTTACAGGAAGACAGTTAAATACTCTTTTTTAAAACTCTGCTTTATTGGTTGTCTTTTGTTTTATTTATGGCTTATTTTTAACTGGGGATTGTTTAAAATTTAGAAATATGTGTAAATACTTTTCTTTATGGTTTTGCCTCTCCTGTTTTTGTGCCTTCCCCATGCTAACAGTTTAAAAATACCCACACATATTCCTAATATGAATATATTAAGTTATATGATATATATAATGTATTATTAAAACTAATACTGCTAGTTCTTTTAAATCTCTAACATGTCAGATGTTATTGTGAGGTCTAAAGATTGACACTAAATTTTTTACTTTTTGATACTGTTTTTAGCCAACATTTTGCAAAATGTTCCATGCACATTTAAAAAGTTTATATTAAAAAAGTTTGTGTGTATTTTTCATTTGGATATGTAATTATTTGTAACATTTAAAATAAAACTTGGGAATATATTGTTTTGAATCTGTATGTTCCCATTCATTTTATACATATCTGTCCAACTCTGGGCAAAAGGAGGATTCTAAAAGTCTCCTAATCTGATTGTGTTTTATTTTTTTCTTATATTTCTGTCAGTTTCGACCCTGTGTTTTTGCATCTTTGCGGTGAAAATGGCACTTTAATCAACACACACTATCTGAATGGTTTTGCGCCTTGGGCCTTACGGCGAGATTGCCTGATTAAAATCTACGCCATAGTTTCCTCTCTATAAGATCGGGAGCGTGCTGTTTACCTTTCCGCCCTTGAAATTTTCATCTGTAGAAGAGGCAAGTAGTCAGTCACTCAACCCAGAGAGGGTCTTTAGCTGGAGAACAAGGCCGCTGTTGTCAGGGTCAGAACAAGGCACAGGTGGAATCCAGGAGTCTGAGCAGGAGCTTCTCAGAAGACAGAGGGCCTCGAGTATGCAGATTTCTACAGAAATTATGATTCTGTGAAAGATTTCCAGGACACGCCTTTCAGAGTACAAAGTAATTTTGGAATATAGAGAATTTGTCTGGGTGAAGTGCATGGGAATTTGTCACTGAGCTGTGTTCCCGAACCATGATGTGTGAATATTTGGGCTGGAGACTAGCTTCTCTTCTCCTAATCAATAATTAGTGTGGGGTTGGAGATAGAAACAGAGGCCCTGGGAAGGTGAGGCAGATCCCAGCAGGTGGAACACCGGCACTAGCTGGGTCCTCGGCCTGGGTGGGCGAGGCCTCGAGCCTGGCGTGGAAGGAAGCGCGAGCCCCACATGAAATGGGAGGGGTCCTTACTCCCTTCTAGAAATAGTAACCTGGGTGTTAAAGGTGTCTGCTCAGGCGTCAGGGGCTGGGCAATCACCTCCCTTCTCAAGCCCTTTCCTCTTGGTTTAATTTTCACTTTTAGTTTAGATGAAATGGCTTAGCTTTTTGTCAGTAGCAGCCTCTCTGGCGAAGTTCCTCTTCAAAAGTTTTTTTTCACTGCAATTTTTCCGCTTTGTAATTCTCTTGTAGTTTGCTTGTGATTTCTGCTTCTTGGCATGAATGAGCTGCTTCCCTCTTTGTTCCCACCACCCTCACCTCAATCCTTTCCCTTTATTTTTCTGCTGCTAACTGGATGCTGATGGCAATTGGCGCACCTATCCCCTCCCAAAGTAAAAATGTCAGATTTTCAGCTTTCAGGTCCTGAAGTTGAACCTTCATGAAAGTCTGTAATGCAGGTGGAAATTAAAGGCTACAGGTGTTGACAGATGACTGTCCTTGATGCAAGGACTGGAAAGCAGTTAAGCCTAAGGGCAGCTGCTTTGTATGTACGGTTGCACAAGTGAGTGTGACTGTGTGCGTACGGATGAATGGCGTGTGTGTGGATGCAGGTGTGTCTATGTGCAAGCACGTGCTCATGTGTTGTTTTCAAAGTAGTGGCTTGTTCTCAGCCCTTCGAAGTGGGCCTGCCACTCCCCGCGGGTCCCAGCTTTGGAACAGGGCGAGGTTGCCACTCCGAGGCTGGCCTGATGAGGACTGACGGCTTGTCTCCTAGGTTGGTTTGATGTCTCCTCTTTTCCTCTCTCTCCCCCACACCCTCCCTGGTTTGGGAACAGAGCCCCTAAAGTATGTTCCCTTCGTATACGGTTATGTTCACCTGCTCATCAGTCAAGATGCAAACTGAAGCTCGAGATGCTGATTAGAACAGAACCCACTCTAGGAATTACGTTCGTCCTACTCATTTCTCCAGAATGAAAGGCCTTTAGGAAAGTTTCAGGAGTTTATCTGGCGTTTGCACTTAATTTGGTGAAGCCTTGTCCCGAAATGCGTTTAACTTTTCCATTTAGGATGAAAGCTGTAAATTTCTGACGCAGCAATATCTGACACAGCCCCGACCCTGCGGGAAACCAAATGTAATTTCCTTCCTCCCAGGGGACGTGACCCCCAGGCAGTGCGTTTCTTAATGCTGGATGGGCAGCTCCTACCTGCACGTGACAGCTGCTAACTCAACTTTCAAAGGCGGTCCTGGAAGAACACTTTATGTTTAGTCTGTTGCAATTTTTAATCGGATATTCTCCCGTCATTTCCTTCTAAATAGGATCGAATTTTTAACTGTTTTTAGGAAAAAAGTAAATTATTGATAACCTTCCTTAGTACACCTGATTCAAACCTGTATTTTCATTGAAACTATTTTAGGAAGCAGTGGAAATGTGTGTGTTTTTGTTTCTTGTCTGAGGCAGGGGGTTAGAATTAAGATGTCATTTTGAAATAGGTAACGTGAAAAATCATTCACAAATTCCCATAGCCTGCATAATGTGTGCTCATTGGGTTATTCTGTCATCCTGATTGAGGGGAAAAAAATATTCAATTCATTTTTTTGGTACCAATTTGGTTCATTTATTTCTTTTCAGTTTCTTAGTAACGTCCTTTGCAAATATATGGTTGGTATGAATGAGATGAATGTGTGAAGCTGCCTCTGGGAGCCGGAAAGGCTGATGGGCCTGGGTGATGAGCGGACGGAACAGAAAGGGAAGAGGTGTTGAGTCTTTCTCCATTCCAACAAGGGCACAGGGTGGATGGGGAGTGTCTGGGTGTGGAGGGCAACTTGGCTTACGCCTTTCTCTTGAAGCCTGTTGAGGTTGTACGCTACCTTTTCTGCTTTCCTCTGTAAAGGGGGCGTGTTTATAGATGGGGAACACTGCACTTCTGCCAGGGTGGTTTGGGGGGGTACCGGGGGTAGAGACACAAAATGCTGGAGGACGAGCTTCCTTCCCTACACTCTACAGATCGTTGCTCTCAACGCTCTGACCTGCCGGGAGCTGTGTCTGCATACCAGCAGTCACTGTGACAGGAAATACGGGCCACATTGAAACCACGACTCCTAAAGAGAAGGCAGGGTCAGCATTTGAATAACGTGACTCCTGGTGGCTCAGAAATCACCGCAACTCTTCTCTCATGGATAGAATTTGGTTTTCACACCTGTAGGGTAAGGGAGTTAGAGAAGGCGAGGTTTGGAAAGACCCAGCGGGCACTTTGCAGGAATAGATCACCTTTGATGAGGCGAGAAGGGGCAGCAGTCAGATTAGTGAGCAGCTGCACTGACCCGAGAAAAGAATAAGTATATGTAGGCCTGTATGTGGAAAGCTGCTGTCTTAAGGGGCCTGTTCTTCTCCAAGGTTGTTCGGAGTAGTTATCCCTTAAATGGCTGGGGCAAGGAATTCTGGAGCTTGGCCAGAGGCTGGAGCAGCTGGGAGCTGGGTGTAATCAACCTTAATGTCCATTCTTTTTCCTTCGGGTAAGAGAGTTCTTTGTTTTGCATAGAGTGGTGGGGAGGACCCAGAGGGGAGCTTTAACTCCAGGTTATTTTGAGCCATGTAACTTTCCTTCAACATCACAGAGAGGAGGAGTAGAAGGACAGAAAATAGACATTTTGTAAAGATTTTTGGTGAATTTGCCAGGCTGACTGCCATCACAGATCTGAAGCGTAAGATAAGCAGAAGCCTCTTTCTCATCCTTGTAGAAATGATAAGGGTGTTTTTTAGTAGGCGGCTCTCCTCCTTCAGGGGCCCAGGCTACTCTCTCTGGGGGTCCTTGGCACACTCATTGTGGATCCCCAGTGGCTCCACAGGATGTCTCCATCCCAACCTGCGTGAGTGTCTGTCTGTCTGTCTGGGTATTGTGTGCCTGTCCTGCGTTTTACTTCCACTCACATTCTGTTGCTACGGCTCACATGGCCACACATCCCGACAAAGAAACCTGGGAGATATATTCTGTCCTTTCATCTCATGTCTCTTGGAAGAAGTGGGCGAGATTTGGTGATGAGCTGTTAGTTTAGACCATGCTTCTCAAACTTGAGCTGCATCAGAGTCACCTGGAAGCCTCCTTGACCCCTTCCCCAGTGTTTCTGATCCAGCCGGCCTTGGATGGGGCCCAAGGATTTACATTTCAAACAAGCTCCCAGGTGACCTTGATACTACTGCTGGGCCCGCGACCACACTTTGAAGCATCCTGGCCCATGAAGACATCTTTGTATCTTGATTTATCCACAGTGGTGGTGGAGACCAGAAGTATAGCCTTATTACTGTGACGCAAAAGACATTGGAGGGGAGGAGAGAGGTAACAAAGATAGTCTTGGCCAGGACATCTGGAATGTTACAAATAATTAAAAGTGGAAGCTTTCTTGGAGGAACTGGTGTTCTGAAGGGTTGAGACCTGGGTTGTCGGGTGTGCCTGCCCTGTGGGCTGGGGATGCAAGTGGCACCTCTGCGGGCAGGGAGGGGGGCACTTTCAGCTGTGCTCGCTCTCTCGGAGCCCAAAGGTTTGGAGAGTGGAGCGCCTTAGTGGGTAAAGATAGGTGACCCGGAGCAGGTGGTGAAGGAGGACTTGTGGGAGGCTCAAAAGAGAGTTTGCGAGCTGGACTGAACCCGGTGTGGGTGTGGTACAGACAAGCAGGACTTGGATGTGGAGTTTCTTTGAGTCCCAGCACCTGAAAACTGAGGGATAATGATGGCTGTCTGTTGGATACTGAGAGAATCAGGGTGGCAGTTTATAAACTTTCTTAGTTTGTGGTGCTTAGAGGTTAAGAAAATTAATAAATGAAAGAGGTTTCATTTATTAAAGCAGTCATCTGCAAACAGCTTCATGTATGTTTATGTCCTAACAACTCAGTAGCCATTTGAAAAAGTGACCACCGTAGAAGAACAATACGTTTCTGTGTTAAGAACTGCAGTTACGTGTTGATGGACTGCGTGTGCCTGCAGATTCCAAACTGGCTGAATTGTCTGTGTGCTTGGTGTCTGACCGGCAAGCATCACTGTGTAACTAACCCTCAAACATGGGACATATTTCCAAGTGCCTGTGCGAGTTCCCAGTGGTGACCCAGCTGTTCGGGTGCCTGGACTGAAAACTGGAATCTGGGAGGTTTCCCCTTCACTGATTGACTGAATAAATACTATCAGACAGGTGTCAGGCACTGTCTGTCTCTGGATCGGGTAGAGTCGGGGGAGGGGGCCGAAACCAGACATTAAATTGGATAATCCTATGTGGGGAGCAGACAGTGGGTGGCGGGGAGAGCCGGGAGGGGCTATGCTGAGCCTCTGGGCTCCAGGGGGAGTGTGGGTCTCTGATGAAGACAGCTTGTGGAGAAGGGCAAGTTGTTTGGATTACTTTCTGCTGATAGATTGTGAATGTTGATAGGCCAGGTACTCAGCTCCCAAAATTTGTTTTAGCCATTCAGACAACTGGCGGTTGCTCTGTTTTTCCTGTGGTTATAGACTCCAGTGGCATTGTGGCCTCCCAGAGCGGAGGGAATTCTTGCCCTGTTGTGTGAAAAGTGTTCTGTGGAAGGACCCGCTGGAAGTTAGATAGCTTTGTGAGCACCTCTAGTTCCTGGTTGGACCAGCCCTGGGGCTCAGGCCCCATAGAGCGCCCAGACTGCCCTGGAGTCCAGCCCAGCTTGCTATTCCGGGGTGTGAATTTCAGGTGTTCCCGTGAAGTCACGTCGAACCTATTACCAGATTCTGTATCCCAGTGCCTTGCTCTTCTTTACCATCCTGAGGCTCACGTGTATCTGTGGGCATCGCACCATATCCCGAATGGGCCTGGCCTTTGTTCGGGAGCCACGACGAGCTCCATTCTGACTTAAGAATCAGACTCTCTCTTACTACCCAGGGTTGGCTTGTGTGGGTGTCTGGCAGGGACTTTTAGCTCTCAGATCCTGGATTGGGACCCTTGATGTCAACATAAGGATTCTGTTCCTCCTCCTCTTTGCTCGGAGAGAAAACCGACACCCTGTGATCTCTCCGCCCAGGTACTTTGTGCTGGATTTCGAGGCTGGCATCCTGCAGTATTTTGTGAACGAGCAGAGCAAGCACCAGAAGCCTCGAGGAGCCCTGTCTCTTTCTGGCGCCATTGTGTCCCTGAGTGACGAAGCACCCCACATGCTCGTCGTGTATGCTGCCAACGGGGAGATGTACAAACTGAGAGGTATGTTCACCTCCCGGGAAGTTTACAGACGGGCCTCTTGGGTTCACAGTTAGCATGGTGATGGCGCTCTGGTTTTTCAGTTTTTTAAAAATCACCTTTAATAGTTTGCCGTATTTGAAGACTCTGGTGACAGACACTGCCTCTCCTCCTCTTGAGGTGGGGAGAGGAGCTGAGATTAGGAAGTATTTGTCCTCATTAACCAAGGAATTAAGGACAAATGCAAGGTGAGTGATAACAAAGCTGGCTGAACCTTAGGACTTGAGTGGATTTTTCATTTTAGCTCAATATATATTTGCTTGTACCTTATATAGTGACTCTCAGTGCCCGTGAGGCTGTGCTCTAAAGATAAAATAAGCCTTTCCCCCCCTTTCTTTCTTTTTTTTTTTTGTGGCTGCACTGCATGGCATGTGGGATCTTCCAGGACCAAGGATGGAACCCGTGGCCCTGCAGTGGAAGCCCGGTGGCTTAACCAGTGGATCGCCACGAAGTCCAAACAAGCTTTAGGGAGCGTGATGGGGACCTTCCTGGTGGTCCGGTGGCTAAGACTTTGCCTTGCAATGCAGGTGGTGTGGTTTTGGTCTCTGGCTGGGGAAGCTGGGATCCCTCAGGCCTTGCAGCCAAAAAGCCAAAACATGAAACAGAAGCAGTATGGTGTAACACATTCAATAAAGGCTTTAAAAATGGTCCACATCAAAAAAAAAAAAAGTAAAATAAAAAACAAAATAACAAATCTTTTATTTATTTTTTAGAAAAGGGTCATGGTGCCCTCCATTCAGTTTCTCTAGAACCAGCTGTTAGTAAAGGCCCCTTCACTTGTACTTTATTTTGGGGGCTGCATCAAGCAACTCGTGGGATGTTAGTTCCCTGACTAGGGATTGAACCCAGACCCTCAGCAGTGGTAATGCTGGGTCGTAACCACTGGGCTACCAGAGAATTTGCCCTACTTGTACTTTATTTAACCCTCTGTGGCCCTAGAGCCTGGTGAAAAGCCAACTGGTGTTATTTCCTGTTGTCTACTGTCTCCCCTTCTCTTTGCTTCTTGAAAGCTAGGAGCCCAGCATTTGGCCACAACTGGAGGTACTAACTGCGGCTTCCCCAGTGGCTCAGCAGTAAAGAATTTGTCTGCAGTGCAAGAGATGCAGGAGGCACGGGTTTGATTCCTGGGTTGGAAAGATCCCCTGGAGGAGGAGGGTATGGCAACCCACTCCAGTACTCTTGCCTGGAGAATCCCATGGACAGAGGAGCCTGGTGGGCTACAGTCTATAGGGTCACAAAGAGTCGGACACGACTGAAGCGACTGAGCACGCACATACACGGAAGAACTGGCCACCACCCCCACCAAGGCATATCCACTGAACAGATTTTCAGATGGGGCACACTTGTCTTCAGTGATGTGATTTGATTGCTAGACCATTCTACCAGCATTCTGTCACAGGTGCATTGCCGGAAAAATAGTTGTCTTCTCATAGAATAACAAAACCGACCCCCAAATGCACATTTATTCACGTGTGCGTGCACACCACAGTGTTGTTAAGGTCTGAGGAAAGAAGTGTGTATTAAGTGCTGGGAGGTGGTTGGTAATCACACCTCTTGTGTGTGCTCAGCCATTCAGTCACGTCTGACTTTTTTGCAACCTCATGGACTATATAGCCCGCTAGGCTCCTCTGTCCATGGAATTTCCCAGGCAAGAATACTGGAGTGGGTTGCCATTTCTAACTCCAGGGGATCTTCCTGACCCAGGGATCAAACCCAAATCTCCTGCATTGCAGGTAGATTCTTAACCGCAGAGCCGCTGGGAAAACCCATGCCTTTTAATGTATTCATGTAAGGGAAGACAGTGACGGGTCGGCCTTTGCAAAACCAGACTGAGGGCTTTGATTCCCCAGCTCAGAGCCCAGTGTTTGCTGACTTTCCTCCAGGCTTTGCTACCAAGGGGTAGGCGAAGCTGCGGTCCCTTTATTATATTTGTACTTTATTTACTTTTGACTGGAGAAGACTCTTGGACAGCAGGGAGATCACACCAGGAGCTGACTCATTGGAAAAGACCCTGATGCTGGGAAAGATTGAGGGCAGGAGGAGAAGGGGGTGACAGAGGATGAGATGATTAGATAGTATCACTGACTCGATGGACATGAATTTGAGCAAACTCTGGGATATAGTGAAGGACAGGGAAGCCTGGTGAGCTGCAGTCCGTGAGTTGCTGCCATGAGTCGGACATGACTTAGCAACTGAACAACAACTTTTGATCAAGCTGCAAGACTTGTAGGGTATTAGTTCCCCAACTAGGGATTGAACCCAGGCCCTTGGCAGTGAAAGCTCAGAGTCGTAATCACTGGACCACCAGAGAAATCCCTCAGGTTCCTTTATTATCTGTATTCAAATCATATCTCAGGATCTATTAAAAAATCCCCAAAACTTGTGAAATAAAAATGCCTTGAGTTGAAAGTTTCTCAGTTTTGGGGAACCATGGGAAGAGTCATGTTTTCTTTGGAGATTCATGCAGTGCACGTCCCGCATTTATACGGTCCTTGGTTTCGCTTTGTGTTTATTGCTTAATAAATTGTCAAAGCAGAAACAATTTCAGGTGAAAAACATAATGGCATTCCCTTCCCCCAACCCAGGGCTGTCAGGGTTTATAAAAATGACACAACTCCATACAGAAGAACAGTCTAACCAATTTGCCAGTGGAGACAACTTTTTGCCTTTTAGTTGTTATTCTCTAGATTATCAAGCCCCAAACTTTTTTTTTTTAAGATAGTTTTAATAGCAAACATCAATTTTATTATCTGCATGAACTAATCATAAGGGCTAAATTTAGCTTAAACTTATCCACTATAGCAAATGCAGGATACATTTCCGCTGCTTTCTGGCTGGTCCTTAGTCCATCCCCCAAGGATCTGGGCATCGATTTTCTCATTTCACATCTTGCTACACGTAGAGATGAATCTTGATGTTAATAGATGCCCAGCTTTGAGGAGTGTTTTTGGGGCAGAGCCTTTGGGTACTGCCACAAACCAGCAATGTTTCTGAGGAAAATGACTCTAGTTTTTGCAAAAATCCTTTTTTCTTTGGAGTTGAGGTTCACCAGATCTACACTTCCATATTTCTTTACCTGAAGCTGTGTTTTACTGACAGATGACACTGAGGTTCATCTTTGTAAAAAGTACAGACTTATAGGGGACTCATTCTGTTTTCTGCATAGAAAATGTTTTCAACATTTATGCAGTATTCTTTTAAAGTATGTATGCAGTGAGTTATGCAATTAAATTAATTTGGATTTTATGAGACCCTGTTATGTATCCATGGTCTTTGAAGAAAATGAGTTTGTATATTTGAGAGATGGGGCTGTAGATGGAAGATTGTGACGATGGAGTTGACTTGTCCTTAAGTCTCTTTAGGGGACAGTTGAGGGTCTCTGAGGCAGCATTTGGTACCTTGTTCTGTCCAATCATAGTAACCCTTGAGAACACATATTAAAATAATTCAGCTGGATGCTGATTTTGTAAAGGCTGATAACTCCATAGTACAACTTCAGTAGATAACAGGGGCCCTGAGACGCTGCACCTGACCTTCCTATTAGCCACGTGTGGCGGCAGCATTAACAGCAAGCGTGTTTGGTCTTCGCTGCTGCTTTTTAAAGAAGTAAAAAACATTTTTGCACAGTAGGTTAAAAACTGGCCAAATTGTTCTTAAGCATTTCAGAATACATTATTAACATGGTTTAAGAGTTTGGGGGTTACTTCTTCAGGGAAGCCTGCCTTGAGCACTTGTCCTAGGACTATATTAGGTACCCCACTATATAATGAAGCAGGGTGTTTGTGTGTTGTGGGGGGGTTGTCTTTTCATTTCTGGGCTTCCCAAGTGGCTCAGTGGTAAATCCACCTGCCAGTGTAGGAGGCACAAGAGAAGCAGGTTCGATTCCTGGGTCAGAAAGATCCCCTGGAGTAGGAAATGGCACCCCACTCCAGTATTCTTGCCTGGAGAACCCCACAGACAGAGGAGCCTGGTGGGCTGCAGTCCAGGGGTCGAGAGGAGACGTGACTGGGTGACTGACACGCACACACACCCACTTTTCATTTTCTTTAGTGTTTCCTTTATTGTGCAAAACCTTTTGAGTTTAAGTAAGTCCCATTTGTTTTTGTTTTTATTTCCATTATTCTGGGAGGAAAAAGGTCTTGCTGTGATTTGTATCAGAGAGTGTGCTGCTTGTGTTTTCCTCTAGAAGTTTTATCGTCTCCAGTCTCCCATTTAGGTCTTTAACCCATTTTGAGCTTATCTTTGTGTATGGTGTTAAAAGAATGGTCTAATTTCATTTTTTTACAGGTAATTGTCTGGTTTTCCCAGCACCATTTGTTGAAGAAAGTCTTTCCAACTTTAATGTAGACTTGCCTTCTTTGTCATAGATTATTTGACCATAGATGTATGGGTTATGGTTTGTTTTTAATTTGACTGGGCCAGGTCTTAGTTGTGGCATGTGGGGTCTAGTTCCCTGACGCGGGGATTGAGTTTGGGCCCCTTGCATTGCGAGCACAGAGTCTCAGCCACTGGACCACCTGGGAAGTCCCAGGTTAAGATGTTTTAACAGGCATCTTTGCAGCCACTTAGACACGCTGCACCAAAAAGCAAATTCCAACTCTTACCCTCTTCTAATGAAAAGAAATCTTATTCATTTTTCTTCTGCTTGAAATTTCTGAATTTGTTGTTTATTAGTTGAAAACGCCTGGAGAATCCCATGGATGGCAGAGCCTGGTGGGCTGCCGTCTATGGGGTTGCACAGAGTCGGACACGACTGAATTGAAAAGAGACATTTAAAAAAATGTGTTAGGGTAATAGAAATGCTACAGTGTGGATGAACCTCAAAAAATGTTAAGCTAAGTAAAATAAGGCAGTCATAAAAAACCACACATGCATGATGCCATTCATATGGAATGTCTAGAACAGGCAGATCTCTGAGACGGAAAGCAGATTAGCAGTTTCCTAGGGATGGGACAGGGGGTGAGAGGAGAGAAATGGGAAGAGACTGATGATGGAAACAGGATTCTTTGAGGGATCCTGAAAATATTTTAAACCAAGATTATGGTCACAGTTGTACTATTCTGTAAATACATTAATACTCAAAATCGCTCCATACTCAAAACAGGTGAATTTTACGTATGTAAATTCTATCTCAGGAAAGCTGTTTAAAAATCTGTTAGAAATTTAAAAATACCTATTTGTTTATTTAACTGTGTTGGGTCTTACTTGTGGCATGTGGGATCTAGTTCCCTGACCAGTGATCGAACCCCAGCCCCCTGCACTGGGAGCCTGGAGTCTTAGCCACTGGACCACCTTAGAAATTTCTGTAAAAATGATATAGGTGTACTGATTCAACTCAGTTCGATTGCTCAGTTGTGCCTGACCGTTAGAGGCCCCATGGACTGCAGCACGCCAGGCTTCCCTGTCTATCACTAACTCACAGTTAGTGTACTGATTACTTTTAGAGAAATTGATCTGTATAGATAGGCTCAAGGAATTCCATCCAGGAAAATGAAATTCTGAAAATGCCTTTAAGTTTCTCAATAGAACTGTAGAAGTTTCTTTAAAAAGAGATGGGGAGATTTTTGGTTAAACTTGGTGTCTGCTCTTTTTTGGTGTGAGTACAATCTGTTTGCCTTGCCTTCCTTCATCTCCAGGCCCCCAAGCTCTCAGGTGTGTGTAGAAACAGGTTGGATGTGTTTTGGCTCAATTGCTACAAGCCTTTGTTTCTCTGTTTCAGCTGCTGATGCAAAAGAAAAACAGTTCTGGGTGACTCAGCTTCGAGCTTGTGCCAAATACCACATGGAGACGAATTCGAAGGTAAGTAACTGCAGAAATGGGGGGTACCGGGGGCAGGTTGCCCCAGCTAGGATGGCTCCCCTTCAGCCCAGGATCGGCCTCTTTGGGGAGCTGTTTTCCATATTATCTTTAAAGTTCACCACCATTAGGAATTCATACATGTCCCGTGACATTTACATTGAAAGCCGAGAGACAAGTGGGAGGATTTGCTTACACGTAGAGTGAGGGGGCAGGCATACACTTGATGGGAGCTGATTCTGGAAAGACACTTCTAGAGCTTCCTGTGTTGTCCGTTTAGGCAGCCAGTCGTTGGTCTGCAGAACTTGAGCAGGTGGTTTCACTGTGGCAGCAGAGGAGTCTGGTTTACTGTTCGCGAATCTCGTTGTCTCAGATCCTTAAATAAGATGAGACCCAGATTGTTGAGGCGCTTCTGCCTCCAAGTGGGTCTGCGTGTTCTCGGGCACTTGGGCATCCAAGTGGGACTTAGTTTCTCTTTAGGATTCTGTCTGAGATCTTGGGTCAGATGTGCAGGGTGTAGGAGGTAGGCAGGCATTCTCACGGATTATTCAGAGGCTCTCCTGTCACTAAATACAGAAAATAAGTCAGAGAACGTAAACCATGTGATGTTGCTTATGCGTGCGTGCTGATGCTTCAGTCGTCTGACTCTGCAACCCCAGAAACTGCAGCCCGCCAGCCTTCTCTGTCCACGGGATTCTCCAGGCAAGAATACAGGAGTGGGTTGCCATGGTGCCCTCGACTGGGTCTTCCCCGACCCAGGGATCAGACCAAGATTTCTTAGGTCTCCTGTGTTGGCAGTGGGTTCTTTACCACTAGTGCCACCTGGGAAGCTGGGTATTGCTTATATGTATAATCTAAGAAATAACACAAATGAATATATGTACAAAACAGAGACAAACGGACTTGGCAGACAAACTTGGGGTTACCAAAGGACAGGGGGGAAGGGATATATTAGAAGTATGAGGTTAAGAGATATAAACATATGCATAAAGCAGATGAGCAACAAGGATTTACTGTGTAGCACAGGGAATTCAGTGTCTTGTCATAACCTAAATAGAATATAATCTGAAAAACAAGTCACTTTGCTGTACACCTGAAATGAATACAATATTGTAAATCAACTATATTTCAATTAAAATGTATAAAAAATAATTGCCTGATGAACTTATTCAGGGCAGGAAATATTTGTTAAAATTACTATTCAAAGGGCTACCCCTTTTATACCATTAGGTCAAGCTTAGTTATGATATTCAGTTGCAGTCTTTTTCTGTATTCCATGCATCTGATAGGAAGACCCATGATTAAAACGTCTTAGGATTCCATTGCTTGTAACCTGTCTGCTCGTGGAAATGTCTTGCATAGGTATACCTCTCTGTTCTGCCTCCAAATACAACCTGAAATGATTTCTTCACAATGATTTGTTCATTCTTTTCTCTCTTCTCCTTGACTTGCTGACTACAGTTGCACTCACTGTAATGCCTTTAGACGTGCCCCCACTGGCGTCTGGGTAACCATAAGGAGGGCCGCTTCTCTTTTAAAAAATGTATTTTATTGAAGGATAGTCGATTTACAATGTTGTGTTAATTTCTGCTCTGCAGCAAAGTGATTCAATTATATATGCATTCTTTTTCATATCCTTTCCCATTATGGTTTATCACAGGATATTGAATATAGTTCCCTGTGCTACATACAGTAGGAGGGTTTTCGTTTAGCCGTCCTATATATAATAGTTCGCATCTGCTAATCTCAAACTCCCCGTCCTTCCCTCTCCTACTCCCTACCCCTTGGCAACTGCAAGGCCAGTCTCTTATGTCTGAGTCGTCTGTTTTGTAGATAGGTTCATTTATGTCGTATTTTACATTCCACCTCTCTGATATCGTATGGAATTTGTCTTTGTCTGCCTTACTCCACTTAGTATGATCATCTCTGGTTCCACCCATGCTGCTGCCAACGGCGTCAGTCATTCTTTTTTACGACTGAGTCATATTCCTCTGTGTGTGTGTGTGCACGCGCACACACACACACATTCTTCATTTATCTGTGTACGGAAACTTGCATTGCTTCCGTATCTTGGCTGTTGTGAATAGTACTGCTGTGAACACTGGGGTGCCTGTGTCTTTGAATTATGGTTTTGTCTGGACATACGGTAGGGCCCCACTTTTAAAGCTTTTCTCCCTCTAGCCTCTTTTAATCTCTGGGAATCACAGTAGGCGTTCTGGGCATTTCATCAATGTTTTATAAATACCTAGGCAGGGCAGTATAAAGTTATTTTCTTTTTCTATGTATTGTTTTACTTTTTGTAAAATAGAACAGAAGGGGATAAGATACAAAGGATGTACCTTTACCTGTTGCTCACTGGAGGTGAGTGTTCTTTGGTGAATCAGTCTAGTGAATTTAGGTGTGTGTTAGTCTGTGTGTTTGGATCTGTAGCTCTCAGATGTTAAAAACCTCAGATATTTTTATACAAATGGATCCTATCATGCACACTGTTCTACATTTTGTTCTTTTCATTTACTAATATATCTTGGAGATTTTCGCCTACTGGATATCTGCATCTATTGCACTCTTGTTAGGATGGCCTGATGCTGTTCTGCAGGGTGGATGTCAGCGCTCTAAGCCCATCACTGATGGATGCTTAATCTGATTGTGGTTGTTGTACATGACGCTGTGATAAACATCTCTGGACCCCCATCTTCTAGTGCCTCTGGGGGGTGTCTGTGAATTTATATCAGTGGAAGTACTGGGTCATGGAGAATATGTCTTCTAAATTTTCATAGTCATTGCTAAGTTGTCTTCTTCAAAAGTTGTCCTGATTTGCACTTCCATCTGTTCTGTGTGTAAGAGGTTTCTTCCCTTTCACTAACCATAGATCTCACGAGCACTGAGTTTTTGGTAGTCTCACAGATATAAAAATGGACCCTCGTGATTTTCATTTTCACTTCTAAAATCATGGCGAGCTGAGTATATTTTCAGGTGTTTACTGGCCACTTGTGTTTCTTTTGTGTAAACTGCCTATTTATATCCTTCACCCATTTTTCTGTTGAATTTGTCTTTTCTTCTTGATTTGCAATAGCTGTATATGTGTTAAGTCTATTTGTCCTTTGCCTGTCATTTGTACTAGGTATTTCCCCTGGTAGGTAATTTGTATTTTGACTTTAAATACATTCTTTTGCTATGTAGAATATTTTTGTAGTCAAATTTACAAACATTTTCATTTTGGGGTTTTGGATTTGCATTGTGTTTTGAAAGAGCTTCTCTGTTCCAGAATTAAGAAAACATTCTTCAGTTTTCTTCCAGTGAATTTATAGTTTAATTATCATGTGTAAACAATGGATTCATTTGGAATTTATTCTGGGTGTAAGAATTGAGGTGGGAAAACCAGTTTTAAGTGTGTTGATGTTTTGAGAGATCACTGCAGACCCAGTGTTAGTAGAAATAGGAGAATCTGAAGATTTTGTGAAGGAGTAGCTTTAAGAATCTGGATTGATCTGTTAACATTAAAACCCAAATAAATAATAAATTAGAAGTTAGGGCCTGTAGGATTCCTGACTTGAGAACTAGAGAGAAGATAAGCCATCACTGCTCGTTTATAGCATAGCAACTGGGATCAATTAGGGAAGAATCATTTTTAAATTGTGACCAGACCTTGTAATGCAGCAGAAGTATGATCAAGTCCAAGTCTGCTCAAGCAGAAGCAGTGAAAATTAGGCTTGAGGTGAATATCAACTTGATAACCAGTTCACTGAAGGATGGCTATTGAATTTGGGTTGTGCTTGCTGGGAACACAAGTTAAGCCTTCCCTTCCCTAGCATCTTCTCCTCCTCTCTGAGAACACTCTCCATACAGCTGCTTGGAATTTTAGCTTATAAACAAATACTGTGGGACTTCCCAGGTGGTCCAGTGGATAAGACTTTGCCTTCCAATGCAGGAGGTGTGGGTTTGATCCCTGGTTCAGGAAGCTAAGATCCCACATGCCAGGGACATAGAACATGTATACCTGTGGCAGATTCATGTCAGTGTATGGCAAAACCAATATAATATTGTAAAGTAATTAGCCTCCAAAAAATAAATTAATTTTTAAAAACATAAACCAGAAGCAATATTGTAACAAATTCAATAAAAATGGTCTACATGAAAAGAAAACCCACTTAAAAACACTTCACCTGCTATCATGTATTAATGCATGTATATGGGATCTAGAAAAATGGTTTAGATGATCTTATTTGTAAAGCAGAAATAGAGACGTAGACGCAGAGGACAGAGGTATGGACACCAAGGGGTGGGGGTGGGAGGGAGTGGCAGAGTGGGATTGACATGTATACATTATTGATACTCTGTATAAAACAGCTAACTAATGAGAACCTAGTGTGCAGCACAGGGAACTCAGTGGTGACCTACATGGGGAGGAAATCCAAAAAAAGAGGGGATATATGTATATGAGACGCTAATTCACTTTGCTGTAGAGCAGAAAGTAACATAACGTTGTAAAGCAACTATACACTAATAACATTTTTTAAAAGCTTTTTTTGATTTAGAATCAACTGTTGCCTGGAACAGATATTTAGGCAGATGAAGTAGGGTTATCATTCAGACTCAGCCTGGTGAGAGTGTCGAGAGAAGTCGGATGTATTTGGGGCTGCACAGGGCTTTAAGGATGGCCTGCCCAGCCCCGGGCGCTTGGCCAAGCTCCTCAGGGGCACCAGCTGTGTTTTTGGTGCATTTGTGGGTGTGTGTCTGCTTTCCCATAGGCTGTGTTCTTTTCAGATGGTCACACAGAGAACTTAGGGTCCTTCAAGATCAACAGAAGCAATATTGGAGGGTGGGGTGGCGTGTTAGGGGAACTTAAGAATAATACAGATTCTAAGTTACTTTGCCCTGTGTGGGAATGGGATGATGAGACAATAGCCAAGCCATTGAAAAGAGTTTAAAAGAAATTCAGATTTTGAAGGTTGTAGTTTTGCTAGCTTTCATTCTGGCCAGGTAAAGGGATTTTCAGAGGCTCAACTTGATGGAAACTTAAGGTATGTCTTAATACTTCTTTGGCTTTTCCCTTCCAGACGTGGAAGGTGTATTTGCTTGTGGGGGTGACGCATAGACTAGGTTCATGAGTCTCCCCGATGCTAACTGGACGTCAGTACCAGGGGCTACTAGTGGTAAAGAACCTGCTGGCAATACAGGAGACTCAAGGGACAGGGGTTCGGTCCCTGGGTTGAGAAGATCCTCTGGAAAAGGGAATGACAACGCACTGCAGTACTCTTGTCTGGAGAATCCCATGGACAGAAGAGCCTGGTGGGCTACAGTCCATGGGGTTGCAAAGAATTGGACATGATTGAACCGGCTGAGCACACACACCAGCTCCCTTACCTTTCGGCTCCAAAAGGACAAACACGTGACAGGAGGTGAAGGTTCTCGCTGCCTCTGAAGTCGAATCTCCAACCACCCTCACAACAGGGAGAGAGAGGGGGTGTGGGGTTCAAACTCTGGGGGTGCCCAGGGCTCCCTTTATGCTCAGCTGCCTCCTTTCTGACCAGCGCCCCCATCCCCACCAGAAACATACTCCTGTTATAAGTTCCCTGCTGACAGCTTGTGAAGGCATCTTTCCCTCTGTACTGGAAGTAGCATTTTTTTAAAATTTGTGAATGTTTCCTATACACTGTGCCAAACATTCAGAAGATAGGAAGGTATAAGGAAGGAAAAAAATTGCCCCCAATCCCAGCCGCAGACCTACTCTCTGATGATACTGTTTCGGTGTGTATCCTTCCAGACCCTTTTCTCTGCAGGGACATAGAGGTCGCGTGGCTTCATGTGTGGGGCTGGCCTTCCAGTCTTTTCCATACATGCCTGTGCACACAAAGCGCACGCTTCTGCTCGTGAGGAGCCCACCTCTCCTGATGATGGACTCTGAGACAGGCTTTGTCCGTGGGTCTGTCCTGAGGATGGACTCTGAGACCAGGCTTTGTCCGTGGGTCTGTCCTGGGTGTCTGGGCTGGTTTGTCTTTACAGTGACGGTGCAAGGTCGTGTTCTTGACCTGTATCTCAGAGCATTTCTAGGTTCTTCCTTTTATCGTCCTGTCACTTGTCACCCCTTTGTTTTCCTGCTCTTGTTTAGATCCAGATGGAAACTCGAGGAAACAAGGGAAGTCCTTTTTTTTTTTTTTAATATTTGCAGAGTATATATCTTTTATTTATTAATTTGGCTGCGTCGAGTCTTTATTGTGATGCTTGGGAGATCTGTTGCATCCTGTGGGATCTTTCGTGGAGTTGTGTGGACTCCAGAGTGCGTGGGCTCAGGAGTTGTGGTGCACAGGCTTACATGGCATGTGGGATCTTACATTTCCCAACCAGGGATCGAGCAGGCATCCTCTGCATTAGAGTGTGGATTCCTTTTACTTTATGTTTTTAAGATTTGTTTATCTTGGGCTGTGCCAGGTCTTTGTTGCATGAGCTCTGCCTAGAAGTGGCGAGCGTCTCTCTCGAGTTGGGCTGCTTGGGCTCCTCACTGCAGTGGTTTCTCTTGTTGCAGAGCACCGGCTCAATTGTTGTGGCACGTGGGCTTAGTTGCTCCATGGCATGTGGGATCTTCCCGGACCAGAAATCACACCCATGTCTCCTGCCTTCTTGGCAAGTGGAATCTTAACCACTGCGCCACCAGCGAAGGCCCAACAAGGGAAATCTTGCCTGAGCTGGATCCATCTAAAAAACATGGAAAATGTAACTTAAAAAAAGAATCTATGGGGATATTAAGGAAAAGTAGATATTTGGGGGCATTTGAAGTAGTTCATAATATTGTATTTGAAGCCCTTTCTTTGGGTCACAAGGCCCAGTTCTGGCTCCTTCGTCGCATTACTATTTACGGCTCCAATCAGCTGGTTCCCAGGCTGACTTCCACGAGCAGACCCCGGCCAACACATCCACTCAGGAGTGCAGTAGTCCTAGGAAATTTTATCTGGTAGCGTTTGAAGACGCTGTGGTGAGATCAGATAGGTATATGGTTAGGCCTCCTCATCCCTGCTACCATACCATCTGCCATAGGTCGCTCAGTCGTGTCCTACTCTTTTGCGACCCCATGGACTGTAGCCTATCAGGCTCCTCCGTCCATGAGATTTTCCAGGCAAGAGTGCTGGAGTGGATTGTCATTTCCTTCTCCAGGGGATCTTCCCAACTCAGGAATCGAACCCGGGTCTCCCACGTTGCAGGCAGACGCTTTACCATCTGAGCCACCAGGGAAGCCCACAGGTATATGGTTAGGCCTCCTCATCCTTGCTAGGGAATTCTAAATTAAAACACAAATTTTGGGATAGAGGATTATGCTGATTTAGAAATGGAGGAATGTGATTGTCTAATATAGGTTTTTAAATTCATTATAAATCTTGGGAGGTCTTGAATGAGCTGAAAAGCTGCTGAGTTTCAGGGAGTGTTTATATAAATATTCATGGTGGAAGCTGCCTGATTCACAACTATCTTTCTTTTCCTTTGTTTTTTTCCCTTCCCCTGGAATGATAGTTGATGTACAATTCATGTGAGACTTTCTTGGTTTAAGAGCACCATCTCCTCCATGGGAGGAGGGGTGGCTGGGGTCTCATGACCCCAGGATTGGGCAGGACTTCCCTTCTCTCCTGCAAGCTAGTGTCCAGTGAGGACCTGCCCATCTTGCATAACCCCCCTGTGACAGTGGACACTGGAGGGACAGTCCCTAACTCTCACCCCTGCTTTTGTCATGACATCTGGTCTACCTCCCCTGTCTCAGTGATGTAGGGGTTCCATCAGGGCAAGACGGGAGGGTTATTGAACAGGAGAAAGGAGGCTGCAGAGTGATGGGATGGCACACTGGCTCACACTGGTCACCTCCATGTCCCTTCTGGCTTAGGAAAGCATGCTCTGTGAGTACCTTCTGTCCTAAAAGCACAGGAGTAGCTGGGCTGGTGACCTCACCCCTGCCCATGTTGCCAGGTTAGGGAATCCAGTTGCGGGGGGCGCTTTTGGAGATTTTATCTGGGGAGGCGTGGGGGATGTGTGGACTGTTTCTGGGGGAGGCTTGTGTGTTCTGGGGAAGTATGGGTGAGGAGTTGGATCAGACTGTGTGTGAATTCCACAGCCTTGGGTGAAGAATGAGGAAGAGACGTGAAGCTGCTATTTAATGGGTTCTCCCAGGAAACCTGGTTTCTGCTGATGAATGACTGCAACTCTCCTGACTGCTGCCCTGGGGTGTGAGCCAGAGGGCTTGGGGAGGTGCTTAGCTGTCTTGGCTGGGGGCCCCACTACAGGAAGCACCTGCTGCCTGAACTAAACCAGTGGCATCTATAGACTCTGAGACCACGGGCTTGTGAGGGACTTAAGATGTCATCCGGTCCTGGCCTCACCTTATCCCACCATCTGCACAGAAACACACACCAGAATATTTACGGTAATCATGAAGACATATGAGCTGGTCTTCTCAAAACAGCCCCCGGTTCTGTTCACCTAGAGGGGACACTGCTGCTGGCTCATTGAGAGAATGCTAAGAGTTGGAGTAAAATGACAAAGGACATCAAATACTTCTCTTTTATGAGTAAACAAATTTGAGATCCCTCTGAACTGTTGGAACAGCTCAAAAGTAACAGAATGAATAAAAAGCAGGAAAGGAACCCAAACTCCTCCTGCCCTCATCTAAACACAGTGGCTGTAAAGAATAAGACAAGCATGCGCGTGTGCGTGCTCAGACAAGAGGTAGGTCCTAAATTTGTGCGGTCCAGTATGGAGGCCTTAGGCCAGGCGAAGCTGTTTAAATGGAAATTATTTGAAATTAAATCTGAAATCTAGTTTCTCAGTCTCGGCCACTTTGCAGGGGCTCAGGAGCCATGCTTGGCTGATGGCTGCAGTACTATACGGCGCAAGGACAGAAGGTTTTCCATCATCACAGAAGGTTCTGTAGGGCAGAGCTGATGAAGCTCCAGTTACGGCTTTGTGGTTTCCAAGGAGGAGCTTACCAGCGTCCGTATAATCTGTTCTTGTGCCGTAGACAGTGTTTTGTTCTCTTTAAATGTGAAAATGTTGATTGGCACTCCCCAACTCCTCTGTCCTTGCTTCAGGGATTCCCTGATTGGGAGTTCTCGTCTATCCCCCCAGGCTTGGCGTTGAACATCCTGTTCACTCTCACTCCCGCCATGGGCTTGTCTGTGCAACAGGGACCCTGACCTTACTTGTCTGAAGGCAGGAACAGGTGTTCTCGAGTGATCAGACTCCTCTCCATATTCTCCGCACTGCAGCTGTTCACCAGGAAAACTAGCTTTAGGTGTTTCTTTAAACTTTTATTTGCCGTTATCATTTTGCAGAATTTATTTCCCGGCCATAAGTTTCTGTTTCTTCAGTTTCCCCTGGGATATCCTTTTTCTTCCGTGCGACCTCCTCTCCTCGTTTAGGGCCAGGTTGCTCTTTTTCGGTCAGGATCATCTCAGGGTGACCGGGAGAGCTCATGTATGGGTTGACCCGACTGTGAGCTTGGGGGCTTTGTTTACTGGATGTGCTCGTTGTTCAGGGGACCTGCATCTGGACCCCAAAGTTCAGCATTACTGTCTGTGGGTTCTTTTATGATTTTTGACTGAGCCCTGTGGCATGTTGCATGTCCCCTGACGAGGCATTGAACGCACACACCCTGCATTGGAAAGGTGGAGTCTTAACCACTGGACCACCAGGGAAGCCCTACTCTGCATTTTTGAACACGTGCAGTAAAAATTCAGCACTCGTGTGGGGCCAGCCACCTGCATCCATCCCACTGTTGGACCTGGGCACACCTTCCAGCTCTCTCACTGGATCAAGAGTGGGGCCCATCACTTCTGTAAATTTAGGGACATCCTTCACATACTTGGTGGCTCCTGGAATATGCGTATCCTTTACCGCCTGGGCAGCTTCACAAGTGTTCTTAAAACCAGCATGGAGCTCTTGATGTGCACGGTTTTGTGGGGGTTTTCTGAGTCAGGTGAATAGCAAGACGTTTTCAGTGGTTACCTCGAGGATGCGACGGGAAAGCTAGTCTGAGCTTTTGCGAGGCGCAGAGGAGCAAGGGCAGGGTGCCTGTGGGGCTGCCCGCTGGGGCGCACGGCCTTTACCGCACCCTGTCCCCAGACGCAGCCCAGAGCCACCCCCTACAGGCCAGGCCTGCTTTTTGCCCCACCACCGTCCGCACACGCTCTTCCAGACACTCGCCCCGCCCCCGCCCCGGGCACACCCCATCCTTCCTGCTTCTGCGCTGTCTGCTGCGCTAGGAGCCGCCTCTGCTGCTCCTTCCTGGGGGAATAACCGTGTGGTCGTCCAGGTTCAGAGTTCCTTGATGCCTTCGTGACCTGCCTGCTCAGAGTGGATCTGCGCTCCCAGTGCTCCTGTGTGTACCAGGACACACCTGTGTGGCTGCGCTTCTCACGGTAAGGGGGTGTGTGTGTGCACGCGTGCACCCCCGCACACATCAGCTGTGTCCTTAACACCCAGGCCTTGGGGGAAATCAGGGCTGCCGCCTCCGTATCTGCCACTGTCATGACAAGTCGCGATGGAGATAAAGCACTTAGTGCATTTGAAGCGCTTGGTAATCGTGTTGGCTCTGCTCCCTCTTCCTTACTCCTCCTGGCATGTGTATGAGTAACACGAGTGTTAGTAGGGTAGCGGTGCTGGATTTGGGTTCCCTAAATTATATTCACGTTATCACAGTCTAATTTTTCTTGAATATTACAGTATTTTATATTAAGTATTTGAGGGTTCTTTTTTCAAGAATACAGTTTTACATGTTGAGTGTGTTTCTGCTGCACAAGGAGGTGAATCAGCTAGTGAATCAGCTATATGTATCCATATATC
The DNA here is from genome assembly GCA_006408695.1 of Aepyceros melampus. NCBI lineage: Eukaryota > Metazoa > Chordata > Mammalia > Artiodactyla > Bovidae > Aepyceros > Aepyceros melampus. The sequence continues at coordinate 127,270 of SJXQ01013148.1, read as the reverse complement.
CCCTCCCTCCTGAGTCTCCCTCCCATCCCTCCCCCAGTCCCACCCCTGGAGGCCATCTGAGCATGGAGCTGAGTTCCCTGTGCTATTCAGCAGCTTCCCACTAGCTAGCTATCTCACACATGGTAGTGGAAGGTTTTTTTTTTTAATGTAGAAAGAGCTCTGAGCTTCCTGTAGCCAAAAATCATTCAAGAGTAACAAATGTATCCTGACTTTTTTTTTTTTTAAGAGAATAGCAATCAAAAGGAGCACATTTTGTGGAAAAGGAAATAATAGTAAATGGACTCTCTCAGCATATTTCTATGTGACAGATACTAAAGGAGGGGCTTTTCTTGGGTGATCTTTGGTATTTCTCCCAGTAGCCCTGCGAGGCAGGTACAGCTAATTTATTACCACATTTTATAGGTCAGGACAGAAAGGATGACAATATGCCTGCCCATGCCGAATAGCTAGCAAGGACTGCCATCTTTTAAAAAAGATTTGAGATATAATTCACACAGTGTAAAGTTTACTGTTTAAAAGTGTAAATTTAGTATATTTGTGGAGTTGTGCAGCCATAGCACTCTATCAGCCCAGAATCTTTGATCACCCTCAAAGGAAAACCCCCTGTGCCCATCAGCAATCAAGTGTCCTCCTCCACCCACCTCCTCTCCCAGCCTCTGTTAACCCCAAACCACTGTCTCGACAGAGTTGCCTGTTCTGGACATTTCATGTAAACAGGGTCATTATCTATGTGGCCTTTTGTGTCTGGCTGATTTCACTTAGCATAATGTTTCCAAGCTTCTTCCATGCTGTAGTATGAATCAGGACTTCATTCTTTTTTAAAAAAAGATTTTTATTTATTTTAAATTGGCGTTTAATTGCTTTACAATGTTGTGTTAGTATCTGCTGGAAAATAATATGAATCAGCTGCAAGCACACATACATCCCCGTTCCTTTCTGTGACTTTATAGTATCCCGTTGTTTGGATATGCCACATTTTTACTCATCAGTTGATGGATATTCAGCTGACTTTCACCTTTTTGTTGTTATGAATGGTGTTGCTGTGAACGTTTGTGCACAAGTTTTTGTGTGGCTGTATTTTTTTAGGCATATACCTACTACAAGTGGAATTGCTGAGTTGCATGCTGACTGTTTAATTCTTGGAGGAGCTGTCATCCTGTATTCCAAAGCAGCTGGCCCAGTTTACATTCCCCATGAACAAGGGCTCCAGTTTCACCACTCTTGTCAACTCTTGATTTTGTCAGTTTTTGATTATAGCCATTCTAGTGGGAATGAAGTTGTATGTCGTTGTGGTTTTGATTTGCATTTCCCTAATGACTGATGTCATTACTTTGCCAACAAAGGTCTGTCTAGTCAAGGATATGGTTTTTCCAGTGGTCATGTACGGATGTGAGAGTTGGACTGTGAAGAAAGCTGAGTGCTGAAGAATTGATGCTTTTGAACTGTGGTATTGGAGAAGACTCTTGAGAGTCCCTTGGACTGCAAGGAGATCAAACTAGTTCATTCTAAAGGAGATCAGTCCTGGGATTTCTTTGGAAGGATTGATGCTAAAGCCGAAGCTCCAGTACTTTGGCCACCTCATGGGAAGAGTTGACTCATTGGAAAAGACTCTGATGCTGGGAAGGATTGGGGGCAGGAGGAGAAGGGGACGACCGAGGATGAGATGGCTGGATGGCATCACGGACTCAATGGCCGTGAGTCTGAGTGAACTCCGGGAGTTGGTGATGGACAGGGAGGCCTGGCATGCTGTGATTCATGGGGTCGCAAAGAGTCGGACACAACTGAGTGACTGAACTGAATGACTGATTATATTGGGCATCTTATCACATGCTTATCACATCCATTCATGTATCTTCTTTGGAAAAATATCTACTTAAATCGTTTGTCATTACTTAGTTGTTGAATTGTGAGAGTTCTTGATATATTCTGGCTACTTAGACACATCAGATACATAATTTGCAGCTATTTTCTCCTGTCACTTGTTTCTTCATTTTTCTCATCTTTTTTGACATAAGTAAAACTTTTGAAAACAAATGGGACTTCGATATAGTGGAGTAGGGATTGGGGTCAAAGGACCTGGTTTTTGGCTATGCCTGGACCACTCGGAGCAACTAACCAGTCTTGTTGTTTAGAGTAACTTAATCTTTCTTTTTTAAATTAAAATAATTTTTTTTTGGCTGTGCCACACAGCGTGTGAAATCTTAGTTCCCTGACCAGGGTTTGAACCTGAGCCCATGGCAGGAAAGTGCTGAGTCCTAACCACTGGCTCACCACGGAAGTCCCAGAAGAGAAATTTTTACCTATTTTAATAGCCAACATTAAAATGGATGGAAAGCTGAAGAAAAACACTTTGGGGAAAGGTGTACCATTGTGGAACCAATCAACCAGTCAAATACCAAGGACTTCCGTGGTGGCCTATAAACAAGAATCCACCTGTCAGTCCAGAGAGATCCCACATGCTGAGGGGCAGCTAAACCCATGCTCCGCAACTTCTGGAGCCCAAGCACCCTAGAGCCTGGCTCTGCGACAGCAGCCGCCGCTGCAGTGAGCAGCCCACACACCGCAGCAGAGGAGTCCCCACTCTCTGCACCCAGGGAAAGCCCGCGTGCAGCAGCGAAGACCAAGTACAGCCAAAGATAGAATTATTAAAGAAAAACAAACACCCCCACCAAAAGCCAGAGCAAGTAGAAATACACAACATACTGTTTTTGGAAGGACACGCTGGGGCCTTGTAGCAGTGGTTGCCTCTGGGAGAGAAGAGAGAAAACTGGAGATTTAGAGGATAAAGAAAGTTGGGATTTTGATACTATTTGACATTTTCATGTTGTTAGGTGACATATGTAAGTGTAAGTTACTCAGAGGGTTAAACTTAAGCTTCATGAAAGTTTCCTTTTTAAAGAGTGTTGCTGAGGCTGTGTGGTTAAGTGCCGTGGCTCCGAGCCACGGTCACGTTGGCTCTTTATCTGCAGACAGAACTCTCCCCGGCAGCCGGTGGTTCACCTGGTTCTCTTTTATAGTCTGCCCTTGAAAGTCTTAAAAACCAAATGTTCTTGAAGATATTCGATAATTCCAGATTCCTGCCAATTCACATGAGGCTTCTATTTTTGTTTCTTTGAATTGATTATACTTGCTGTGGTTTGAGGTGTTTAAAGTTTAATGCTGTTTTGGGGAAGAGTTCCTTTCCTCCACCCCTGTGTCTGAATTTATCACTGATGAGGGGTGAGCATGCCTGCCCTCTTCCTTGGCTGAAACCTCCAGTGTTGGGCAGTTGGTGGAGGAGTAGGGGGCCCCCAGGTGGGTTCAGGGTTCTGCAAACAGAGCTTCTCCACTGGAGGTTGAAGGGAGTTCATGCTGATTAGCTGATAACATTTTTAGGAATCCTATGTATTAAAAAAAAAATTCAACTCGTTCATCTTATTGTGTAAATATACTAGCTTGATTTAATATTTAAACATGTTTTCTTTGTTTCCCCAAATTGTTAGGTGAGAAGCGAGATGAATTTCATCTTCCTTTGGGACCCTCAGGTAGAAAGGGCCCCAGGTTGAGAAGCAGAGCATCCTGAAGTTCTGGGTTTCTCAGTAGCAAGTCTGTATGGGGAAACATCCAATATGGTGGGTTTGAGCTTGATAAACTCCCGGAAGTAAAGCTGGACAAGCCCATCGGAGGATTTACGCTTCCTGGCTCCATCTTCTTGTTTCCTGGTGTTGGGCAATTTTACTTTCACGTTCTATTAAGTGCAGTGCCATTTTTCTTTTAGAAGTTTTCACAGATAATTACCCTTCATGTACTTTAAGTGTAAAAGCATCACCCTCTGAAACACACCATCAAATTAGGTAAATAAAACACAGTTTAAGAACAGCTTTTATTAAAACGATAAAGTTTGGGAGTTTTTATTGTCTTAATAAAGTGAACAATTTTGCGTACCTTCTTGAGCATAATTTTAAAATTAAGCTGCCTGCCTTGCCCAAAAGGGATGTGTTAGTGTTACCAAGGAGGGTGATCTTAGGCCAAGGAGGGAAGAGGGTTTTGTAAGTAAGAGACCTTTCATGTGTTAATGCAGGAGAATGAAAATATTTGGAAAGTGAATGGAGCAGTTTGGCCTTAGTATCAGTGGAGTCGGTTCTGGGCTGGAGCACCCATCTAACCCACCCACGCAGTGGGCTTGGGTCCTCAGGGTGACTGTAACCCCACTTTGTGGTTTTCTTGGTTCTGCCAGCCAGCTACACCCCCAGCTTCTCTGGCCCGTGGTGCAGATTTGATGATCCTAGTTCTGTACCACAAACTTACCCCCGGCATCATCTACTCTTAGCTGCTCTTTGGCGCCCAGCTGGAGAGGTTATGAGGCTAGCCCTTTGGAGTCAGGACACAGGGACATTTCTGGTGAGCCCTGAATTCTGTTAGTAGGTTGCCATTCACTTTCAGGATCTTTCTTCCCTCTGAACCCCCTTTGACCAGGTCGGCAATTGGAAGAGTTTGCTGATGCTGAAACCTGCATTTTAAGATGTATCTTTTTCATTCATCTACTTGGCAGCTTCACTCTCTCGTTCTTTAAAGACTATTTATTTATTTGGCTGTGTCTGGTCTTAGTTGCAGCACTCGGGATCTTCGTCGTGTTGTGCAGGTTATTTCATTGGGGCGCACGGTCTCTAGTATGGTGTGCAGAGCTTCAGTACTTGCGGCGCATGGGCTTCGTCGCTCCCCGGCATGTGGGATCTTAGTTCCCCGACCAGGCATCGAACCCTTGTCCCCTGCATTGCAAGGTGGATCCTCAAACACTAAACCACCAGGGAGATCCCTCAGCAGCGTCTCTTAATGGCATCTTCTTTTTATCCCCTTGCTGCTTGGCAGACCCGCAGACCCCTTTGAATTCGAAAGCTGTTTCCTCTGTGCCCTGGATGGCAGGCATTTATTGAGCTCCTACTGCATGCAGTACACTTTCCCTGGCACTCTCTCCTTTACAGCTTATAGGGTAGCTCCAAGTTCTTAGATCTGCATCGTGAATTACAGTAAAAAAAAAAAAGCAAGAACGACAACAGGAAACTGTTTTCGTTCCATGGAAACAGTTTGCTTAGATGCCAAAAAAGAACATGTTCTTATGATCATAGTGATAAGCGGTGTCCTGAAATTCTTAAATTCCTTCCATGCAAATCACCCGCGACCAGGGTTCCTCAACACCTGCGCTGCCACCGTCTTTGGCGGCATCATTCTTTGCTGTGAGGAGCATCCCGAGTGCTGTTAGACACTCTGCAGTATCCCAGGCCTCCACCCGCTAGATGCTAGTAGCACCCCCAACACAGCTGACACCCAAACAGTCTCCAGGCTGCAGATGCTTCTTGCTGGGGAGGGGGGCTTGGGGGAGGAAATCCCCCCTAGTTGAGAACTGCTGCCTCGTATAATTCTCCCAGAAGTCTTAGTGAGGTAGGTTTCACCCTGCCTCACTAGGACTTCACCGAAGAGGAAACTGAGGCTCAGGAAGGTCCAGTGGCCCCAGGGCTAGGCGCAACCAGCTGAGACCTGAAGCCCCGCCCGCACGGCTGCCTCTTCCCCTGAGACTCTTCTGGGCCTGAGGCTGCCGAAAAGCTGCTTCAGTGCTTGGGCCGCAGCCAGGCCCGTGGGGCTGCAGTGCATGTGAGCCTCTACTCTTGGGGGAGCCCTTGTTCTCTTGCCAGGCGGGAGACAGCCCATCCATCACGTCTCAAGACCCCTGGCCGCTCCCCTCGCGGGGGACACAGGAACTAGGGAGCTTAACAGTGGAGCACGGGTGCCCTGGCAGTCCCGCTCCACCAAGCCATCTCGGGTTGGGGGGCTCCACACTCTGCAGCCTTAGACCCTAGCCAGGATTCTGCTCAAAAAACCTGAGAAGAGCTGGTGGCACCCTGGCACGTGTTTCTGAAGTGGAGTCTCCCCTACGCGCAGTGCCGCACTGGTGGGTGAGAAGAAGCGGAGAGATTGTTTGCTGGAGGATGAGGCTTGGCGGCCCGTGTGTGATCCGGGCTGGGCTCTGGCCGGGGGCTCTGGGCCTCCCCGTGGGCTGCTGCCACTCGGCCACTGTCAGGACCCCCGGCAGCACGTCCTCCTGCCTCATGCCACTGTGGGTGGAGGCGGAGGGAGGTTCCTGCCCACCCCTCACCCCTGCTCATCGAAGGTAAATGGGGTCCTGAGAACTGGGGAGGGGGTTTAAAGGGTGCATTTACTCATCAACTCCCCTTCATGTCTACCTTGGAAAACATGGTCTAGGCTCCCAGGGCCCCAGGATTTCTGCACATTTTTAAAATTGTTTATATTCATGCGGGATCTTAGTTTCCTGATCAGGGGTTGAACCACTGCCTTTGCAGTGGAACTGCAACGTCTTAACCACTGGACTGCCAGGGAATCCTCTCTGCACATTTGAAGCTTAAATATTCTTTCTGCTAGTGCGATGCACAGTCCAGAATAAGTGAACTTGAGGAGGTGTTTCTTTAGAATCTGTTTTTGAAATGAGAGTCCTGGAGTTGGTTGACCTTGGAAATAAAAAAATAATTCTTGTCTTCTCTCTTGTGAAGACTTGCTGCTGCTTCAGCTACTGACCTCAGGTGGCTGCTTAGGTTTGCAGGCTTTTGAAGCCAACACGAGTCATCATGTGAGTTGCCCCTGCTCATCTCAAAATACGGGATGATGTACACACAGCACGTGAGTGGGGACAGCTGAGCTCTGAGCCAGGAGACGGGGGTGTTCTGATGGTGCCACCCTGGGCCTTGACCTTGAGCCGTTTGCTTTCTTTTATACCATAGTGTCTTAGTAACAGAGGTGGAGCCTGCCTGCCTCGTGTTTTGTAGAGATACTGCAAGAAAAGTAAATGAGTACTTTTAGAGAGGCTGAATGAGAGCGGCTATTCATGTTGTAATTATGATGATGACGAATAGTTTATTGTCAGCTTTGTGTGTTCAGGGTGCCCACGAGGGTGACTTGGGGTGGGGGTGTGTTACAGACCTCTGTATTTCTGTCGAAAACGAAGAAAGCGTGTTTCTTTTGCACTTAACTTTCAGCTGGGAGTGGACAGAAAGTGGAGTTGGGATTTGCTTTTTTACATGTTGGAAGCTTTCTGCTTGCTCTCTGCCCTTCTGTTCAGTTCCCATCCTGAAAGTCAACATCTTAGGCACTGCTTTCGACGAGACAGGGAAACGAGGCCCTCTTTGATGAACTGTTTTGAATTTTACAGAGTTGCTTTTCTATTTGTCACATGATAGTCCTGGAAATCTTTGCATGCCAGTATATGAATCTGTCTTTGAAAAACAATCAGCTGCATGGAATGGAATGCATGTGTCTTGATTCTCTTCATAATCTCTTTGTAATCTGGTGAGCATTTTCTGGGACATAAATAGACCCTTGAATGTAGAGAAAGGCCTGCTTTATGTGTGTTATGAAGTGATAAGGCTTGTGAGTCCTAGAACAAGGGGATCTCCCAGTCTTTCTTGCCTCTCTGTGCCTGGAGTTTGTGGTTCAGCTTCTCTGGGCCTCAGTTTTCCTTTTTTCTTTTTAAAGTTAATTTTTATTGGAGTATAGTTGTTTTAAGATATTTTTTTTACTGTCTCCTTCGTTTTTCCTTTTAGAGATTTGGACTGGAAGGTATTCTCAGATCCTATCCAGCTTTCAGTGTTACCAGTTCATCCTGAGAGCTCATGTGCTACTTATCTCCTGCTGTGTAACAAGCAACAGACATCCTAAAACAGAATACCTTGAGACCACCACCGTTTCATTCAGCTCACAGCCTTGCTGAGCCTCTTGTCTCGTCTGAGCTGAGCCCCGTGGCTCTTGTGTGTTCTGTTTGCATGTCTGTAGTCAGATGGCAGGTGGGTTGGGCCTGGTGTTTGTGGATGGCCTAACTCACAATACTGGCTGTTGGCTGGCAGTTAGGATGGGAGTCAGAGTGTTTCTCAGCCCCTGGCAGGCCACCCTGGTCCTGGTCACAGGTGGCTGACCAAGGTTCCCAAAGGAGCAAGAACAGAAGCTGAAAGGCCTCTTGAAGCCTTGGAGTGGAACGGACATAGTGTCACTTCCAGCTAGACACCACCCCTCTTCCTTTGCCATGGGAGGAAGTGCCAAGGATCGTGGATGTGTTTATAGTTTTTTTTTTTCTTAATTTATATATTTGGCTGCACCGGGTCTTAGTTGGGGCATGCGAACTCTTGTGGCTGCAGCTTGTGGGATCTAGTTCCCTGATCAGGGATTGAACTCCCGGGCCCTCTGCACTGAGAGTGTGGAGTCTTAGCCCCTGGACCACCAGGGAAGTCCTCCATGTTTATAGTTTAACATCCCCTACTAACTAACTAAGCTGTAGAAGAACAATGAAAGATGGTAGAAAAAGGAGGAAGAAGCAAACAGAAGCTGGCCACAAGATTTTAAGGACTTCCTGTGAGTGGTAAATGCCTTTTATATTAAAAAAAAAAAAAAAGGCAAACAAAAAGCCCTTCTTGGAACTACTACTGTGTATATGCTAGGTACTTTCCCCAGCACCAGGGTTATGAGAACAGATTCCATGTGGCTGTTGCACTGAGACTGTTTAGTGTGGACTTTGATGGCTAAACAGTAAGTTATAATCTAGAACAAAGTCCAGTGCTGTGCAGTCCCAAAGGAAGGGCCCCTCTGTTCATCTGGAGGGTGAGAGTTTTAGGGGGATCTGATTCAACCAGCATGAGTGAGTTGATGTTTACTGCAGAGAGAGGGGCTGGAGTGGGCTTGGGAAGAGGGTAGCAGATAAAAGACACAGTGTGAATGGAGGTTCTGTGCCCTGGAAGGATAGAAGGATTCAGGATCAGGAGATGGTGGGGTCGGTAAGGTCTGAGTTTAGGGAGCAGATGTGGTGAGTGTCACAGACATGATGCCTAAAATGCTCATCTCATCTCCGAGATAGATGGAGCCAGATAGGCTTTTGAGCTCTTTTTACTTTTTTTTGAGATGGTGAAAATGAACCGGAAGTTTAATGTTTCCACTGAATTTGTCCTTGTGTGTTTTGGAAGACAAGATAATGTATTTGTTTTTCCTTGTCTTCATTTCTGAGACACTTGTTGAGTCTGTTACATGTATGTCATATACCAAATCTGTTACAATGAGGGAGTAAGATTTATCTCTTATTTAGCCCTGGCTGCTTCCTAGATGCTAAGTGAATTCAGTCATGTCTGACTCTCCGTGACCCCATGGACTCGAACTTGCCAGGTTTCTCTGTCCATGAAATTTTTTAGAAAAGAGTACTAGAGTGGGTTGCTATTTCCTTCTCCAGGGGATCTTTCTGACGCAGGGATCGAACACATGTCTTTTAAGTCTCCTGCACTGGCAGATGGGTTCTTTACTACTAGCGCCACCTGTGAAGCTTCCTAGATGCCTTTGAGGTAAATGAGAATAGCTGCAAAAGCCCGATGAGAGAATATTGGTATCTTATTGTGTACTCAAAGTGTGTTCTTTCTTTCAAGCAGCCTAGATACACGATTCTGGGCAGGATGATCACTGCCTGGGATCATAGACGTTTAGTGCCAGCCTGACAGCCATTCCTTCTTTTTTCTTGCCACTGGAACCCTGATTTGCTCCACAGCCAGTGGTCTCAGGCCCGGCGATGAATTGTGCTTGGTCTGAGCCCCTCATGGCCAGTACTCACCCACCAGCCCCTCCTGTAGCTGGGGATGGTCACAAGACCCATTTTGAGCAGTGGGGTGTGAGGAGGAGGCTGCTGCGGGCAGAAGGGGGATTTTTTTGATTTTGGTTGATAAAAGAAGAAAGCTGCAGAAGGAGCAAGTCCCTTAGTCTCATCTCCCTTCCTTCCTACTCTGGATATTCACATGTGATGACTTGGAACCTGGAGCAGTGGCAGCCAGTGTGTCACCATGAGGGACTGTGCTTTGGGCCAAAGCCACTACACATAGGGTGGCTGAGCAGAGGGGTGGAAAGAATCACCAATGGACTCTGGGTCCACTCAGCTCTGAACTTCTTGCTATTAAAAGGATCCTAAATTTCAGGCCCATATCAGTTTTGTTACCTGCAGCTTTTCGTAAATTATAGGAAAATGTCATGATCAAGAATATGATTAAATAAAGAAGCGTACCAGGTTGTTTGTACCTTTTATCCAGCTCCATTTTAATGTGTGGGAGGGCAGTATTACAGATCATTTTGCCATACTTTTAGATGGCCTGGCATCCTTAGCTTTTGCCTGGAAATGCTCCCAACTATTCTGTGTTAAACCTACTACATGGGCAGAGAGGTGACAGCAAGGAGTGGGCATGTGGGGGGCAGGCATTGCTCCCACTGATTCTGAGGCAAAAGCACCATTAAGAGAATGGGCTCTGGCAGGGGACCTAGTTGTTCTTCAAAATGTAGGCTTCTTTTTGTTTTAAACACAGTAGGTGAGTTGAGGGTGGTAGAGCGTGAGTTGTTTTTTTTTTTAAAGAAGAAAAAGTCCCTGGGTGGAGTTAGAACCAGCCTAATGGAAGCTGGGATCTTCACCTTTGGAAGGAGAGTTGTACCATGTTTTTAACTATGACCTTGTACCTGCCATATAGCTGTTACTTGAACAAGGGTGAGGGAATGGGTATTTCTTGCAGGGAGAACATAGTGACAGCATAAGAGAAAACAATGTGTCCCTAAGAAAGGGCGGGTGGTCCAGCAAGAGGTAAGGTTTCTCCAGGCTTAGACACCTGGAGAAAAGATGACAGAGACTTATGCCAGTCTCTCTGACCACCCCACCCTCAGGACCTAACAAGCAAATGCCAAACATTTATGGCAGGTGTCCTGGCATATGAAACGATTGTGAATAACCTCACAGGGCACAAATATGCCTTTTTAGCTTTTTGTCAGGAAGGCCTTTATGGGATGCCTTGCTCTGGGTTCCAGCCAGTTCAGCCTGTGGGGTGGAAGCTGGGTGGGCCAGGGCGCTGGGGAAGGAGGGTGGGCGTGGCTGTCCGTGTCCTGCCTTAAGAGGTGGGCGTGGCCCCGCTCAGTGTCTGGGCAAGGAGGGTGGGCGTGGCTGTCCATGTCCTGCCTCCAGAGGTGGGCGTGGCCCTGCTCAGTGGGCAAGGAGGGTGGGCGTGGCTTTCCGTGTCCTGCCTCCAGAGGTGGGCGTGGCCCCACTCAGTGCCTGCCTATGGCGTCCAGCTCTCTCTGGATGCTGTTCCCAGCCTTCTCGCTAGGATCCCACCAACCCTAAAGGTAACCTAGAGGTTGCATGAACCTCCAAGATGCCTCACCTTTCTCTGGTAGTTCTTTCTGTTCTTCTGTTCTCTATTTAACCAGTTTTCCCAGTTAAGTTCCCCATGAGAAGTCTCCAGTTTCCTGATTGGGCTCAGTTTTGTATCTCCCACTGTGCATGCTTCTGTGTGGAGGGGGCCCAGTTCGGACCACCTGTTTGGAGAACTTCCTTGGGTCAGCACAGATGTGGACTGGGGTGGTTGCCGGGGTCCAGCCCCGGGGGATCCAGGTATTCAAAGCGGGACAGTGTCGGCGAGGAAAAACTTACTTATTTAGAAATATAAGAATAGATTAGGAAGAAATAGTGTAGTAGGAAATTCGAGATGGAGAAAAGAAGGCTGAATAACTTGGTTTACGTGGAAAGCCAATAAAGTTGCAGACAAGGAGCTTGCACCATCTACCTTAGGCCTGGGCTCACTCTCGTACGTATCTTATCAACCGGGACAGGTAAGTAGACATGGTGAGCCAGATGGGAATTCAGCCAGAAATTAGAGAAAATAGGAGACACGGGGGAAGCCCAGCATCCGTGCAAGACTCTCCGAGAGGGAAGGGAAGGGAAGTTTATTTTTCAAAATCAGCTTATATACCCCAAGTCGTACATAATGGAATATGCAGAGGTATGCAGGGGCAGCAGCCCTGACCCTCACTGAGACAAGGCTTTCCTCCTGCGTACTCTCCTGTTACAAAAGTCCCAGGTGTTTACATTATCTTCTGGCCAAGAGGCCTGTTAACATTCCTATGGCTCTCTTCTGATGAGGTTTTGTTAACCAGAAGACTCATTTGTGTTAACCTTTCCAAAGTCTGAATGCCACTCTCAGAAAACACTAAATAAAAATACAGCAATTTGTAATAAAAGGAAGTACAGTGATTTATAGCAAAAGAAAAGGTAATTTCCTCAAAAGTTTAGTATTGCTAACATCAAAACTACTATATATCCTTTTCCATATCCCATTTACATTGATTACATCTTCCTGGTTGCCTGACAGCAGCAATCATTGAGTCAACCATAAAATCCTGTCACCAATATGAATTTGAAAAGGCTCTGAAACTTTAAGATACTTTAAGGCTTTTGTGCCCCTCACAGTTGGGAAGTTGTGAGCAATTCACAAGCTTGTAGAAGCTCAGGGGAACTTGTTAGGCAGGCTAGAGTGTTATCAAATGGGGTTTGGGCTGAAACACTCCATTCAAATGCAGAAGGCCAAAGCCCTGAATTAACTTTTTCCAGAGAGAGTCAGAAAATAATGGGAAAAAGACAAATTCTTATTTTTTGGGGTACATGTTCAGGAAAAATCAGGGAGAAATCCGATGACTCAGATTGCCCTGCCATCTGAGTTTGCCACGTGACCCTGTCACAGGTGGGATTCCTCGCTCTGGCTCCTGACAGGTGGTGGCCGAGAGTGGGACAGGAATGGAGAGCTCTGAACAGGGAAAACTAGACACGAATAGTGAGAAGTGGAGTGGGGAGGATTTAGGATGACCTGTGAATGGCGGCTGGGCCAGGAGAAGCCAGCCTGGGATGGATGATGTAAGAAATGGATGGATGATGATGTAAGAAAGGGGGAAACAGGGCAGAGAGAGGGGTCCTTTAAGTGAAGGCGTTTTTTGGGAATTAATTTTTATTGGAGTATCAGTTCAGTTCAGTTGCTCAGTTGTGTCTGACTCTTTGCGACCCCATGAATCACAGCACGCCAGGCCTCCCTGTCCATCACCAACTCCCGGAGTTCATTCAGACTCCTGTCCATCGAGTCACTGATGCCATCCAGCCATCTCCTCTGTCATCCCCTTCTCCTCCTGCCTCCAATCCCTCCCAGCATCAGAGTCTTTCCCAATGAGTCAACTCTTCACATGAGGTGGCCAAAGTACTGGAGCTTCAGCTTTAGCATCATTCTTTCCAAAGAACACCCAGGACATCTCCTTCAGAATGGACTGGTTGTATAGTTGATTTGTAATGTACATTATGTAATGTATACTGTAATGTACATTTATACAATGTAATGTACATTATATATGCATTTATACGCAAAAGTGCTGTACACTTTGCTGCATAGCAAAGTGGCCCAGTTATACATGTATCCACTGTTTTTAAAATTCTTTTCCCATATGGGTCATTACAGACTATTGAGTAGAGTCTCCTGTGCTGTTCAGCAGGTCTTTATTAGTTACCTGTTTTATATGTAGCACTGTGTATATGTCAATCTCAGTCTCCCAGCTAATCCCCCCTTCTGCCCCTGGAAACCCTAAGTTTGTTTTCTGTCTCTGACTCTTATTTCCGTTTGTAAATAAATTCAAGTGCAGGCATCTTATAGATGACTGGAAATCTGGAGTTCGCTAGAGGGCTGACATTGAGTATTTGTAATTCCTCTGAGTAAAGGCAACAGTTGAAGACACAGGTAGAAAGTGTCCTTTGTAGAGAAAGGTGTCTGCGTGCTAAGTCACTTCAGTCACATCCAACTCTTTGCGACCCCACGGACTGTAGCCCGTCAGGCTCCTCTGTGCATGGGGATTCTCCAGGCAGGAATACTGGAGTGGGTTGCCATGCCTTCCTCCAGGGGATCTTCCTGACCCAGGGATTGAAATGTACATGCAAAGCATTGCAGACTGGCCCTCAGGGTTCACTCACAGCTGCTGGTCGAGGATAACTAGAAGACTTCGTGAGAAAAAGGCTCCGTGTGCAGATGCGGGAGGGATCTGGAGAGGGTGTATCACTTGGGAAGCTTGGAAAGGCCGGGAATGCTGGGTGGCCTCAGAGTCTGCAGAGGAGAAGGGTGACTGGGGAAAAGCCTTCCGATTTGCCCCCGAGGAAGGTCAAGAGAGCAGGATATTTATATTTAGCCACCAGCGTCAGAGGAATTGTTTCAAGCAGGGTTTTTAAAGCCATTTCTTACTGTATCACTGTTCAGCTGCCCCAGAGTTGCCCTCCGCGAGGCACCAATCATCTTCTCAAGGCCCCAACCCGCTCAGTGGTGCGGGATCCTTCTCCAGGTCTTGAAGGGATGCTCACGTGAGCAGGAAACTGTCAGGAGGGCAATGCTGGGACCAAGAGAACCTGCCTGGGGCGCCCACGGAGGCGTGGGGATCTCTGACGGGAATCGGTTGGCCCACCCTTCCTTCTCTCTGGGGTACCTGGACTTTTGTGTGAGAGTCTCTTCATGTGTGCTGATTGGAGCCTGTGCTTGGCAGCATCACGGACTGAAATCTGCGTTTCTGTGCTATGCGTAATACAGTCGGCATCAGAGGAAATTCCAGGGCAATAGAATTAATTGAAGTTTTTCAGTTATGAAAGTAGTATAATTGAAATAAGGAAGCTTGGAAAATAGAGGAAAGAATGGCACAGTTTTGCCAGTGCAGAGCTCCCACGGTTAGCAGTTTGTGATAGTTTGTGCAAATAGTTTTTACTCTTGTGTTGGTTGACTTAGATTTTACTACGAAAACTTGAGCTGAGGTTTGTAAATGCCTTCCAGTTTTTATTCCTGGGTTTACAGTTCTGCCTGCATGAAGGGGAAGTAAGATCAGCCTTAAAATGAGTTCCATAAAAACTTACTTAAAAAGAAACAAAGAAGCCCTTTCAAGGTGAGTAGGAGGACATGGGGAGAGGCTGGCAGACACGGATTGTGTGAGAGTTGTCTGTGCAGGGTAGTCTGATTCTTAAGGCATCAGTCATTTTTTCTCATTTTGTAAAACCCAAGCTGAAGTTCAGATAACATGAAGTAACCATTTTTTTGGCTGCACCTCACGACTTAGTTAGTCGGATCTTAGTTATCCGACTGAGGATCTAACCTTCATCCCCTGCATTGGAAGGAAGGTTCCTAAATACTAGACCACCAGGGATGTCCCTGCCTTTTGGCTCTTGTGAATAGCACTGCTGTGAATATTTGTTAATGTGTACGTGTATTTGCGTGAGAACTTGTTTTCAGTTCTTCTGGGTGAGGCTTTCATCTTGCTCCTCACGCCGTAGGTTTTAAAGTAAAATCATAGATTGAGGAAGGCCACTTAGATCCTGGGAGCTCTCTGTGGGAACGCACACACATTGCTGCCTGCAAAGCATTTCTCTGCTTCATATTGATTTTGGTCATCATCCCAAAGTTGGAGAGTCTTTTGCCCAATTGAGAGTGATTGGTACTTTGTTCCAGGAATCCTAGTTCAGCATCTCCTATGTGTGATAGAAAATAGAAGACGGAGTCTCATCAGTCTTGTAACAACTTCTCACAAGGTCAAACAGTCTTTTACTGCTCTGCCTGTCAGCAGATTTTAGTTCCACAGCCCCAGGTCCCATAGTCCTGTCACTGCTTCAGAGAGAGTGTGCCTTTTAAAGAAATTATATATATATATATGTATATAATTTATTTGACTGCATTGGGTCTTAGTAACAGCATGAGGGATCTAGTTCCCTGACCAGGGATCGAACCTGGGCCCCCTGCATTGGGAGTCTGGAGTCTTAGCCACCAGACCACTGGGGAAGTTCTGAGAAGTTTGGGGAAGTTCTTGTTTGTTTGGCTCACACCTGAGGGTCCCGGGCTGTTGGCAACGGTGGGACCATTAAATGTGTGGCTCCCCATGTCCTGGAAGTATCCTACCATGAATTTTTAATCAGTTATATTCTATTGACAGTCTCTAGATTGGGCCCTTGTCTGGAAGTTTAACTCTGTATCCTCAATATAGTTCGTTAAAGATGGAAGGAGGAAATGATATGTGATGTCATGTTGATGTCAACCCAGGAGAGTGAATCTGGATGGGAAAGAGAAGAGGAGGGCCAGCAAATACCAGATGTGATGACAGATTAAAGCCAGCATCCCTTTTCCCGTGTAACAATGCATAGCTATTGTTTTTGGTGGTGGTTGTTCTGTTGCTAAGTCCTGTCCAACTCTCTGCGCCCCCATGAGCTACAGCACACTAGGCTTTCCCTGTCCTTCACTGTCTTCTGGAGTTTGCTTAGTTAGTTTCTGGTAGGTTCTCCCACAGGGCAGAGCCTGAGAGGTGAAGGCTTGGGTGCAGGATTGTGGAGTTAGGGAAACCCAGCAAGAGGGAGATATGGAAATCGACAGAGGCAGCCAGAAATCAGGTTATCGTGCTGGTTACCCCTGAGGGCGATGAAACCAGAATCACCATTCACCAGTGTAGAAATGTGCTGCAGAATTCTCCACCCCAGCTTTAGAAGATGGGATCATTTATCCACTGGCTCCCAACACCCAGTGCTCAAGGATTTTCTCTTGCACTTTAAAAAAGTATTTATTTGTTTCTGCTGCGATGGGCTTTCTCTAGGTGTAGCGAGCAGGGCCTCCTCTGGTTGTGGCGTGTGGGCTTCTCCCTGGGGGCTTCTCCTCTCGTAGAGCACAGGCTGGGGCTTCAGGAATTGTGGGGCATGGGCCTAGTTGCCCCCTGGCATGTGGGACCCTCCTGTTCCAAGGATCGAACCTGTGTCCCCTGCATTGGCAGGCAGATTCTTAACCACTGGACCACTAGAAAGTTTTCACTTTTTTCAGCTGCACTGCATGGCATGTGGGATCTTAGTTCCCTGACCAGGGATCGAACCTGCGTCCCCTGCAGTGGAAGTGCCGAGTCTTAACCACTGGACCGCCAGGGAAGTCCCTCTCCTGCAGTTCTAAGTTTGCTCTTGAAACCTGCCTTGTACCTCTTGAAAGTTGATTCCCATTGACTTTCTGAATTGGCTCCCATAGAACAGCCCCAGGACAGAAAGTAGGAGTTTTAAAATTTTAATTAATTAATTTGTTTGACTGCACTGGGTCTTTGTTTTGGCATGTGAACTCTTGGTTTCAGCATGTGGGATCTAGGTCCCTAACTAGGGATTGAACCTGGGCCCCCTGCATTGGGCTGGGAGGATGGAGGGCAGGACATACTTGGGTCTGGCACATGTCATTTCTGCATTCCCCATCTCCCTTTTGGTGCCCGCTGCTGCTGTGTCTCTCAGAGCTTGAGGAACACCAAGAAATGCTAGTATCTGATCATAGAGGATTTTCGCAGCCAGGTTCCACGAAGGTCATGTATTTGAGTGTGATCATGTCTTTTTTTTCCTGTTACTCATTTTGGTGGAATTAAGTCACTTGATCTATTCAAGTTACTAAGTGTTAAAACAGCAGGAAGCCAATTAAATTTTAATACAAGACAAAACCCTCTTGTTAAAAATGACTGCTTTGAACTCTTCAGCAGGTAGTGGGGTCTCTGGAGATGGTGAGGAATGAGGAGGAAAATCTCTCGTGAACCATCAGGCAGGGAGCGGTCAGAGTTGAACTCTCCCCTTCATGTGCCCTCGAGTCTGTTGTAACAGGGAGACATTAGCCCAGAAGCAGTTTGAGTCCTAGAAGGACCTGCTGGGTGTCTGTAACACCGAACAACTTTGCATCCCATTTCCCATGAGGGTCAGGCTGTCCTCCTCCCTGTCCCCTGAGTATTAACGTGTAGCCGACCTGCCCAGGTACAGACACCTGGAGCCTGTTCTGCCTCCCCTGTGATGAGCTGGGAGCTCGTGGTGGAGCCAGTGTTGGTGCTAGTGGTTTTATGCTCCCTCACTGGAGAGCAGGGCTTAACCGCAGGGCTGACACTCCAGGAGAAGTTCTCTCAGCTGATGGCTTGGAGGTGCTGTCTCTGAATGAACAGCAGTTGGCTAAATATGGAGAACAGTATGGAGGTTGTAAAAGGCTAAAAATAGTTACCATAAGATCCACTAAGCCCACTCCTCCTGGGCGTACATCTGGAGAAAGCTATAGTTTGAAAAGATGCATGCACCCCAGTGTTCATTGCAGCACTGCTTACAATAGCCAAGACAAGGAAGCAACCTAGACGTCCATCGATGGAGGAGTGGATAAAGATGTGGTGCCTATATACAAGGGAATCCTGCTCAGCCAGCAAACGGAACGACGTGCCATTTGCAGCAACATGGCTGGACCCGGAGATGACCAGACTGAGTGAATAGGCCCGACAGAGGAAGAGAACATCACGTGGTATTGTTTATGTGTGGAATCTAAAAAAAGCCGCACAAACGAGCTTATTTTGCAAAACAGAAATAGGCTCACAGATTTAGAAAACAAATTTACAATTAGCAAAGGGCAGAGGATGGAGGGATAAATTAGGGGTTTGGTATTATCATGTACACATAAAATAATCAACGGGTACCTACTGTATAGCACAGGGAACTATACTCAGTATTTTATAATAATCTACAAGGAAAAGAATTTGACAAATTTATACATGTATAAATTTATGTAAATATGACAAATTTGACAAATTTATACATGTATACATACGTATACTATATGTATGCTGCTGCTAAGTCGCGTCAGTCGTGTCCGACTCTGTGCGACCCCATAGACGGCAGCCCACCAGGCTTCCCCGTCCCTGGGACTCTCCAGGCAAGAACACTGGAGTGGTTGCCATTTCCTTCTCCAATGCAGGAAAGTGAAAAGTGAAAGTGAAGTCGCTCAGTCATGTCTGACTCACAGCGACCCCATGGACTACAGCCCACCAGGCTCCTCCGTCCATGGCATTTTCCAGGCAAGAGTATAACTGAATCAGTTCGGTGTGCACCTAAAACTTCATTGTAAGCCAGCAATACTTCAATTGAAAAAAAAAAAAGGAAACCTTCAATTTAAAATATTAAAAAAAAGCCCAAGATGAACAAGTGGCTAAAGCTAGGAATCATAACCTTAAACACGTATTCCATTTTAGCTTAAAATCCCAATCTTCGGATGTAGTTCCAAGGCCCTTTCACCAGACCTGTGTTTATCAGCAGAAGCCTGCTTCTTCTCTTCTCTAGAAAGCATATCTATAATGTAGTTGCCTGTAATCTGTTTTGGTTTCTTTAAAGAACAGAGCAAACTAATTACAGAATCTTTCTAGATTTTTCGAAATGATCTCTAATATTTTACAGCTACCATGAGCACATCTAATTCAACAGCAGTTTCTAGCAGCTTAGCTCTGTTGACATTTTTCAAGTTATCCAGCTTAGTTTCATAAGGACTTTGTGATTTCACAAGGAGTTCATTATATGTCTGAATTATTTTTCATCTTTATGTTTTGTCAGTTTACTATGTAAATTATTCCATTAAAATAATACATACGCCAACCTCAACAGAGTTGGGACTACATCCAGTTGGCTCTTTGTCGCCCTCCCAGCTCACCTGGAGGGTAGAAGTGTGCAGACATCACTGGGCCAGGGGTGGGTAATGTGAGCTGTGAGCTGTCAGCACCTGCTGGGCGGGAGGGTGGACGGAAGGAACGAAAAGGGATGAGAAATTCAATTACTTGGTTAAATTGAGAACATTGAGAACATCCACTGGAGCTTTTCTGACTCTGCTCCCTGATATGCTGAGATTGGGCATTGCAAAAATCCTCACGTATAATCTTGCCTAAACCGTTCGCAGGGTTGCCTCTAATGACTCCATCCACAGACGTCTGCATGGAAATTACTGGTGCCCACTGGGGGTCCTTCTGGCTCTCCAGCTTTGCCAGATGCTTATTTGCTGGACCAGGTCCTGCAGATTTCAGTGATTGGAATGATGGGGCCAAGTGCTTAAACCACTTACACTTCTAATGACAGCCTGTCTCAGATTCTTAGAAAAATGGAGAGACCCGAGAGTGAGTCTGGTTCTTTCCTTTGTGGTACGGAAATCGGTTGCAGGGGAAAATAATCTTTTGGGCTCTGTATACTTGTCAAGTCTTGTGTCTGGTTTCTTAAAAATTCTAGACACAAAGTCTAAATTCCTTTGTGTTTTAAATCTTCTTTGCAGAGCAGATATAGAGACACAGACATAGAGATCAAACATATGGGTACCAAGGGGGAAAGGGCAAGGGTGGAATGAACTAGGAGATTGGGGCTGACATATATACATTCTTGGTACTTATGTGTAAAACAGATATTAACTAATGAGAACCTACTGTATACAGGGAACTCTACCCACTGCTGTATAGTGACCGAAACGGGAAGGAAACCCCCAAAAGAGGGGATATTTGTTAACATATAACTGGTTCACATTGCTGTACAGCAGAAACTAACACAGCATTGTAAAGCAACTATACTCCAATAAAAATTAATAATACGCCTAGCTAGTTTTAACATAAGCTTGTGAACTTTCCTCTCACATTGATGGCTCAGACGGTAAAGCGTTTGCCTGTAAAGCGGGAGACCGGGGTTCGATCCCTGGGTCCGGAAGATCCCCTGGAGAAGGAAATGGCAGCCACTCCAGGACTCTTGCCTTGAAAATTGCATGGACTGAGGAGCCTGGTAGGCTACAGTCCATGGGATCGCAAAGACATGACTGAGCGACTTCACTTTGTGAGCTTACAGTTTGTTTCTCTTTGGTAAGAAGTGCTTTTCAGAAAATTAGGGAGGGGTGATGATGGCTCAGTGGTAAAGAGTGTTTCCGCAATGTGGGAGACACAGGTTTGATCCCTGGGTTGGGAAGATCCTGGGCTGGAAAGATCTCCTGGAGAAGGAAATGGCAACCCATTCTAGCATTCTAGCCTTGGAAATCCCATGGACCGAGGGGCCTGGCAGGCTACGGTCCATGGGGTCGCGAAGAGTCAGACACGACTGAAGCAACTAAGCACTTTACTTAGGTGCAGGCTATTGACATGTGTCTGTTATTACATGCATATAATAAGTCCATTGGGAAGGAAAGGGGCAGATATCAATAGCTTCAGAGTTTCTGATCAGACACAGCATTTTCAATAGCTTCCTGTGGGTTGGGTGCATGCATGCTAAATCCCTTCAGTCATGTCCAGACTCTTTACAGCCCTGTGGCCTATAGCCCACTAGTCTCTGTCCATGGGATTCAGTCTCCAGTATTCTCCAGGCAAGAGTACTGGAGTGGGTTGCCATGCCCTCCTCCAGGGGCTCTTCCCGACCCAGGGATTGAACCCACATCTCTTATGTCTCCTGCATTGGCAGGGGGCTTCTTTACCACTAGCGCCGCCTGGGAAGCCCCGCTGTGGAGTTAGTCAGGCGCTGTTTACCCAACTTCCCTGAGCTGTTAGCAAATCTTGCATTTCCGTATTAACTTCAGTGGTAATATTGAACTTGAAATACATAATCAGTGGGATTCTTTTTCACAAATCCTGTAGAATTCTGCATGTAGCTGAGGCATATTGACAATGGTGCCATTGAATGTTTTTCTACAGGAAGCATTTTGAAACCCAAGCAAGAGTGCCCTTTTGAGCTTCACGCTTTTGTCCCTGAGCATTTGGGGAGGAGGTAACGATCTCTAAATAGATAGGAGTACGTCTGTCAGAGATTAGTTATTGACTGTAGGAAAAAATCACATTTGCTTCTTGAAACATTCTGTCTTAGGATTGCGCTGGACTTTTTAATCCCTGTTGCTGGCTCGACCTGCTGTGAGTGACAGAAGCTGAAACAGAAAATAAGAGCTGCTTTCCCCACATGTTATGGGGTGATCGTTTATAGAATCTCTTGGCATGCAGGCTCCTTTTGTTCTGTGTTCATTTCTGGTATAAAACACCTTCTGGGCTGATGATATTGAGAGGTGAGAAGAAATAGGGAAGGGAATAAATCATGAATATACCTTGGTACCCTGGGTACCCATCTGCAGGGCAGTAGTAATACAATTTTACTATGAAAATGATCCAATGGATGTGATCTGTGCTATATAGACATATGTAAATTCTATGCAAATAACCATTTAATGCCCGAATGTGGCCCTGAGGAAGAGAGCTTAATGGAACCCAGTGTTCTTTTGGCTCATCACTCTGAATGTCTGAATCAGCCCCAGGCGATACCAGGTACTCTGGCCTGCCTGGCATTGTCTGCAGTGTCTAGCACAGGAGCTCATTTTTCCAGTCGGTCCCCTCTGGCCTCAACTCCTGCTGCTCTGGGCCTTGCTCACTTCACCCCAGACATGCTGTCCTCCTTTCTAAAGCACGCCAGGTAGACTCCTGCCCCAGGACCTTTCACCTGTTGCATCTCTGCCTAGAACACTGTCCCCCAGTTGCCATCATGACTCACTCCTTTGCTTCACTCAGCTCTTTAAATCAAACGTCACCCTTTCTCTAGGCCTTCCCTGGCCACGTATCTAAAATTGGAAAGCCCTCCTATCTTTGTCTGGGCTTCCCTGATGGCTCAATGGTCAAGAATCTGCCTTTCAGTGAAGCAGATGTGAGTTTGATCCCTGGGTTGGGAAGATCCCCTGGAGAAGGAAATGGCAACCCACTCCAGTGTTCTTGCCTGGGGAATCCCATGGACAGAGGAGCCTGGAGGATACGGTCCACAGGGTCACAAAGAGTCAGACGTGACTTAGCAAATAAACAACAGCTGTGTATTAATATTAATTGTTATTCCTGTTTTAGGTTAGTCTGTAATATCTAAAACACTTTCTTTTATGTCTGTCTCTTTGTCTCCCCTAAAAGGCTGCTTCCATAAAGGCAGAGATGTTCACCTATTTAGTTTATCGTTGTATCTTTGTTGCTCAGAGCAGTGCCTGGCACAGAGTAAAGTGAAAGTATTGTTGCTCAGTCGTGTCCGACTCTTTGTGACCCCGTGGACTGTAGCCTGCCAGGGCCCTCTGTCCATGGGATTCCCCGGGCAAGAATACTGGGTTGCCATCCCCTTCTTTAGGGGATCTTCCTTACCCAGGGAATCAAACCCTGGTCTCTTGCATTGCAGGCAGATTCTTTACTCTCTGAACCACCAGGGAAGCCTGCCTGGCACATAGTAGGCACTCAATAAATACCTGTTGAATCTCTCAATAATGTGTGTTGGTTGCTGCTGTACTCGGTTAGGTTTTGAACATTTTAGGTCTTGTGTATAGTTAAGCAGGAGTGGTATCTTTTCCAGACTCTGCTGCCTCTTGGAAAAGGAGAGGAGATATTCAGTGAGTCGTTGATATTTTTAAAATTAGGTTTTTGGGCAGGGAGCAGTGGTGTAATCCATGGTTAAAATTGAGTTTGAGGGATTCATTGCTCTCATTTACTGCATTCGTAGTTCTTACGAGATGAGGCCTGTGTCAGATTCCACAGGGTGCACAGGGGCTGGTGAGACCCCTTCCTGGGCCTGGGGGAGGTCACGGTCTTGGGAGGACAGTGGGGCCTGGACAGACGACCTCTGGGTAAAACGCACTAAGTGCTGTGAAGAATGTGAGCTTATCCTTGACATCTCTAGACATACCACATTGCCTCCATTATTATGGCTAATTGATTCAACATGATTAAATCAGCGTGTTTTGGCCTTAAGGAGCTCATTGTTTAAATATTTGAGTATTTAAGTATTTGAGAATGGGCACGCTATATAGGGCTTTGATATTAAAAAGAAATCCCCCCCCCCCAAATGCTAACTAAGCTGTTATTTACGGTTACAAAGAGGGGTGGTGGCTTTTTCAGACCTCCGTTGAAGAGCGTGGCGACTCACTCTAGCAGTGCAGTGGGCTGCAGGAGCAGCTCAGGGGAACCTGAGGCTCAGCTCCATTGGGTCCCGTGTGGCCCGAGGGAAACCGCTGCGTCTCTCTGAGCCTCAGTCCTGAAGGGGAAACCTCGTACCTACCTCCTGGTGTTATAAAGATGGACTGTAAACCTTTAACGGTTTACATTATTTGAAGGTTTATTAAGGCCTTTATTATAAATCATAAGGTGATATGAGGTGTATATTGCTTAAAACAGTTTGTGGTGTGTAGTGGGTATCATGTGTTGTCGTTCAGTCGCTCAGTCGTGTCTGACCCTTTGTGACCCCATGGACTGCACGCCGCACACCAGGCCTCCCTGTCCACTACCAACGCCCAGAGCTTGCTCAAACTCAAGTCCATTGAGTTGGTGATGGCATCCAACTATCTCATCCTTTGCCATCCCCTTCTCCTCCCACCTTCAATCTTTCCCAGCATCAGAGTCTTTTTCATCAATCTTTCCTTTGCATCAGATGGCCAAAGTATTAGAGCTCCAGCATCAGTCCTTCTAAAGAATATTCAGGACTGATTTCCTTTAGGATTTACTGGTTTGATCTCCTTGCAGTCCAAAGGACTCTCAAGAGTCTTCTCCAATACCACAGTTCGAAGGTATCAATTTTTCCACGTTCAGCCTTTTTTATTG
The DNA here is from genome assembly GCA_006408695.1 of Aepyceros melampus. Taxonomy (NCBI): domain Eukaryota; kingdom Metazoa; phylum Chordata; class Mammalia; order Artiodactyla; family Bovidae; genus Aepyceros; species Aepyceros melampus. Next base: position 103,018 of record SJXQ01013148.1, on the reverse strand, counting down.
TCCAGCTCTCAGATCCGTACGACTACTGGAAAAACTGCAGCTTTGACTAGACAGACCTTTGTCGGCAAAGTAATTTCTCTGCTTTTTAATATGCTGTCTAGGTTGGTCATAAGTTTTCCTCCAAGGAGCAAGCGTCTTTTAATTTCATGGCTGCAGTCAGCATCTGCAGTGATTTTGAAGTTCAAGAAAATAAAGTCTGTCACTGTTTTCACTGTTTCCCCATCTATTTGCCATGAAGTGATGGGACTGGATGCCACGATCTGCGTTTTTTGAATATTGAGTTTTAAGCCAGCTTTTTCACTCTCCTCTTTCACCTTCATCAAGAGGCTCTTTAGTTCCTCTTCACTTTCTACCATAAGGGTGGTGTCATTTGCGTATCTGGGGTTATTGATATTTCTTCTGGAAATCTTAATGCTACCTTGTGATTCTTCCAACCTGGCATTTCACATGATATACTCTTTGTATAAGTTAAAAAGCAGGGTGACAATATACAACCTTGATGTACTCCTTTCCCAAGTTTGAACCAGTCTGTTCCATGTCCAGTTCTAATTGTTGCTTCTTGACCTGCATACAGGTTTCTCAGGAGGCAGGTAAGGTGATCTGGTATTCCTATCTCTCTAAGAATTTTTACAGTTTGTTGTGATCTACACAGTTAAAGGGTTTAGCATAGTTAATAAAGCAGAAGTAGATGTTTTTCTGGAATTCTCTTGCTTTTTTGATGATTCAGCTGATGTTGGCAATTTGATCTCTGGTTCCTCTGCCTTTTCTAAATCTGGAAGTTCTCCGTTGACATACTGTTGAAGCCTAGCTTGAAGGATTTTGAGCATTACCTTGCTAGCATATGAAGTGAGTCTAGTTGTGTGGTAGTTTGAGCATTCTTTGGCATTGCCTTTCTTTGGGATTAGAACTGAAAACTGATCTTTTCCAGTCTGTGGCCACTGCCGAGTTTTCCAAATTTGCTGGCATATAGAGTATAGCACTTTCATAGCATCATCTTTTAGGATTTAAAGTAGCTCAGCTGGAATTTCATCACCTCCATTAGCTTTGTTCGTAGTAATGCTTCCTAAGGCCCACTTGACTTTCACACTCCAGGATGTCTGGGTCTAGGTGTGGGATCACACCATATCATGGTTATCTGGGACATGAAGATCTTTTTTTTATAGTTCTTCTGTGTATTCTTGCCACCTCTTCTTAATATCTTCTGCTTCTGTTAAGTCCATACTGTTTCTGGGTATCATGTAAGTGTTAGCTATTATAAATATACTTGTAAATAAAGTTATAACCATCATTACTGGATCATGGAAAGCTCATCAGTCCAAACAAGTCTTCTCGTAAAAAAATTTTTTAAGGAAACTCTTATAATTATTTTCTTTTTTCCTCCACTTTTATTCCCCTTATCCCTATCAGTACCAACTCCTAGGATATACCCAGGTCTTTGTTTGCCTTGTGTCTGTGTTTTGAACTTGACGTAAGTGGTATAATCCTTACTGTCATTTCTTAAAGTTTTCTAACTCAAAAGTATGTTTCAGATTTTACTGATGTTGCTCTGTGTACCTCAAAGTCATGTCTTCTAACTGTTGCATGTATATTATTGTGTGAGGTAACAGACCTACATTGCTCAAACTCTCCACTCTCATTACCTATTAACGCCTTTGTATGTATCACTGTATATATATGGTTGGGAGCATGTTTGTTCGGTGCCTGCCTAGAACGTTTGAGGATCGTAAGGAGCATACATCTCTATTTTCACAGAGTTCTGCTGTCTTGCTACCAGAATGGCTGTAGCAGTCTGTCCTCCCACTAGCATTGCAGGGGTCCAGTTTCTTCCTTTCTTTTCCATTATTTGGGAATGTTTGACTGGGCAGATCTGGTGGATGTAGAATCTCCTGGTTATTTTAAGGTGTATTTCTCTGATTATCTTGATACATTGTTAGCCACTCAGGAGTCTCCTTCTATATAATGCCCGTTCTTATCCTCTGCACATATTTTACAGTATTTTCTGACTTCTTTTTCTAGGAGCACCTTTTATATTCTAATATTAATCTGTCTTCTCCCAGTCTCTGCACACTTGTGATTTTTCCAGTTTCCTCATGGAATCAAAATTTATTCACAGTGTAGTCAAGTCCATCAAATTGTTCTGCTTGTGATTTGAGCTTTTGGTCTTGATTCAGAAATGCTTATCTACAAATTACAGAGTTGAGCTCCTACCTTGTCTTTTGTTAGCTTGTGTTTCTGCTTTTTAACATTTAGATTTTTGCCTCTGTATATACCCTGTAAGGCAGGAAAACCAGCCATATTTTTGCTTTCCCCAGTAACATTTGTTCTGTCCTACTGACTTATGGTAGGGGGTTCCCTGGTGGCTCGGTGGTGAAGAACCCATCTACCAGTACAAGAGACCCAGGTTCGATCCCTCCGTCACAAAAATCCCCTGGAGAAGGAAATGTTAACCGACTCCGGTATTCTTGCCTGGAGAATCCCATGGAGAGAGGAGCCTGGCGGGCTTCAGTCCATGGAGTCCAAAAGAGTTGGACTCAACTTGGCAACTAAACCACCACCATCACTGATTTATGGTGCTGAATCTAAACCAGATTCTCATGTATACTTCAACACGTCTCACACCCTCTTTTCCAGCTTTTACTGCGGTTGCTGGTTCCTGCATGAATGCCGCATATAATTTACTGCGGTTGCTGGTTCCTGCATGAATACCGCATATAATCACTGTGGTTTTGCTATTTTTAGTATTTGCATCTGTTGGGAGGGTGATCCCCTCTTCTTTTTCTGAGAAAAATTTACTTGACCCTTCACAAACCTTTATTCTTCTATTCATGTATTATACTAAATTTGTTGAGTTGCTCAAGAAATCCCACTGGAACTTTTATTAGAAAAACGATATAATTATTTGGGAGATTGGACATCTATAAAGGTCAACTATAAACACTATAAAGGTGTTGCTCCATTCATTCACCTGGCCTGTGTGTCTTCATTTTCTTAATCCTTCATGGATTTTTTTTTCACAGAACTAAAAGAACTTCTGAATGAAAGTTTCATGTATTCCTTATTGGATTAATACCTGTACACCAGAGTTTTTGTTATTATGAATATCTTATTTTCTACTGTATTTTCTGGTTAGTTACTGTTGATACAGAGGAGCGCCGTTGACTTTTCTAAGTTTATCGTATATCTGGCAACTTTGGACTCACTAATTTTCTTTTAGTTTTCTGTAAAATGGTCACATGTACAATCAGTGACTGTTTTTGTTTCTTCCTACTCTTCTACCTCTTTTTTTTTTGGTTCTTATTCTGTTGGCTCAAGCCTCTAGTACTGTTAAACAGTGATGCTATTGGAATCCTTATCTTGTTTGTAAGACTACAAGCAATGAAACTAAAATTTTTCTTTTAAGTGTGGTGTTTACTCTGGGTTTTATGTGGTGGCTCTAACATAATTAAGGTAAAGAAACTTCTGGTTCTTGTTTTCAGAGTTCTTTTTCTATTAAAAAGAAAGTGTTTGTCAAAGACTTAATGAAGCCTTAAAAGCCTTAGAAGTGTTTGTTTCATGTTATCTACAAACATATATTAAATAAGATGATTTTCTTGGAGGATCTGCAGTTCTAAGAGAATATAGTACACAGTTATTTTGCTTTCAAAGGAGTGTTGCGTATGTGTTTTTATACCAGGTGAATGCACAAGAGGAAAGGTGAAAATGGATAATGGATATCAGCTTTCATCCTTTCTATCAAATATTTTAATGTCAACCTTGTGTCAGACACTGGTTTTTTTTAATTTAAATTTTTATTGAAGCACAGTTGATTGGTTTCATGGGGTCGCAGGGAGTCAGACATGACTGAGTGACTGAACTGAACTGATTAGTTTCTGTTGCACAGTGAAATGTCAGTTGTAGATACAGCCACTCTCTTTTAGATTCTTTTCCCGTATAGGCAGTTTCATAGAGGACTGAGTTGAGTTCCCTGTGCTCTACAGGAGGTCCTTATTGTTGGCCAGTTGCTCAGTCATCTCCAGCTCTTTGCCACCCCATGAACTGCAGCATGCCAGGCTTCCCTGTCCTTCTCTATCTCTGAGTTTGCTCAGACTCTTTGTCTGTTGAGTCAGTGATGCCATCCAACCATCTCATCCTCTGCTGCCCTCTTCTACTCTTGACTTCAATCTTTCCCAGCATCAGGGTCTTTTCCAATGAGATGGTTCTTCGCATCAAGTGGCCAAAGTATTGGAGCTTCAGCATCAGTCCTTCCAGTGAATATTTGGGTCCTTATTAATGATCCGTTTCGTATGTAGTTGTGTGTATATGTCAATCCCAGTCTATTTATCCCACCCCTCTGCCAGACTCTGTTTTAATGATTAAGTCCTCATTTAATTGAGAAGGACCAGCTGGATGGGCTGTCTCAAGCTCTTTTGGTTAAATCTTGAACGAGACTGGGTCCTCCTTTGGTATGGTTCATTCTGCCTTGTTGAGGCTGTAGTTTTTAGGTCTATAAAGTGGGAGGAGTAGACTTGAAGTTTCTTCTAGCTCTGAAATTCTATGATTTCACAGGAGGAGGAATGGAGAGATGGGACTTGGACAGTAGGAGGGAATCCTCATGCTCTTAGAACAAAGCACTGAACAGGAGTTTGGGGACCTGGAATCGCAAGGTCCCAAGCACAGGATATGGGTGAAAGAAGCAAGAGCTGAGAGGGTAGATGTATGGATGGTTTTAAAACTGTGCATAGGGACTTCCCTGGTGGTCCACTGGTTAAGCGGAGAAGGCAATGGCACCCCACTCCAGTACTCTTGCCTGGAAAATCCCATGGATGGAGGAGGCTGGTGGGCTGCAGTCCATGGGGTCACAAAGAGTCGGACATGACTGAGTGACTTCACTTTAACTTTTCACTTTCATGCATTGGAGAAGGAAATGACACCCACTCCAGTGTTCTTGCCTGGAGAATCCCAGGAATGGGGGAGCCTGGTGGGCTGCCATCTATGGGGTTGCACAGAGTCGGACATGACTGAAGTGACTTAGCAGCAGCAGCCACTGGTTAAGAATTTGCCTTCCAACACAGGGGATATGAGTTCAATCCCTGGTGTTGGAACTAAGCTTCCACATGCTGTGGGGCAGCTAAGCCTGTGCTGCAACTAAAACCCAGTGCAGCCAAATAAATATTAAAAAAATGTTGCATATAATCATTTTCTAGGTGGATCTGGAAAATGGCAGGTGAGGAAGTGGGGAAAAAAGGATTTTGTGTGAGAAGGGTGCCAAGTGCGTGAGACCAGTGCTTTCAGCCCATTTGGGACCCTCAACTTGATCTAGACGGAGGTTTGGGCCAAGAGGATGGGTTAGGGATTCTGGAACAGTTGTGTTAGCTGTAAGAGAAGAGTCAGCAGAATTTATTTGGGGGCTGAAAATGTTGAGAGAGAAGGCAAGCTGGAAATGTCAAGTTTTCTTTCCTTTTATCTGCAAGAACTAGAAATACTGCATTTGCGTGTCCTGGTTTTTCAGAGATCTAGCATTTGCATGTGTAATCAGGGTGATATGTTTAGAAACAGGAGAGCGCTCGCCTCTCAGGGGAAAACCATGGCTTTTCCTTTGCACACTGTTTGCCTGCGTTTTTATATGTGTATTTTTAAGAGAATCTTAGTGGAACATCTTTAAGATGTGTGAAGGATTCACAGAGGACAATGGAAGAAATTTCCAAAGCTTGGTAACTTAAAGCTGAAACTCCTATTTCTGTAAGAGGGCAGGAGTTTGGAAAAGTAGAGAGAGCTGAGTATAATTTTGAATAGTTAATCTTGGGAATGAACTTGGAAAATGGCCCAGTTTAAAACATTTTATTTCTACTCTAGGTTTTAAGCTGAAGCGACAGAATATTAAAAAAACAAAAATAAAGGGCAAATGAAACCGTCTCTAAGAGGCTATTAAGCAAAATATTTAGTAGAATAGATTCATTTTTAAAATATTCCACATTTATTCCGATGCTGACTGCCAGGAAATCAAAATTCTGAATAATTTTAAGGCCCTGAATGTCATATTTTAAAAACTTTAGGCTTTTTCTCTTTTGGTTGACTTTGAGATATGTATACTTTTGGAAGAAAGGAAATAAGCCATAGTTTTAATGCTTAGTTTTCACATATTTGGGCTTCCCTACTGGCTCAGACAGTGAAGAATCTGCCTGCAATGCAGGAGACCCAGGTTCAATCCCTGGATCAGGAAGATCCCCTGGAGAAGGAACTGGCAACCCACTCTAGTATTCTTGCCGGGAGAATTCCATGGACAGAGGAGCCGGTCCATGGAGTCACAAAGTCAGACACGACTGAGCAACTAACACACGTATTTAGAAATGACATTTTTTTTTTTTTTAAGAGGAAGAGGGAAAGAATGTGATGAAATGATTTGAGTTGGTTGAATTTATTTTTCAAAACTGTAACCAGGCCAGTTTGGTTTCTCTGCCTTCCTGGGGCTATTTGAAATCTAGTCTCTTTTTTCCCTTTGCTGGGGAAGAATTCAAGGACGTGAGGAAGATGTGCACCAAAATTAAATGGCATTTGAAGGCTGTTATAATTTTCTCTCTGAAGTTTTTCCCATCAGAAAAATTTTCTACAGAAGCAGTTGCCACGGAGTATATTTAAGATAACCACCTCCCTTACTCCTTTTTAGCTTTTTAATTTCATCTCTGGCAAGCCTAGTTATAAATTTTTGATACACGTTTGACGGCATTTTTAGGACCAGCTGATGATCTTTTCAATTTGGGGCTTTGTTTATTCCAAAATCTTAATGGGAAATGGCCCATTACTTATTTATACTAATTCTTTGCTTTCAGTACCCATGTCGCACTGGAGCAGTCTGCAGGCACTTTGTGTTCAACAACAGATGGATTTTCACAAACATGCAATCATAGTGGATTTGCTTTGTACTTTTTTCTCTGAAGCAAACTGTTTCTCAGTAATTAGGATGATTATTCTTAATTTACCCTTTTTTTTAAAGTTAAAGTTAAGGTAAGGCTATGTCTGCTCAAAGTATTCCGATAAAAACAACCTTTAAATCCTTAATTTGATTCTGGGACCACTTAATCTTTCATTTTCACAATGCCTCATTTTTATTATTTTATGAATGGCAATGGTGACGTTTATTGTATGCTTTCTACATGACGTGCGCCTTTTTCTTTCCATGTTATTCTCCAACAGCGCTAGGAGGTAGGTAATATAATTTTAGAAAGGAAAATGCTACGTGAGTTTACTGTGCCTCACAACTCATGAGTGGCAGAGCACAGATTTGAACCCAGGCCACTGACTTGAGAAAATGTGGTTTTGACCGTCCCCTACCCCACCCGCTGTCCTGTGGGACTCAGTTTCCCTGCTGCTCTTCTGGGTGGTGCAGCAATGGCGGGAAGCCTCAGGCGGTCCCCGATTCTCTTATGAGCTCCCCAGACTAGACTCCCTAGCCTGGCTTTTTGCTGGTTTCCCTGGCTGGAAGCACTTTCTAGTGCTGCTTGTCCGTTTCCAATCACATCTCTCCTTCAGGCCTGTGTGGGCCAGTAAATACAAAGAGAATGTCTGTGCGTCCCTTCCTCCAATGCTTGGGAGCCCAGGGATCCAAGGAAGAAAGCTGGGAAAACCAGGAGGTTGGTAGATGTCACACATCCGAGTGCATGTGCAGTCTTGGACACGGTCTGAACATCTCTGTGTTCACGTCTGAACGCACGTCCTCTGCTACGTTCCCCTCTTTGGCCTCACCCGCATTTGTCACGCAGGTACCCCACTGACCTGGTGCTACTGGCTAAGGGAGGGGACACATGGGGTGACTCGTCCTAGGTTAGGGTGAGTCATATTCCCAGGTAGGAGTGGTGACTCTTGCCTCAGAATGTTCTGCAGATAGCACCCAGCATTTCTCATCAGCCCCCCTGAAGTCAGTATGCAGAGCAAAACCCTGACATGCTGTACCTTAGGCTTTGAAAATATTTTAAATTAGTAGCAGGGAGGGGTGTATGTGACACCTAAATGTGATTCTTTTTTTAAAGAAATTTGGCCATGCCACGCAGTTGACAGGATCTTAGCTCCCCAGCTAGGGATCCAGCCCACATCCTCAGCAGTGAAAGCATGGAGTCCTAACCACTGGGTGGCCAGGGAATTCCCTAAGTAATTTTCAAACACAACCTGAACATTTTCAAGAGCCCACTTAAAAAAAAATCCTTTTAATTTTATATTAGAGTTTTGCCAAATCATAATGTTGTGTGATAGTTTCAGGTGGACAAAAAGGGGCTCAAACCATGTAAATACATATATCCATTCTCCCCCAAACTTCCCTCCCAGCCAGGCTGCCGCATGACATTGAGCCAAGTTCCAGTAGGCTGGCCTTTCATAAAGGGCCTGCTTTTTGTAGTGGTGGCAGTTGTTGCTTCTTTTTCTGCCTTTTCCTCCCAGTTCTTGATGCCCTATGAGATTTACCAAGAGACTTCTTTTTTGGCTCCTGTTTGCCCTCAGGAGGAGGCATGGGTATGAATTAAACCGTGAGAAATGCACAGTGAATGGGAAATTAAAGGTTTTTTTTGACTCAAATTTACTGCTTGTGAATTAAGATGACAGCCATTAGATAATAAACATAGGATTAACCATCCATTAGATAATAAACATAGGATTCCATCCACAGCAGAATTCTTTGGCTCTGCGTGACTTTCCTGATTTATTGCTGTCTACGGGACAGTCCTTCAGGCAGAGGCCTTCCTTTCTGATTTCTGATGGATTCTCATTCTACTCAGAATCTAGAAGTATGGTTCTCCTTACAGTCTTGCTGACCGTATAGATTCTCCAGTAAGTATTTAATGACATCTTGGACTTCATCACGACTTTGATCCTAAAGAAAATAAGGAGCAGGTCAATGACTGCTTACAATTTTGTGCTAAGCGACTTTTTAACATTTTAAAAATCAATAATGCCACCATCGATCAAGTCTTAAGGGCTGTAAGGAAAGAAACGAACTGTGGCCACACAGCTCCTGCACGGCAACCCCTGTGCTAAGCGTTTTTTGTGCCTGAGCTAATTTAACCTTCATGATGGCTCTTAAGGGTCAATATTATGGTTCCTTTTTTAAAGATTAGGAAATTGTTGCTTAATAAGAAAGCTTGACTAACTCACCTGAGGTCACACAGCTTGAAGCTGGTAGTGCTGGGATTGGAGGTGGGGGTGAAACCTGGCTGTCTGGCTTCAAAGCCCAGTAAAAAAATCTACCTTTTCTTGGGTTGGAATAAGGCTCCCAAACAATTGAAATGTATTTCAGTGGATTAGGCAAATTTGCTGTCATTGACGGATTGAAGAGGGCGTTCCCTGGTTGCCCAGTGGTTAGAACTCTGTGCTTCCATTGCAGGGGCACAGGTTCGATCCCTGGTCAGGGAACTAAAAGCCCACATACTGTGCAGGACCACGCAGGACCATACACACACACACACGCATACAAACATATATTATATACAAACAAAAAAAGTGTTAAAGTCATAGCTTCTTTCTTCCTCTTCACTCCGAGGGAAAAGATTGAAGTTGAAAGTAGATGACTCTTGAATCTCAGTATAATCAAAGTATATTTAATTCTCAGACCACAGATTTCTCCAGTTACCTATTTATAAGGTAACTTGAAAGCAATACACTGCTTCCCAGGTTTATCTGTCTTATTAATTCTGTCACATTCAAATCCAAGACCACATGAGCTACCATGGTACTGCATGCTAACACAGAATTCCGATTTCTAGCCTGGCTCCTCTGCAGCTCCCCCAGGCTCTTGGAGATGTATAAAATTATGAATCATCAACTTCTGGGGAGGGGTGGGCATAGCTGCCTTTCAGTGCCAGTTTCTGGTGTACAGTGAAGTGAAGCAGCTGTGTGTGGACATATGTCCCCTCCTTCTTGAGCATCCCTCCCGCCCCACTCCCCTCCAGGTCGTCACAGAGCGCTGAGCTGAGCTCCCTGTGCTGCACGGCAGCTTCCCACTGCTGCCTGTTTTACAGGTGTGTGTGTGTGTCAATCCCAGTTCATCCCACAGTCTACCAGTCTGTTCTCTACACCTGTGTTTCTATTCCTGCCCCTCAGATAGGTTCATTTGTACCATTTTTCTGGATACATGTATGTGTTAATATGCAATGCTTGTTTTTCTCTTTCTCGCTCACTTCATATTCTGTATGACAAACTCTGGGTCCATCCACGTCTCTGCAGATGACTCAAGTCTGTTCCTTTTTATGGCAGAGCAGTACTCCACTGTATGTACGTACCACGTCTTCTCTATCCAGTCATCTCTTGATGGCCGTCTAGGTTGTGTCATGCTCTAGCTGCTGTAAATAGTGATGCAGTGACCATTGGAGTACATGTGTGTCTCTTTTTAGACCTGGGACTGTTACCAAGGCTGCAGACTTTGAACTTCCTGTCTGGATTGCTTTGTACACCACATGTGTCTCTGTCTCTCCCAATTCTGTCCGGGCTTCAAGTCCTTTGCCCTCAGAACAGCCTCCTGTGATGAAGTCAGTTCGCCTTGATCATGCTTTTCCTCACTTTGGCATTTTCTGGTTGTATTGCCAGATTAACATCTTGTCACGCACTTCCTTTCTGTGTGTGTGTGTGTCTGTCTGTCTTGCTGTCTCTGGGTCTTTGCTCCTCTATCCCCCGTAACAGTATAAGCATCTGTGGTAAAAAACGGCCTCGTACGTCTTATGTTTCTCCTCCACATGCATTTCAGATATTTTCCTTGGCGCACAGTAGGTATTCAGTAAATATTCGATAATTGAAATAGAAAAAATGGCACAAATCTGCCAGTTTTTCTCCAGCTGCCTTTTTTCCTCGAGCTGAAATGAAGTACAGAAACATCCAGAATACAGATTTTTTAACGTAGAATTTAGAAAAGCCATTCACTATAATCCAGTCACGTGGCTCAAAATGAAAGAATCTCTCTTCCTCTCTGTGCATACTCTTACTCACATCTCCTCTGTGGAATAAGCAGCCACTTGGAGTTCAGCGTGTATCCTTCTTGATGATTTTTGTGTTTTAAACAATGATAAAAATACTCATTTTCTACATGTTAACGCAGAACTTTGCATACTATAGCACAGTTAGGTACCTTGCCTTTTTTATTTTTTTTATTATTATTATTTTTTTTTTTTTTTTGCCTTTTTTAACTTAACTACATAGCTTAGAGGGTTCTATTCCCAAACCAGTTCACGGAGGCCTTTCTTCTAATCCTCTTAGCATCCTGGTAATGTTCCATCGTGGAGATGTGCTGTGTCTTGTTAACCTGTCACACATGGAGGGACGTTTAGGTGGTTTCGATCCTTTCCATTAAACATGCGAGCCTGGGGCCATCATGCCTGGGTGCAGGTGTGTGTGGAGACATTCCCCAATGGGACGTTGCTGGGTCCTGGGGAAGTGCGCTTGTAACCGGGACGGGGCCTGGCAGGGTGCCCTCCGGGTGTCTGCCACCTGACGCTCCTGCAGCCCTGTCTCTCCGCGGTCTGTCGGCAGACCGCACACTGATACTTCTGGGTTTTTACAGTCCGATGGTGAAAGATGATATATCTAAATGTGGTTTGAATTTACATTTATCATATGAGTACAGTTGAACACATTTTCATATGGCTTAAGGGCCATTTATGTTTTTTTGGTGAACTATTCATATCTTGCCCTATTGGAATACTGTGTCAGTCTCATCAATTCCTAGAAATTCTACTCACAAATTAGAATGATGAACCTTTTGTCGTGAAGCTAGTTGAAAATATTTTTTCTGGTTTATCAGCTGACTTTGTTGGTGGCAGGAGTGGGTTTTTGAAATTTGTTTCCTGTGCAGAGGGCTTCCCTGGTAACTCAGCTGGTAAAGAATCCACCTGCACTGCAGGAGACCCCGGTTCGATTCCTGGGTTGGGAAGATCTGCTGGAGAAGGGGTAGGCTACCCACTCCAGTATTCTTGAACTTGCCTGGTGGCTCAGCTAGTAAAGAATCTGCCTGCAATGTGGGAGACCCAGGTTCAGTTCCTGGGTTGGGAAGATCCCCTGGAGAAGGGAAAGGCTACCCACTCCAGTACTCTGGCCTGGAGAATTCCTTGGACTGTTTAGTCAGTCCATGGGGTTCACAAAGATCAGACACAACTGAGTGACTTTCACTTTTCCCCATGTATAAGTTTTCAATTTTTAGGTCATTAAATTTATTGCATTTTTCTGTTAGGACCTTTGGATTTGTTTTCTTCTAGTGTTCTTTCTGCCTTTTTTCTTAGTCTTTGATCTGTTTGGGGTCTGTGATCTGAGAGATAAATCTGTTTTTCACTTGGCTGCCCAGTTATCCCAACACATTCTTGAAAAATTTATTGCCACTAAGTTGAGATGCTGTCCTTATACCCAGTTACTATTTGTATGGTATGTCACAATAGGATAAAATACCAGCAGTGCACAGGGATTAATTGGTGGATAACTTAATTCATTCTTACAACTCATGCAGCAAACATGTATTAAGTACTTAATAAATTAAACAATCATGATGTGTCAGGTCTTGGGAGTATAAAGATAAGTTTGAAAGAATCTCATATAGTTTAGCTGGATAATAAACATAGCCTCAGTGTAGTGGAATAGGAGGGTAGAGAGGCTGAGACAGACAGGGAATGCTTTACACAACACTGAGCACTCAGCTGGCTTTACCACAGGAGGGGAGGGTGTTTAGGAAGAGGAACACAGACCTCGAGAGCCTGTGGTGTTTGAAGGCCTTGGAGTAGCTCTCCATAGCCATAGTCGGGGCAGGAGACCCTGCCGGAAGTGAGACCAGAAGCATAGTTAATGGGGATGGTCTCTCCGGCCTGAGTGAGTGTGAGATGAAAGCATGCACTCCCCAGGCCCTCATCTCCCTTAAAGATGGAGGGAAAATCCCGAGAGGTCCAGCATAAATGGAAGGCAATGCCAGGCTCTGTTCTGCAGGCCGGTTGTTGAGTTTTGACGCCTATTGCTTTTTCTAGACGACTCCAAGCTCCCGAAGCCGAAGTCTCACTTTGCTCCCCCATGGAACATCCAATTCTGCGTCTCCGTGTAGCCAGAGACACCTCAGCACGGGGGCCCCTGGCGTCGTCACAATCACGCATCACAAGTCGCCTGCCGCTGCCCGAAGAGCCAAGAGTCAGTATTCCGGCCAGCTTCATGAAGTCAGAGAGGTAGGCCTCGTTCTCCCCCTAGGTGGAGATGCCTGTCTAAGGTGAGGGCTGCGATGTCACTCCCCAGCCCCTTTTCTTTAGTACCATCTTGATGGATGGGGAGAGAGGACCAGAAGCAAACCTCCCAGACACAGCCATCATGATTCCTCCTGGTTTTAAAAAAAATAATTATTTCTGTTTCATGGGTTAAGTGAGTTGTCAGGAGACCTCTGCTACCCAAGCTCAGAAAGCAGAGGACACAAGCCCGTAGAAACTTGAGGGAGGTGGAAGGGCTGTCCAGGGAAGTCTCCAGGCTCATAGCAAAGAGAAAGAACATAAAGTGGATAATCAGGAAATAATTGAGGGCGTTTTGAAATTCAGAAAGCGTTGGATCTAAAGCTGATTTCCCCTTTTCTCCTTCACTTTATGAGGTGCTTATCCTCTCGCACACTTCAAGGGGGTGTGAGCCAGTGAAAAGAATTCTGTCCTTGGAGGCAGAAGACTTTGTTGCCTTAAAACTTGGAACCCACATTTCTGCATCTGCGAAATGGAAATGGCACAGGCCTTCCCAGTCTCTCAAGGGATCACATGTGATAATGTACATGAAAACCCTTCTGCTGAGAGTCTCGTAGGGTTATGTTTTGTTTTTACTTTTGATTGGCTGGGAAGTCATCAGTTTGGGGCTCCCAGGATCTTTAGTGTTCATATCATCCTCTGCAACTATTACCGAGAACCGACTGTATAAAATAAATGATCATGGTCTTGGTTTTCTTCTTCTTTTTAAATTTTTCATTTATTTATTTGGCTGCTCCAGATCCCAGTTGTGGTGTGTGGGATCTTCTTTAGTTTCGGCCTGCAGCGTCTAGTTCTCTGACTAGGGATTGAACCCTGGTCCCCTGCATTGGGAGCACAGAGTCTTAGCTACTGGACCAGCAGGGAAGCCCTGTGGTCTTGCCTGTCTAACTTGTGTTGAGTACTGAGCCTTTTGCCCTGCAGCTATCTCATGTGGAGACCAGCTGGTCCTTTTTGAGAAGCAGCCGAGTCCTCACTGTCAAGCAGGAGAGTGGGGCTCCCAGAATAGGTCTGGCTGCTGTCTGAATTAGCATGCCTCTTGCTTTATTCTTTAAGTGTCATAAGCCAAGGAGTGCTATGTCAGCTGGCTATCTTGTTCTAATTCTGGCCCAGAACAGAAAATCTGAAATCTTCTGACTCAGGTCTGTAGGTGCATATGAAAGACATTTTTGGGTAGATTTATGCATGCATATATTTTTTATTGCCTAATAAGGAGAAGGTACAGAGTCAGATGCACCCTTTGAAACAGTCACCCTGATGTGAGGGGAAAAAAAAGTACCTATGAGCTTAACTTTGCTACCTTGGATGAGATAAGGAATCATTTGCTGCACTTGTGTATATGGCTTTTCACTTATAGCACATTTTCAAAAAGCTTTATTAGGGAAAACTTTGAATGTACATGAAGCAGAATAGAATAATGGTCTTCACCACCCAATTTAAGTAGTTTCAATCCTCTTTTGTTCTTGTTTGATCTCTTTCCCTCAACACTTTTTTTGGCTTGAGTATTTTAAGGGAATTTTAAATATTTTATTACTGCCAATAAGTGTTTCAATATTTATCCAGTGGGTAAGGACTTAAAAAGAAACAGTGTAACCACAATACCATCATGTTGCTTTTATGTAAACCTCATTGAAGCTGTTTTTTGCAAGTAATTTAGAGACTTGAACTCTAAGAAGAAAAGAAAAAGCAAGTTTGTGGTATCTTGAGAATTCTTTTAAATGTGCGGTAATGAATCTCGGATAGACCTATTGATAGGAGTCCTGGTACATATGCAAAAAGGGAAGTTCTTGTGTTTAGTGAGTAGTAGCTGAAATAAAAGTTAAGGTATTTGGCTTAATTATTAGTAGCATTTGCTTCAGTATATTGCCAAAATCTTCTCTACATCCATCTTTAGAAATTCAAGCTTTTAAAAGGATAAAAGTATGTGCTTTGGATATGTGTGTATAGAAATATTTAATCATATGAAGTATATAATGCAAAAGAAATCTAAGGATCAGAATAATTCGTAATCCTACCTCCCTTCACATAAGCACTGTTAATGTTTCAATGAACTTACTCCTTTTTTTTAAACACTTTATTTTGTGAGATTCCAAAGTCAGCCATACCCATTTTCTTTTCTTAGCTTTTATTTTACTTTATTTTTTAAGTTGAAGTATAATTGATTTACAATATTGTCTTAGTTTCAGGTGAATTTACTTTTTTAATATATAAGTTAAATATGTGTTAGTCACTCAGTCGTGTCCAAGATACGTAAAAATTCTAAAGTATAATCTCAACTTTGTAAATGACTCTACATATGCTGCTTTTTCAATGGAGGGAAACGACTGAAATTTACTAGGGAGTTTCATCATACGGAAGATGATTAGGTGACAGGCCTCCATCGCTGTTTGGATTTGGTGGTTGTACTTCTGGGCGGCAACCAGGTATCTTCTTCAGGTGATTGCTCTTACATCTGTGGTGACCTTTCTTGCCGAAAATTCATTCTAAGCCAGCTTGTTGAGACGTGTATAAAACACTGGCAATTGAGGGTTGCAGGGTGTCAGACACCTAAGAAGGAGGTGGAAGTTTTGATTCTCAGATCTCATGCCCAGCTTCCCTCCTGATGGAGACGGGTAACTGTCTTGTGACATCTGTCCTGTCATGATATGGGCCAGTCCACCTTGGGAGCTGAGAACATTTCACTCTGACCAGAAAGTTCTGCAGTTTTAAAAGTCTATTAATCTCAAAGTATAAAGGTGCCTCGGCTTTTGGATTCCACTGTATTTCTTCATAAAATAACTAGGAGAAAATGGAATAGCATTTTTAACCCAGCTGTACCAGGAAGATAAACTTATAGCCGCTGAAGCAAGCCAGAAAATCATCGTCCACAAGACAGATGTGCCCGAATAGCTAAAGAACAAAAGAAGAATAGCCCAGCCACAAGTAACAGAATAAATATTAAAGGGAATGCCACCGCATGGGTAAGAATAAAGGGACGGTGTAAAAGATTACACGGTTATCATCCAAAATATTGAGATCCCAAAGGTCAGTACACAAAGTTCTCTCTGAAAGTGATGAGAGATGAAGATAGAAAATTCGAGACATGACATTGTGAAGAACAGGGATATATCCTCCTCAGCAGTTCAGCAAATGGAAATCCAGTGTATTTTGCCTGCGAGATCACTTGCAATCATTACAGGTTACGGTGGTAAGAAACATTGGCAGTATTGCATATTTTCTTTTTTGCTACAGTTTGGTGATAAATAAGAACCGCTAAGCACAAAGAAGCTGTTCGTTGCCACTGACCCATAAATTCCCTGCTGGGAACAGTATTCTGAGGAAATAACTCATGGCATTGGGGGTAGAAGAGGAAAGTTAATTTGGGTTAAGCTGTTGATACTAGTAAAGTGATAGATTCAACACAAAGCCTTCTGGGAATGACTGAATAAGCAATAATACACTTAACACTCTGAATTGCTATACAGCAATTTAAGATAAAAGTCACATAAGTATCATTTCCACTTGGACGTGTGTATAGAAAATGAGACAATCAGGATAGAGAATAATGTACAAACATGGGCCCTAGGTTCATCTTTTTTTTTTTTTCTGGCTGCTCCCCGTGGCATGTGGGATCTCAGTTCCCTGACATGGATCGAACCTGTGAGTTGGAAGCGTCAGACCTTAACCACTGAACCGCCAGGAGCTGTGAGCTTGCTTATTCAGTCATGCCTCCACCCATTCTTCAGGTATTAATTGGGCATCTCTTATGTTGGAGAAAGAAATGGCACCCCACTCCAGTACTCATGCTTGGAAAATCCCATGGACGGAGGAGCCTGGCAGGCTACAGTCCATGGGGTCGCAAAGAGTTGGACACGACTGAGCGACTTCATTTCATTTTCATTTCATTTATGTGCCAGGCATTGGATTTTTATGCTGAAAGCCATGTCTTCTTCATCTTTGCATCTTCTAGCCCTAGCAGAAATTGGTGGGTGTGTCGGTTGGACACACTGATTTAAGGACCCATTTTCTAACAGAAGGCTTTAGAAATGGAATTGCGTAGGCATCAGGGGTTGCTTGGGTCACTGTTCGAGGTGGTTGGTGATTGGTCGAGGGTTGAGTCAGGTGTTGCCATGGTCTCCTCTGACTGGGGGGGGCTGTACCTGGGGACCGATGCGACTGAGGGAAGAGCAGCGAGAGGGTGAGCCTCTGGATGTGCTGCTGGAGTCTATTAAATAGACTCTAATATGTTCTTAAAAATCCATTTGAGCCTCTCGCTGTGTAAGCATTTTATGACTGACCTGTGTGGTATTCACTTGCATTCTAACTTTTATACTTTTAGTGACTTTATAACAGGTTTTAAGGTGGTTCACATTTATTTAAACAGACACAAGTTCAGCTGGTACAAGTGTAGGGTGATTTTTATAAAATGCCTGTGTGCTGGGTGCTTTCTGAGAAAGCACATCTCCCATGCCTGTTTGAACTACTTTTCTGGCTGCATTGGGTCTTTGCTGCTGCAGGGGCTGCTCTCCAGCTGTGGATCGCGGGCTTCTCATTGTGGCGGCTTCTCTTGTGGAGCGCCGGCTCCAGGTGTGAGGGCTTCGGTGGTTGCAGCCCATGGACTTAGTTGCTCCGTGGCATGGTGATCTTCCTGGCCTGGGGATTGAACCCAGTCCCCCACATTGGCAGGCGGATTCTTAACGACCACCAGGAAAGCGCCTCATACCTGTTTATACATGTGTGCTCTGTGTGTGTGTACACACCTGCAGATGTGAATTGAAGAACAAGAAACAGGGAAGTCAGAGGCTTCTCTCTTTGCTGATTCCTCATTGCTGTTTCCCAGGAGCAGCTCCTGAGGAAGGGATCTGAATATCTGCACCCATGAGAGCATGTGGGTATCTGTGTCTCTGCTCAGAACTGTGTGTGTATGTGTGGGCTGTTTGTGATCTCCAGCAGGTTTTATTTCCCCCTTGACTTAGAGTTAAGAACATTCTCTAAAGAGAGTCCTTACTAAAATTTTTAAGTCCAAATATGGTAATCGGCCCAGACATAACAAACATTTGAGCAACAGAATAAGCTTTGTAGAGCCTGGTTTTTGTGGTCTTGACCAAATTTTTTTTTGTTGTGACATTTGAGACTTAAATACACCTAATTCAATAGTTGGACTTCGGATCCTGTAGCTTGATGAGCGAAAAAGTCATGCTATGAAATTGTAGTGGATGTATGTGAAGTGTAAATATAGATTTAATTAAGCCTTCAGTGATAATTTATTGACCAAATAGAAATTATCCTTCTCTTACACTTTTTAAAATTGTTAAATAACTTGCTTCCAGCCACATACCCTTTTTATGAGAAGGCTTTGTGCTGCCCCGGTGTTTAATGGGTAGATAAACTATATTAAAGTTGTGTCCTTTAATGTGGCCTTAAATATTAATAAACCTTTCACAGAATATAATGTGTGGAGCAGAGTGTGTTTATGTGGTTCCAGCGGTGTGAATTCATATTTATATACACACATGTTTCTTCATGTAATTGTACTATGTTTACTTAAAACACAAAAGGAAAGATGCTTTAATGAAGTGCCACCTTTACAAATGGTACTTTTGCAACAAAAACAAAAATGAATAAACAGCCTCTGGCACATACCAGCCAAACAGGTCTGCAAGAGTTAAACAGTCTTGGTTATTCTTCAGCGTTACTGCTGACAAACACCTGTAGCTAGACTTGTTCTTCGTAAAGCTAAACAAAGTTAATTGCTCTCTGACTTCATCTGAGTTATCCTCTGCAGCTGGCATTCTTCCCCCTCTGTACTCTTTTGTAGCAGTCTACGTTTTAAATGAATGTCAGGGGCCCATAACTTTTGGGACACCTGACCTGGTTACTGAGTTGCCTGAGGCCAGGTATAGATGGCCGTTTGGGAACTTTGCAAAAGAAAAAAAATGAAGACCTTTATGAGGACATAAACCCTGTCCCTATTCCTGAGAGAGGGCTTCCCTGGTGGCTCAGTGGTAAAGAATCCACCTGCAATGCAGGAGTCATGGGTTTGATCGCTGGATTGGGAAGATCCCCAATATTGTGGCCTGGAGAATCCCATGGACGGAGGAGCCTGGTGGGCTACAGTTCATGGGGTTGCAAAGAGTCAGACACGACTGAGCGACTGAACAGCTACAGAAATTCCTGAGAGAAGTGAGCACAGCTGTTGAGGTGCTGGCCTGCTGTGTTTCCTCTTTGTCTAGCAAAAAGGATAAAGCTATTCCTTCTGTTTCCTCCAGACTCTATTTCTGTTCAGGATCAATGGACAAGGAGCCAAGATTTTGGCAACAGTGCTGACTCAGTATTCTCTCTTCAGGATGGTTCGGTTTGATTCAGGTGTACACAGTTATAATGAATGCCTGCTTAGAAACCTTGATTGATGTACAGCCTCTGCTCTGGAAGCAGGAGCTGTCAGCACCCTGAAGCATGTTATTAGTCAATCAGTGTTAAGGTAGCACTCAGTATTGGCAGCATTGAACATAGCCCATCGCATCACCAGGGAAACCACATTTAGAGTTGTAAGTGCATTTTTCCTTTGTATGAATAGGATGATTTTTTTTTAAGCCCAAATTAATTCTCCTGTGTACTTTTTGAATCAGTGACGGCCAGTAACTCTTGCATGTGTTGGAGTGGTGATTTGCAACCTCTCAAAGTAAGTCAGCCTCAGACTTCAGTTTTCAAAAATGGTAACATGGACTTCCTTAATAGCAGTGATCCTCAAATATTTTTAAAGTAGCAGGGTATTATTTTCAAGAAAAATAGTATAGATCCCCACTACATAAAAACAGTGCTTTATTAGTGCAGATTTACTAGAGAAGGCGGCACGGACGTTTATTACAAAGCACATTGCCTTGGAATCGCAGTATTTATGACCACCGCTGCAGCCTCTCTTTATCAGCTGCTGTATCTGTGCAGTGTGAAACAAACATTGGTGTGGTCCATGGAACCCCTCAGAGATCCTCTAAGAGACCAGTTTGAGAGATTTGGGCACTAGCAGTGTTTCGGGTGAATAATGACAAAAGCAAAGAAGTGAGGTCCCATCCCCTTGACTAGCTGTCTCCCAAGCTGCTCGCCTGAGGGCAGGAATCTCTGCCCACTCAGGGCGCCACTGGGCACAGCTGGAAGGACGGTGGCGGGGTTGGGGGAGGAGTTGGAGGAGGGGGCTGAGGGCAGAACTAACCACCTGGACCCCCAGCAACCTCAGGTGTGCACAGTGTTGTTCTTCACCTTAGATATCCTGGTGGGCTACAGGCCAGGGGCTCTCAAAGAGTCGGACATGACTGAGCGACTTCACTTCACTTTGGTATCCTGCACTTGACTGAAAGAGAAGTTCTGGTCTTGCTGGTTATCATTCTAATCCCTCTTTTCCTGCTTCTATCCCAACTTCTCCCAGAGTTCCTTCTTTACCCTCAGTTGATTCTCTTGCCAGGCTTTATCTTTCTTTCACTATTCTATTCTGTTCAGTCGCTCAGTTGTGTCTGACTCTCTTGCGACTCCATGGACAGCAGCACGCCAGGCTTCCCTGTCCATTACCAACTCCCGGAGCTTGCTCAAACTCATGTCCATCACGTCGGTGATTACATCCAAGCATCTCACCCTCTGTCATCCCCTTCTCCTCCTGCCTTCAGTCTTTCCCAGCATCAGGCTTTTTTCCAATGGGTTAGTTCTCTGCATCAGGTGGCCGAAGGATTGGAGTTTCAGCTTTGCATCAGTCCTTCCAATGAACACCCAGGACTGATCTCTTTTAGGATGGACTGGTTGGATCTCCTTGCAGCCCAAGGGACTCTCAAGAGTCTTCTCCAACACCACAGTTCAAAAGCATCAATTCTTTGGACTGTAAATTTCCTTATAGTCCAACTCTCACATCCATACACGACTACTGGAAAAACTATAGTTTTGACTAGATGGACTTTTGTCAACAAAGTAATGTCTCTTTAGCATGCTATCTAGCTTGGTCATGGCTTCTCTTCCAAGGAGCAAATGTCTTTGAATTTCATGGCTGCAGTCACCACCTGCAGTGATTTTGGAGTCCAAGGAAATAAAATCTGTCACTGTTTATGTTGTTTCCCATCTATTTGCCATGAGGTGGTGGGACTGGTTGCCATGATCTTTGTTTTCTGAATGTTGAGTTTTAAGCCAGCTTTTTCACTCTCCTCTTTCACTTTCATCAAGAGGCTCTTTAGTTCTTCTTCACTTTTGCCATAAGGGCGGTGTCATCTGTGTATCTGAGATTACTGATATTTCTCCCAGCAATCTTGATTCCAGCTTGTGTTTCTTCCAGTCTGGCATTTCGCATGATATACTCTGCATACAAGTTAAATAAGCAGGGTGACAATATACAGCCTTGACTTACTCCTTTCCTGATTTGGAACCAGTCTGTTGTTCCATGTCTGGTTCTAACTGTTGCTTCTTGACCTGCCTAGAGATTTCTCAGGAGGCAGGTAAGGTGGTCTAGTATTCCCATCTTATTGAAGAATTTTCCACAGTTTGTTGTGATCTGCTCAGTCAGTGGCTTTGATGTAATCAGTAAAGCAGAAGTAGATGTTTTTCTGGAATTG
Organism: Aepyceros melampus; assembly: GCA_006408695.1. Taxonomy (NCBI): domain Eukaryota; kingdom Metazoa; phylum Chordata; class Mammalia; order Artiodactyla; family Bovidae; genus Aepyceros; species Aepyceros melampus. The sequence continues at coordinate 81,252 of SJXQ01013148.1, read as the reverse complement.
TCTTGCTTTTTTATATGATCAAACAGATGTTGACAATTTGATCTCTGATTCCTCTGCCTTTTCTAAATCGAGCTTGAACATCTGGAAGTTCTTGGTTCATGTACTGTTGAAGTCTGGCTTGGAGAATTTTGAGCATTACTTTGCTAGCATGTGCTGCTGCTTCTGCTGCAAGTCGCTTCAGTTGTGTCCGACTCTGTGCGATCCCATAGACGGCAGCCCACCAGGCTCCCCTGTCCCTGGGATTCTCCCAGCAAGCACATTGGAGTGGGTTGTCATTTCCTTCTCCAATGCATGAAAATGAAAAGGGAAAGTGAATTCACTCAGTCATGTCCAACTCTTTGCGACCCCATGGACTGTAGCCTACCAGGCTCCTCTGTCCATGGGATTTTCCAGGCAAGGGTACTGGAGTGGGGTGCCATTGCCTTCTCCATGCTAGCATGTGCTGCTGCTGCTGCTAAGTCACCTCAGTCGTGTCTGACTCTGTACGACCCCATAGACAGCAGCCTACCAGGCTCCCCTGTCCCTGGCATTCTCAAGGCAAGAACACTGGAGTGGGTTGCCATTTCCTTCTCCAATGCATGAAAGTGAAAAGTGAAAGTGAAAGCACTCAGTCGTGTCCAACTCTGTGTGACCCCATAGATGGCAGCCCACCAGACTCCTCCATCCCTGGGATTTTCCAGGCAAGAGTACTGGAGTGGGGTGCCATTGCCTTCTCCATGCTAGCACGTGCAGTGAGTGCAATTGTGCGGTAGTTTGAGCACTCTTTGGCATTGCCCTTCTTTGGGATTGGAATGAAAAGTGACCTTTTCCAGTCCTGTGGCCACTGCTGAGTTCTCCAGATTTGCTGGCATATTGAGTGCAGCACTTTAGCAGTGTCATCTTTCAGGATTTGAAATAGCTCAACTGGAATTCCATCACCTCCACTAGCTGTATTTATAGTGATGCTTCCTAAGGCCCACTTGACTTCGCATTCCAGGATGTCTGGCTCTAGGTAGTGATCATACCACCCTGGTTATCTGGGTCATGAAGATCTTTTTGTATTGTTCTGTGTATTCTTGCCACCTCTTCTTAATATCTTCCGCTTCTATTAGGTCCATGCCATTTCTGTTCTTTATTGTGCCCATATTTGCATGAAATCTTTCCTTGGTATTTCTAATTTTCTTAAGAAATTATCCACTGACTTATTTACTTTTTATTGTCTGACTCCTTTTATCCGTCTAGAGGGTTTTTTCTTTTAAAGTGTGTTTTCCCCAGTTAAAGTTCTTAACATGATGATGAGTTTTTAATGGTTGTGTTCTTTGCTTTTTATAACTTAGTTTGACTTTGTTGGGTTTTCCCATTATGGCACGTGAGCTTAGTTGTGGCCTGCAGGATCTAGTTCCCCAGCCAGGGATTGAACCCTGAACCCTGTGTTGGGAGCATGGAGTTTTATTCACTGGACCACCAGGGAAGTACCTGGAGGTTTACTTTTTTAAACCCCTTTATTCCTCAACCCTGAGCATAATACCTGGCACATAGTAGGTGGTCAGTAAAAATTGGAGTGACTGATTTTTCATAAAGGGAATTATAGCTGTTGGGTAACACTCCTCTGCAGATTTGGTTAAAAGCTTTTGGTGAGAAAGGAGTTTCCTGCCCTGTTGTTGCATATTTTGAGGAGAGTTATGGTTCCAAACAGAAGCAGTGGAGCTGTATTTACCATGGGCTGCTTTCTACTATGCCCCAGACACGCATAGGTCTTTCTTTCCTTAGTTCCTGGTGCAGTTTATATCTACCTATATTTTTAGCAAATATGTCTTTATGTTATAATGGTCTTTAAAAGTCTCCCTACATGTGTATAAACTTCTTCCCCGAAGGCATGGATTCATTAATAACATTGTGACTGTTATATGAGCAATAATATTTCATACTCATTGTAGTCTTACTCTGGGCCACGTACTGTGCTCAGCTTCACCTATGTGATCCTCAGGTCAGCCCTGTGAAGTAGATATTGTTGTCTGTCTTATAGATGAAAAACTGAGGCATTGAGAGATTAAGGCAAAGAGAAGGGGTGTTCATTAGCTAGGGTTCCACCAGGGAAACAGACCCACTAGAAAATACATGTGAAGGGATCTTTGCAAAGAATTGGCTTATGTGCAGTTGTGGGCCTGGTTCTCAGGCATTGGCCCAAGTAGCTCTCTACTCGCAGAAGTGTTTTTTCAGAGAAGCCTCAGCTCGCCCTTAAGGCCTCTCTGTGGAAGCAGGACCACACCCTTGTCTAACTCACTGAAACCAAGCCATGCCTGCGGGGCAACCCAAGATGGGTGGTGGCTCATGGTGGAGAGGTCTGACAGAATGTGGTCCACTGAAGAAGGGAATGGCAAGCCACTTCAGTATTCTTGCCTTGAGAACCCCTGAAAAGTATGAAAAGGCAAAATGATAGGATACCAAAAGAGAAACTCCCCAGGTTGGTAGGTACCCAATATGCTACTGGAGATCAGTGGCGAAATAACTCCAGACAGAATGAAGGGATAGAGCCAAAGCAAAAATGATACCCAGTTATGGATGTGACTGGTGATAGAAGCAAGATCCGATGCTGTAAAGAGCAGTATTGCATAGGAGCCTGGAATGTCAGGTCCATGAATCAAGGCAAATTGGAAGTGGTCAAACAAGAGATGACAAGGGTGAACGTCGACATTCTAGGAATCAGCGAACTAAAATGGACTGGAATGGGTGAATTCAATTCAGATGAGTATTATATCTACTACTGTGGGCAGGAATCCCTCAGAAGAAATGGAGTAGCCATCATGGTCAACAAAAGAGTCTGAAATGCAGTACTTGGATGCAATCTCAAAAACGACAGAATGATCTCTGTTCGTCTCCAAGGCAAACCATTTAGTATCACAATTATCCAAATCTATGCCGCAACCAGTAACACTGAAGAAGCTGAAGTTGAACGGTTTTATGAAGACCTACAAGACCTTTTAGAACTAATACCCAAAAAAGATGTCCTTTTCATTATAGGGGACTGGAATGCAAAAGTAGGAAGTCAAGAAACACCTGGAGTAACAGGCAAATTTGGCCTTGGAATGCGGAATGAAGCAGGCCAAAGACTAATAGAGTTTTGCCAAGAAAATGCACTGGTCATAGCAAACACCCTCTTCCAACAACACAAGAGAAGACTCTACACATGGACATCACCAGATGGTCAACACCGAAATCAGATTGATTATATTCTTTGCAGCCAAAGATG